>JAREIK010001542.1:305000-694535 GCA_029783825.1 Sapria himalayana
TCTCTCAATTCTAATATCACCTTAGATGATGTTCTTTGTGTTCCTAGTTTTTTATTAGATCTAATTTTTGTGAGCAAAATTACCACTGCCTTAAATTATTGTGCCATTTTTTCCCATCTTTTTTGTCCTACAAGACTTGGCTACGGAAAAGTTGATTAGCTCGAGTAAACAATGTGGTGGTCTCTATTACATGCCTCCATTGCAAAATATACCAATATATCATCAAACTTCACATCCTTCCTATCTATGGGATATGCATCTTGGACATCCATCACCATTTTGCCTTAATTTAGCTTCTTCATTATTATCTTCAAATAATAATTTTTATGACAATAATTGTACTGTTTGTCCCATGGAAAAACAGGCAAGACTTCATTTCCTATTAAGTTTCATATCAACTCATGCTCCATTTGATTTATTACATTGTGAGGGTTCTCTCAAAGTCCCCACGCACTCAGGGAAATGATTCTTCCTTACAATTGTAGATGACTTTACAAAATGCACATGGATATTCCTTATGCAACACAAGTCTGATACTCAAAACATTTTGAAATCTTTCATTGATTTTGCTTATACTCAATTTTATGTCTATGTCAAAACAGTCAGAGTAGACAAAGGTTTTGAATTCTTGCCTATGAAAAAATTTTTTAGGTTTCATGACATTGAATATCAACACACATGTGTTTACACTCCACAATAAAATGGAGTTGTTGAAAGGAAGCATCGTCACATTCTCATTATAGCACGATTGCTAGTTTTTCAATCGCATTTACCTTTGTGTTTTTGGAGAGAGTTTGTTTTAACTGCTATTTATCTCATTAACCAATTACCATCTCCATTGCTTTCAAATAAAATACCTTTTAAATTTTATTTTATATCATCATCCACCCTCCCTTGATCACTTGAAGGTTTTTGGTTGTCTATGCTACGCCACTATTGTAGACCCAATTTATAAATTTATATCACGTGTCAAATATTTCATCTTTATTGGATATCCAACTGGGAAAAAGGGTTACAAACTATATGACATAGAAACTACGAAATTCTTTGTCAGTTTTGATGTCAAGTTCCATGAAATCATTTTCCCTTTTTTATCCACCTCAAAAAATTCTATTTTTGTAGTGCCCAATTTCCTTTCTGAGAGAATAGAACCTCAGCTTATCATGCCAACAGTTCCTTCTAGCACTCATTCTCACCAACCTAAGCAAATAGAAATAACAAATACACATGAACCCATCTCTTCCACACATATGCAAATCACACTTATTGCTCTATCTAGCACTACTCAGTCATCCACATTCACACTAGCAACTAAAACTACACCAACACTTTCAGACATGTCAAACATTCTTTCTGAACCTATTCCCCCCTCTGAGACAGTCAACACAACCCAAGCGACCTCTAACATGGCATAAAGACTTCTTGATGTCATCTCAACCTAATCAATCTACCTCAACATCAAGTTCTACAATATGTACTCAATATCCACTCTCACATTTCCTTTTCTACTCACATTTATCCTCTTCTCATTCTACCTTTTTAGCTATCATCACAGATCACATCAAGCCCAATACTTATTCTCAAGCTCTCCTTGATCCACATTGGTGACAAGCTATGTATATAGAATTAGAAGCATTACAGCTCAACAACACATGGAGCTTAGTCCCACTGCCTATCAGCCATAAATCGATCAGTTGTAAATGGGTTTACAAAATAAAATACTGATATGATGGCACCATTGAATGCCACAAGGCTTGCCTCATTGCTAAGAGATACAATCAAATTGTAGGCATTAACTATCATGAAATATTTTCATCAACATCTAAGCTTACAACACTTCGATGTCTTCTTATTGTTGCTTCTGCATGCCATTAGTACATCCACCAATTGGACGTTCAAAATGTCTTCCTCCATGGTGATTTACATGAAGTTTTCTACATGGAACCTCCACCTGGTCTTCACCAACATGGGAAGAAAATTGTATGTCGGCTCAACAAGTTTCTTTATGGACTTAAACAAGCATCAAGAAATTAATTTTCCACATTCTTGAATACTATTCAAAAAATCAGTTATCAATAATCACATGCTGATTATTCACTTTTCACCAAGGCTTAAGTCAATTCTTTTATAATAATTCTCATATATATTGATGACATACTCCTCACAGAAAATGATCTACATGAAATGGAACTCCTCAAAGAATTCCTTCTTAAATGCTTTCATTTCAAAGATCTTGGAAACTTGAATTACTTTTTGGGTATTGATATCTCTCATTCAAAAAAAGTGAATTTTTATGTCACAAAGAAAGTATGCATTGGATATTTTGCAAGATACAAGACTCCTATGTGCGCATCCCAATAATTTCCCAATGGAGCAAAATTTGAAGCTCACTTCCATTGACGGAGCATTGCGAAATGATCCAACAAAGTACAAAAGACTAGTTGGAAGATTGATTTATTTGATAGTGACAAGGTCCGACATAGTCTACTTTGCAAGAGCCTAGAATACCACATTGGGACTCTGCCATTCGAATCCTCAAATATTTCAAAGGTACCCCAGGCCAGAAATTATTACATCCTTCTGATAATAGTTTAAATTTGAAAGCCTTTTGTGATTCGGATTGGAAAGGTTGTAGCACGACAAGAAGATCAGTTATAAATATTACATTTTTCTTGGAAATTCTCTCATGTCATGGAAGTCCAAGAAACAAGCCAACGTATTTAGATCATCAGCTGAAGCTGCATATCAAGCCATGCTAACACATGTTTAGAGCTAACCTGATTATAATATATACTACATGATTTAAAGGTCTCTCAAACATCTCCAATACCTAGAGGTGTCAACTGGGCCGGGCCGGCACAGAAAATTGCCGTGCGCGAGCTCATGCCGTGCCTGGCCCGGCACGGTTCGGCCCGTGGCACGGCACACCGGCATGGGTTCGTCCCGTGCCGGCTGTCCCCCGAGCCCGACCTTGCAATCGCCCCATGCCCCTCCCGCAAAAAAGACTGCGGGTCGGGTCTGATTGGACCCGACCCGCTGTCCCACTTTCACAATGCCCGAACCGACCCAAATTCCCCCCCCCCCCCAACGAGAAAAAAAATGATAAAAAATTAAATTTTCAACCGTTGGATCTCGCCTCCAATGGCTAGGGGACAGAATCCAATGACCCTCATGATTCTGCCCCCTAAAAAATTAAAAAAAAAATTAAAAAAAATTATTTTTTTTTAATTATTATCTTTAATCTATAAATTTCACCCCCCTCTCTTTAACATTTATGTTTTTCATAAAAATAAATTCTCTCAAATCATTCAATTTCTCTCTCAAAAATCTTGCTTCTCTCTCTCGGGACTCGGGATTTCGATATTTGGCTTGGATTTTCGGGAATCTCAACTTGAGTTTTGAACATTAGAGCTTGACTGTGGTGCACCGTGCATGTGACCGACCTCACTGCTTTTACTGGGTAATTTATTTTATGTTTTTTTAACTTTCTCTCTCTCTAGTTTCTCTCTCTATACCAAAATTAGAAAAAATTAAAATCAGTCTTATAGTTTCTATTAAACTATTCTTAAAAACAAAAATCCTAAAAAATGACAAATACAACTGAAACATATTTAAATTTAGAAAATGAAAATATTACACAGAGGTCTGAGGCTGCTGAAACTTTGGTTTCTCTAGTCGTCTCAACCCAAACTTCTAAAAAACAAAAAACTAGGAGGACTTCTGCAGTTTGGACTCATTTAAATATAATAAAACAAAAAAATATTAAGGGTGAGGAACAAGAAATGTCACAGTGCAAATATTGTATGAGACTTTTAACCTGTAAGAATTCGTTTGGGACTAGGCACCTTAAGAGGCATGCCGAATTATGCACCAAAAAACATGGTCCATTAGATCCTAGGCAAACCTAACTTGGCACTACATTTTTTGAGACTGGATCGAGTTTAGTCTCAAAGTTTACTCCCTTCATATACTCCGGCGAGTTGGGTAGGGACGGCATGGCCAGACTTATCACATTGATGGGTCTTCTGATTAGATTTTCGGAAGATCCAAGGGTAGTGCGCATCATGCAGACATATTTTTAGCCTGCTTATCATAGGATTTCTAGGTCCACATCTAGGAATGACATACTAAAGATATATAAGTTAGAAAAATAAAAAATAATTAATGAATTTATGGCATAGAGTGGAATGGTGTCCGTGACGTCCGATATCTGGACAAGTCACGATGAATCTTCTTATGCATGTCTCACTAGCCACTATGTAGATTCAAACTGGACAATCAATAAAAAAATTTTAGGATTCTCTGAGATTCTTCATCCTCATGATGGCCCGGCCATTTTTGAGTGTATGATGAAAATCTTTAGGGAATATAAAATTCAAAATAAAATTTTAAGTGTCACCTTCGATAACGCATCTAATAATGGAGTAGCGATCAACATGTTTGTTAGGAATATTAGAGACGCACCATTAGGAGAGATCTTTCATGTCAGATGCATGTGTCATGTTATTAACCTGATAGTTCAAGCGGGTATGAAGGTCTGTTCCCCCACGTTGGAAAATATACGCAATGCACTCAAGTATATTCGTACTCCTCGTAGACTACACAGAGTTTGGTAATCTCTGTTTGTCTGCGAATCTTAAGAAGAAGAAATTCCAATCAGATGTGAGACATCGTTGGAATTACACGTACATGATGTTGGAATCATGTGTTGGATACGAACACGTGATATCCGACTACGTCAATAGTAAGAGTGATGAACTTATTATTGACGACACTGACTGAGCTTTAATAATTTCATTTATGAAATTCTTGAAGATTTTTTATGACACGACGAACATGTGTTCGTCTGTTTATACGAGTTGACCAGTACATGTGTTCGATTTTTTATGGCACTTGCATTGCACTCCGGTGCATATGCAACATTAGTAGCATGTTTAGGAAGTATCGAGCTGACCCGACACTTAGTCATATGGTTGCAGAGATGGAAACCAAGTACTTGAAGTACTGGTCCACTATTCCAATTCTTTATTGCCTCGCCACATGCATGGATCCTAAGGTTAAGGTGGAAGGGGTAGAAAACACCTTGACTTACATTTCTTCATGCATGAACCTGGAAGAGCCACCGGAAGGGTTCATTCACGAGAAGTTGACTGACATGTTCACATACTACGATACTAGGTATGGTGGTGGTGGTGGTGAGACTGTGATTACGAACATTGATACCTTATTTGGAGATGATGATTTTTCCATTCAGCTAGCGAGGGGGAAATGTAGGGGTGGACCATCACATAGGAGCGAGCTTTCTTGGTACTTAGATACCGATTACTGCTCAATCCTATAACATTCTGATACTAAGAATCTTGATATATTACAGTGGTGGAAATCATATGAGTCCACCTTTCCCGTGCTATCTAGGATGACACGGGATCTAGTGACTCCTCTGGTGTCGAGCGTAGCATCGGAGTCTGCTTTTTCTGTTGAAGTGAACATGATTTCGGATAGGAGATCGAGATTACGTCCAGATATTGTTGAGGCCTTGGCTTGTTTGAAGGATTAGGAGGATTCGAGGTTTAGCATCCATGATCGTGCTGGAGCTGGGACTGGGACATGGACTGCAACCGCTTCCACTGCGATGGCGGAGGAGTTGATTGCTGATGATGATGATCAATATGATACTAATCTTGATGTTGCGGCTGATGATGCTCATGATATGTCGATTGATGATTAAAGATGATCCACTATTTTTTGATTTCGATGTTTTTTTAATTGATTATACGCTTTGTTTGTACGTTGTGTTGAAACTGTAATTTGTTTGGTTCGGACCTTCAGTTTCAAATGGCTGATTGGTCATTTTTCATTTTAGTTGCTTATATTTTTTTAATTTTTATTTTTATTAAAAAATGTATTGATTTATTTATTTTTTTGTTTTAATTTTTCATTTAAAAATTTATAACTTTATTATATAATTCTAATAAATTTTAAACTAATTTTATATTACATTAAAAAAAATTTACACTTTGTTATTTTAATAAATTTTAACATTTTTCATATTATAAATATATAATATTATACATTATATAAAATTATATATATTTTTTAATAATTTATATAAATAAAATAAAAAAAATTAAAACAAAAAAAAAATTTCTGGCCCATAAGGCCTGGTTTGGCCCGTACGACCGTGCCTAGCCCGAGCAGGCCCGGCTTTTTTAAAACGGGCCGGGCCGGGCACAACACGATACAGTATCCGTGCAGTGCCTAGCCCGGCACGAAGGCACGCTCGTGCTAAAAAAAATGGGTCGGGCCATCCCGGCCCGTTTGACACCTCTACCAATACCATTATTTTGTGATAATCAAGCAGCTTTGCATATTATAGCAAATTCTATATTTCATAAACATACAAAGCACATTTACAAAGGCCTTAGGAAAATATCATTTTGTGAGTTTGCGCAGCAAGTTGAGACTTCATGACATTCACTTTCCCACTTGAGGAGGAGTA
This sequence comes from Sapria himalayana, assembly GCA_029783825.1. NCBI lineage: Eukaryota > Viridiplantae > Streptophyta > Magnoliopsida > Malpighiales > Rafflesiaceae > Sapria > Sapria himalayana. The sequence continues at coordinate 311,500 of JAREIK010001542.1, forward strand.
TTAAAAAATATTTTATCAGCTGTATTAACTGTATATTGACATTAATCCCACCATAGCTGTATATTGATATTAATCCTGCTAAAAACACGGATCATGACTTTTGAGTCATGACCCTAACATTGTCAGTCCCGATTTCTTATAAATTCATCAATAAACACAGAAATAAAACATGTCATGCTATTGATTTCAATAGGCAACACAAATATATAATTTTATTTTCAATAAATCAAAAATTTCAAGTTTTTCGGTGACAACGATGGTGGAGGCAGTGCACGGCTGACTGTTGCGGCTGGTTACCAGTGAGCCCATGGCTCGGGCAACTCAGACCAAGCAGCTAGCCCCAGCTAGTTTTGGTCAGGCACAGTCGACCTGGGCTCAAGTGAAGAGTGTGAGCTTAAGGCGTGTAATTGTGCTTTAGGGCATGGCCCATTACCGTTTAGGACCGCATGAGCCCTATTTGGGGTGCTTTTTGCCTAGGAGGTATTGTCTTTGGCCCATTGTCACCTATAGGCCCAACATCCATAAACACACACACACACACATATTGTAATGTATTTTAGCTCTAGATCTCATTTTTTGGGCTTGTTTCATGCATAACTGCTATATTTAATGAATTTTTGGGATTAATTATGGTTGCAGTTGTTTTCTTTTATTTTTTATATATTTTTGTAATTAGCTGTGTTCATAGTTTTTTTGTGATTTTAGTGTTTCTTCATGTTTATTTTCCTACATACTTTCATGCTTGTTATTTATTTTTCAATAGATATCCATGCAAGACATCACCTTGACTATGACCCTTATATTTTCAGAGCAGTCAACTGGGCTGGAATACTTCCCCCTAATAAAGGGAATGATTCTAAGCCCGTCTCGAGCCTAGTCTTTTGATCTTTTATACTATTTAGAGAGTCAACAGATTATACTTTAGGGGACACCAACATGTTTGTTTCACCAACCATGCCATCTGGAGACATGTCCTACTCCAATGCCGTAAAAGGCATTGACAGTAGGCAGATGACACATGAGGATGGTGAGATGGTGGATGAGGAGGATGACCTAAGGAATTTGATGTGCGTGATGAGGTTTATCGAGAGGGTATCTCTGATGGGGTGTCATAGTGTAGTCAAGCAAGTATGTCTTTCATTACTAAAGATGGCCATCCTAGGTATTATTCCCGAGGTAGGAGATGGCATCCAAGAGTCATATGTTCACCCATACTCTAGTGGGAAAGGTGTCTAATAGCACTATCCACTTCAGAGTTATAGACTTTTTTACTCATGACAATGAACCTGAATGGTTCACATGAGTTATGCAAGATAGATTCTAGACATGTTCTGATTCATTTTGCTGATGAGTTAGATTATAGGAAAATTTGGATGAGATAGATTTTATCCATCAACTCACTGGCGATCAGACTGTTGAAGTGGACTTTAGGGTTTAACCTACTCAAGGAGAGCTCAATCGTACATGTTTGGGTGCAGTTCTCTTTACTATAGATATACCTTTGTGATTCCTAAACTTTATACCTGCTAGTGAGTATGATTGGCTATCCTCTATGCATTACTGGAAATGTTGATCGGATCCTACCTACTTCCACCTCACCTAAGGTGCTGGTGAAAGTTGACATTGCATGAGATCTGATTATGGATATTTGGATTGGGTTGGAAAATGTTGGATACTAGCAGAATTTGAGGTATTTGGAAAATCCCAAGTATTGCCAATAATGCTATACGGTGGGGCACTTGATATATTCATGTTATATCATAAATGCCAACCTACAGAGGTCTCATGAGAGGCCTCCTTAGGAAGCACATACACAGTAGCCAAGGTAGTGACCTGTAGAGAGTAGCCAAGACCTGCCATCAGACAGGTTTGGAGGCCAAAGGTCAAGGTGAGTGAGTCTGCGGAGAGAGAGGATGTGACCACATATTGCATGTCTATCAAGGCAGGGGGACCAAGAGGAGGTCTACACAAGTGGCTCGTCAGCCTGTAGAGACCTAAAATAGGTTTTAGAGCCTTGCTTTGGAGCTAGAGGAGGAGGTCATTGAAAGTATGGTACAAACAACTGAGGAGGAGACGGAGACCACCCCACGATGGATAGCAAAACAAAGATGCTTTTAGGCTTCCATATGGATGTTCATGAGGTATTAATTATTATGCAGGGAGGAGGATATGGAGAGATTAGTCAAAATGGTTGCAATATAGACTGAACAGATAGAGCAAGTGACAGAGCTACATTCGAAGGGACCAGAGGGGGAGGATACAACGATGGACGTAGTGTCAGTTAGTAGACAGATCCGGTGTCAAAAAATAGTAATGAGGCATCACATCCCAAGGCAGAGTTTCGGCACCTTATTGATACTGGGAGTTTAGGGAACGCAAAGGCCCAAACACCAGTATAAAGATAATTGGCGAGATCAAACACTATTTGAGGAGTGAGAGTAGAGTCCATAATCCATTTCCAGAGGTAGGTTGTCCCTCCATGCATGGATGAGTCTTCTCCATCAGATGCAACTATGGATAATAAGTCAGTCATGCATGGTTCTAAGACTGGTGGCCAGACGGATATGTTATCAAAGACGATTGAGAGCAATGAGTCAGACATCGTCTAGACCTCATGCCCTAGGACATATTTTGGGGAGACAGTGGAGGATAGCCTTTCATTGGGTGAGTTGTCTTCTATTTTGTTAGATCCTGATTTCAAGCTTGGAGTGGTTAGTGATGTTCCACAAATTGAGCTAGGGATTTATGCCACTTCTTTGGGTGGTTGATGGAAGAGATGATTGGGTCGTCATGGGTGTGCGGCAGGCAAGCCACCTCTCTCCAAGGCCCATATGAGCCTGCCTTCCAGCCGTGCTGAGACTAGGCATCCCCCCATGAATGAGGAGGCTCAGGCCTCACATCGTGATGTGGCTGCAATGCTTGATTTTAGAATATTAGACATTTGTCATTACGCACCGTGTTTGATGGAGATTATTTTGCAGCTGTTGCAGCGGACATAACATGTGAGGTCATTCCATCCCATGACCACAAAATAGGGGAGGGCCGAGGGTGACACTCAACCTATGAGGATGGAGAAGAAGGCTCCTAGCCCACATGTAGAGGGTTTGAATTTAGAGATACTAATATGCGGCATCAACACAGACATCATGTTTACTCCAAGTAAAAATGATATGTTCACACACATATCTTCACCACTAGAGATGAGAGCGTGGAATGATATGATGGACAAGACTGATACAAAGATGAGGTGTCTTTTTATAAATGATGAAATCAGTTCAGATAGGAAAAGCTACCTTGACCTGCCATTATGACCATCCTCACGTGAAATATTAGGGGTATATGAAACTCGAGCACTTTAAGAAGACTTCAAAACTTGTGCAAGATTCACAAGGTTGTGATTCTTCTCATTCTCAAGTCATTCCTAAGCACATATAGACAAGAAGAATTTAGGATGAAACAAAACTTTGCTTATAATCATAATAATAAGATTTGGATATTCTAGAAAGAAGAGAGTGAGGTGAATGTCCTTGATGATAAGATTCAGGTGGTGCATATTGAGGTTCAGAGTGAGCTTTGGAATCATTGTTTTCGGCTCACTTTCACATATGCTAAATATAGTATTCCCAAGAGGAGAGAGCTATGGAAGCATATATTATAGCTTTTCGCATGAGTCTTCCTTGACTTGGTTGGTAGCATAAAAATTCAACATGGTTATGAGCTGCAATAAGAAAGTGGGAGGAAGGCCTCCCAAACCAATAACGAATGAGGATTTCAATGAGTATCTATTGTGTTGGGCAATTGCGCTTCCACGGTAGTGAGATTAAGATACAAAAACAACAAAAACACATAAAACAAACAATATATATCCCAATCCAGCAAGCATCCACGACAGAATAAAAAAAATGAGAAATCAACACTGAAAATAACCTGGTTCGCTAGTCGCTTAGTACGACTAGCTACATCCACCAAAAAACACTTATGCGTTACAGATTAAAACCAAACAGAAATGTCTTACAGTATGCAGCACACAAAGCAGTCATGAAAAATCACGCAGAGAGAAGAGAGAGATGATGAACAGTTCCACGGGTCCAAAAACATTCACCCAAAAATAAAATTACAAAACATTTTATATTAAAAATCATCTCGGTTCATTTAACCGGAGCGTGTCGGATCATGGAACGGGTCAGACTCTATTCCAAAAATTTCGGCCCACTGACCGGACAGCAGGACCCCCATTATTGTGATACTGCTACATCCCCGGCCTCTTAATATTTCCTTTCCTGCACTTGCATGAAAATATTAAAACAGAAAAAATATTTTGTTATATAAACAGATTATTAAAAAAAAGTACATATACAACATATTGGACAATGGTAGAGGTGTCAAATGAGCCGGGCAGCCCGGGCCCAGCTCGAGGCATGGCCCAACTTGGTCGTGCCCAGCCAGCATGGCTTAGTCTAGAATCATGCTTAGGCCCGTGCTGAGCTGGCTCGAGGCACGACTCATGACATGCCATGTCGAGGTACTTGGGCCTAATGCCAAACCAGGAATGACCAAGTAACCTGGCCCAAAGGCATGGTTCATCGGCACACCCCAAACCATGCCCAGCCCCCTAGCCTCGGATGGCCAGACCTAAATCTCAGGCTGGTGTTCAGACTTCAGAATCCAATGTCCAACCCACCAAAGCCTGACCCTAATGCTCTACTTCCCGATGACCTAATGGTCATGGACCCAATCTATAGTCTATAGATTCCTAAAGCTAAAGCTTCTAGAATCTGTGACCATTGGGTCTGTTTGATAGTCGAACTAACCCAATGGTCAAAAAAACACATTTTTAATTTAAAGTTGTAAGATTCTGTCTGAATGGGCTAGGGATAGAATCTAACTACTATCAGGATTCTACCTCTTAAAAAATAGAAAAAAATTGTTTTTTCTTTAATTACATTTTTAAAATCTATCTATAATCCCCTCTTATTCTCAATTTTTATCTCTTCGTCTCCTCTCAGCTCTCTTTCTCTCTCTCGGTCTCTCTTTTGGTTTCAACTTTCAGGACTCTCGTGTAGAGTGCGGACTATTGATTGTGGTGCGGAGATCATAAAGCAAATGAAGTTTTATGCATTACATGTATTAATTTTTAAATTTAGTTTAGTTTATTTTATTTTATTTTGATTTTAGGTTAAAAGTTTTAGGTTAATTAATATTAATTAATATATAATTTTAAAAAAAATAACAATATAACTAATATACTAATAAAAAATTAAAATGACAAATAATAATTTTAATGATGATAATGAAATTAATATAAATGTAAACATTGAAAATTTTAATATGGATAATGATAACCCTATGGAAAAGTTCGAGACCACCAAAACTTTATTTTCTCCGGCTGCCTCGACCCAAACATCTAAAAAATAAAAAATTAAAAGAAATTTAATAGTTTAGACTTACTTTAATATTATACAACACAAAAATATTAGGGATATCGATGAAAAATTAGCACAATGCAAATATTGTAAAAAAATATTAACTAGTAAGAGTTCATATGAGATTAGGTACCACAAGAGGCATGCCGAATAATATACCAAAAACATAGTACATTAAATCTTAGGTAAACCTAACTCAACGGTGGGTTCTTTCAAGTTGGATCCAGTTCAGCCTCAATGTTGACCCCCTTCATATATCGCAACGAGTCAGAGAGAAAAGACATGACCAAACTGATCACACGTAAGTCATCCGATTAGATTTTTAGAGAATCCCAAGGTAGTTAGTATTATGCAAACTTATTTTTAGCCTACATATCATAGGATGCATGGGTTTGCATCTAGGAATGACATACTGAAATAATATAACTTAGAAAAAGAAATAATAATTAATAAATTTTAGGAATATAGTGGAGTGATGTTCATGACATGCGATATTTATACTAGTCACGAAAAATACATATTATGCATGTCTCACCACCTACTATGTAGATTCAAAATAAACACTAAATAAAAAAAATTAGGATTTTCATATATTCTCCAACCTCGTGATAGCCCGGCCATTTATTAGGGTATGATAAAAATCTTTATATAATATAATATTTAAAATAAAATATATAGTATCACGTTCGATAATGTATCTAACAATGAAGTAACTATTTACATGTTTGTTATGACTATTAGAGATAGACTATTATGAGAGATTTTCCACATTAGATTCAAGTGTCACGTCATTAATCTCGTAGTACACGTGGGGATAAATATTGTTTCCCCACTTTAGAAAATATACGTAACTTACTAAAATTTCTTCATATGTCTTGCTGACATCAGGAGTTTAGTAGTCTTTGTTTATCTATGGGCCTAAAGAAGAATAGATTCCAAATGGATGTAAGACACCATTGGAATTACAGATACATGATATTAAAGTCATGTGTTAAATACGAACACATGATATCTGACTACATCAATAGTAAGAGTGATAAACTTATTATTGATAATACTAACTAGTTAATGAAATTTTCATTTTTGAATATCCTCAAGATTATTTAATGATATGATGAACATGTGTTCATCAATTTATACTTTCACCACTTGTATTGCACTAAGGCATATGTGCAACATTAGTTGCATGTTTTGAACATTTAGAGATGACCCAAAATTTAGTGATATGGTTGTTGAAATGGAAACCAAGTACTTAAAGTACTAGTCCACAATTCTTTTTTTTTATAGTCTGGCTGCTTACATGGATCTTACGGTTAAGTTGGAAGGAATAAAGAATATTTTGACATACATATCCTCATGCATGAATCAGGAAGACTAACCTTGAAAGGTTCATTCACGAGAAGTTGACTGAGCTATTTACATACTATGATACTAGATATAGTGATAGTATTAGTGAGTCTCCGAGTATGGACATGGATACCATATTCAGAGATGATAACTTCTCTATTTAGATACTATGAGGGAAACGATGGGGTGGACTATCGAATATGAGCAAGCTATCTCAATACTTAAATATGATTACTCATTAATCCTATCACATATCGATAATAATAATCTTAATATTTTATAGTATCTAAATTCATATGAGTCTACATATCCCATGTTGTCTAAGATGACACAAGATATACTGACTCCTCTAGTGTCGAGCGTAGCATCAGAATTAGCTTTTTTTCTTGTAATGGATGTGATTCCAGATATGAGATCGTGATTACGGTCATATATTATTGAGGCATTAGCATGCATGAAGTATTGGAAGGATTCGAACTTGGACATCCAATATCGTATGACTACTATAGTAAGAACGGAGGAGTTGGTTGTTGATGATGATTCGTGAGACTTTGATGATGATTGACAACTAAGATTGAGCCTACTATGCTGCTGCCTACGGCCGGCCACTAATGATACCATCATATGCTAACGAGATTAATCATTTTTGGATTATCTTTATTTATTTATTTTTGTCATTTGAGCATGATGCTTTTTTTGTTGTTTTGTTCTTTTTTTATTCTAACACTTACTTATATGATTGATATTTTATGTTTATGAGTTTATCTTTGATATATTAATTATTATCTTTTAATGATTTAATCTTTCTTTGTGATTTTATAATTTATATGTATTTTTAGTTGTTAGTTATGACTCATAATTTGTGATAGTAATTTTATTTTTTTGTTGTATTAATTTAATTAATTAATTAATTAATTTAGTATTAAAATTTAAAATTTATTATATTTTTAAAGTTTAGGATGACCCAATTTTGAATGAGCCGAAATGATATGACCCGGCTTGATCTAACCCAACTTGGTAAGTCCGGGCACAACCTGGCCCAAATCAGGTGCAAGGTGGGCCGGTGGGCCATGCTGGGTTGACACTTCTCAAGTCGTGTCATGCCTGGCATGACACGATTACAGTACTAGATTGTGTCGGGCATGGCATGGTGGCCCAATTGGGACACTAAAAACAAGCCTTGCCAGCCCAACCCATTTGCCACCTCTAGATAGCAATCTCGTAGATGCGGGATTCGAGGGATCCTAGTTTTCCTATCCGCTCAAAACATATGGGAATATCTGGATAGAGTTTTGATTAATAATGAATGGAACAATAAATTTTATAACCTGAGAGTTTGGCACCTTAACATGGACACATCAGATCATGCTCCACTCTTGATTAAGTAGAGCAACAAGATAATTTTGCTAAAAAAAAGTAGAGCACCGAGATGATGAGGAGGCAAATGGTATTTAAGTTCCAACACATGTGGATGAAGCACATGGGCTTTCACGAGGTCGTGAAGAACAACCGGAACAACCCCACACACGAGGTCGGCTTGAATTGTGAGCCAACAAGCTCTTCCACCTCAAGCAAATGCTTCATTCTTGGAATAAAAATGTTTTTGAGTTATCTTTAAGAACATTTCCAAGGCATAGGACCTTGTCATGAAGGCAAAGAGAAAGTTGGATGGTAGTAAAACAAAGGATAGTAGAGAGAGATTTTCTATGGACATGCACCAATTGGATGATTTGCTTCTGAGAGAAGAGATCTATTAGAAGCAGAATTCAGTAGTTAAGTGGCTGAAAGAATGTGTCAAGAACACCAAGTTTTTCCACTCATTGATCAAGAATAGATTCACCAAGTCGCATATCTATTAGATGTGAATTGACGAGGAAAATCTATCGACCAACAAGGGCAAAAACAGATAGTCAGGTGTGGATTTCTTCAGTAAGCTCTTGACCAAGATCGAGGTGTCGGATGATAGCCTGGACTATATCCCTCATGTTAACTTGGGAGAGAAAGGATTGGATCTATGTAGGACTCTCATCTTAAAGGAGGTAAGGAAAGTGTTGTTTGATATCAAGTCGGATAGCATTTCGGGGACAGAATGCTTTTCCTCTTTCTTCTATAAGTAGTGCTGGGATATAGATAAGAGGGATATATGGGAGGGTTGCATTAGCTTCTTCAAGGGTGAAGAGCTACCAGAATCCTTTTGTAGTACCATGATCTCTTTGTTCCTCAAGAAGGAGAACCTAACATATTGGAAGGACTACGTACCACTCAGCCTTTTTAATGTGTCATACAAGATTATATCTAAGATACTAGCTTCATGAGATAAGACAGTTCTCCATAAATGCATATCAGAGAATCAAGTTAGCTTTGTGCCGGGGAGGAATGTTCTTAATAATATTTTTCTAGCACAAAAAATGACTCACCTGATCTCCAAGGAGAATAGGGGGGGCAACCTGATCATTAAGCTCGATATGAAGAAAGCATATGATAAGATGGACTGGTCTTACCTGAGCAAGATATTGACCAAGTTTAGATTCCTTGTAGAGTTGAACAACATGATCGACAGGTACATCTCTCATAACTGGTTTCAGTTATGATTAATGGTGAGGCATCAAGATTTTTTCAGTCCACTCGAGGGCTCCGACAAGGCGATCCAATATCAGCAGCTCTTTTCGTTTTGATGGTAGAGTACCTCTTGATGAACCTCAATGGGCTCTACAAGAAGTACCTGGGAGTTAGTTACCTTACGGGTAGCAGTTTTTCAATCAGCCACCTACCTTATGCGGACAACACTATTATATTCACTAATTTGCTGAAAAGCTCCATTAGGAAGGAAAGGGAGTTGTTGCATAGGTACTAGCCGATTTTGGGTCAGACCATTAACTTTCTGAAGAGTAGTTTTTACTATAAGAAAAAAACTAGACCTAATAAAGTGGCCAAGCTCATAAATAATCTCAGGATGGAGAAGTGCGACTTTCCCATCACGTACTTGGGTTGTCCCGATTTTAAGGAGCACAGCAAGAGTGTCTATTTCAATAATATCCTGAAGAAGTTTCATTCTCATATAGAGGGTTGGCCAAACAAGTTATTTGCAAAGAGTGAAAAGATCATGTTGATCAGGCATGTTCTTGCCTCGCTCTCTATTATCTTATTCAGCAGTTATACCCACTTTGACGGTGATCAAGGTAATGGAAAGACTCATGCCTAAGTTTTTATGGGGTCACATGAAAGATCTAAGGCACATTAGGTGGAAAAGATAAGTGAACCTTTGCAAGCCACGTGATAAGGGTGGCTTGGAGTTCAAGAATATTTGGGACATCTTGAGAGCGATGAAGATGAAGTTATGGTGAGAGTTCCAGACCAAGCAGACCCTCTTCAATAGGCTTTTAAGGTATATGTATTGTTGTTCGGGCTTTCCTGATATGAGGAAGGGGTACTCCGACATTCCGACATGAAGGAGAATAAAGAAAAAGAGTGTCAAAACTGAGTAGTACATGGCGTGGAAAATCGGGAGTAGTGACATATCATTTTGGCACTATATGTGGGTTGATGCGAAGAAGCTTAGCTTGGTAAGAGCCTCGGGTCCCCCTGAAACTCTGGTCAAAGTGTTTTTCAGGGGTGATGACTGAGACCTAGAGATATTCCAAAAGATGCTCACACCTAGATTGGTGGAATCGATTGTTAAGATAAAGACAGGTCCGGTAAACAAATTAGTCTGTCTTCTTAACAAATGACCTTCCAGCTTCAAGTCAGCTTGGGATTTGGTACGTTCCAGGGGTGACTTGACATCGGATCAAATCAAACACGACACAAGTATATTCCTATTAAGATATTTTTTTGGATGGCACTTTGTTAATCGATTCATCCCGACATATGAAATTCTTAAGAAGAAGGGATACAGTTTGGTATCTAATTGCGGTAATTATTCGGAGGAAGGAACGAGTATTCACCTTATACTTCACTGTGAGGATTCCTAGTGAGTATGACGGGAATATTTTCCTAGTATGAATACACTGGACTACACGATAAAACAAGTCTTGAAGCTTAACAAATCTTCGAACTTGAAGATCTCAATTGATTTACCATGGATCAGGAGGCACACAACTCTCTTGATTATGTGAAAGATTTGGAAGGGGCGTAATTATATCAAATTTAGAAACTTCCACTTCTTGACGGACATAGTTATTTTTTGGGCTGACGAGCTTATCGAGATAATTCTACAATCCCACAAACTAAAGATTAAGAGATTAGGAACAGCCGCACCTATTTTCCCTTGTTACTAATGTTTTGTGTGTTTTTTTTATGTTTTGAAGGTTAGGTATCACAGTAGCATGGAGTTGATGCTGTAGAGCAGTCCAAATCACCTTGGCAAACTATACTTTTTATCATTATGGGTGCTTATTAGTTCTTGATATGACATTGCAGACATAGATTGTTGATTGATAATGCTGGATCTTCTTGGGTTCGAGGTGTGGTGCAGAGTGATGCGAAACTGGTATTGGAGATTTGGATTTACATAGTTTTATATAAAAATTATTTTCTATTGGCCAACTCGAGGTTGTATGTTAGCTGCATATATATTGTGGCCCCCCATTTACTTTCATTTTTTTTCTTTTGTGGATGACACACATCAGCCGTATTTTTCTTGTTGCCCTTGTTGAGCCTATGATGCTTAGGATTTGGCAGGTTTGGCCTTTCGGCCCACCTTGCCTTATGTGTAACAATGTGTTATATATTGAGGTATGTTTTGATTAAAAATAACATAAGTCTTATATTTTTGTCATTATTATATTTTTAATTATTTATTTTATTTATTTATAAAATTATTTTTTCTGAAATATTATTATAAAATATATGAGTGAGATAAATATAATTTCAAAAAATAAGTTAATCATCAAGAAATTATATAATCTTATAAAAAGAAATAAATATTTAAAAGTGAAAAATTATAATTGAGTAATTTATTTTACTTAGATTTTTAATTATTTTGAGTATAATGAATATATTTTAATAAATATTTATCTCATTTATAATAGTTTATTAATTTATTTATTTTTTTTGTAATTATTATAATTTTAATCAAGAAACAAGCTTATATTAATGTAACATAATATATTATTTTTAATATTATTATAATTAAAATATTTAGAATAAATATTGAATTTAGAATATAGATTGGAAAAAAAAATAAAAATTATTTTATTTCTAAAAGTTGTTAGACACCTAAACTCTTAGACACCTAAATTATAATTTTTTAAACTTATTTTAGTTTCAAAATATTTTTTACTTTAAAAATTATTTTGCTACAAATTAATTTTTAATTCAAAAATTATTTTAGTTGCAAAATAATTTTTTTAGTTTATTTTTTAAACTAAACTCATTGACACCTAAACCACTAAATCTCTAAACCTCTAAACTCCTAAATCCTAAACCCATAAACCTCTAAACTCTTTAACCATAAACCCATAAACCTCTAAACTCTTAAACCATAAACCCATAAACCTCTAAATCCTAAACCATAAATCTATTTTTTTATCATAATTATAATTTTAGGTAAACATTTTAATTTTTTATAAGTTTATTTTTTCTGAAATATTAATTACAAAATATTATATGAGTGAGACAAGTATAATTTGAAAAAATTTATTTATCATTAGAAGTCTATATAATCTTATACAAATATGTAAAATTTTAAATGTTAAAAAATATTATTTAGTAATATGATTTATTTAGATTTTGAATCATTTTAGGTATTATAAATATATTGTAATAAATATTTATCTTATTTATAATAGTTTATAAACTTATTTTTAGGTTATTATTATTATATCAATCAATTAAATACTTTATATTAAAATTAAATGATATATTATTATTAATATTATTACAGCTAAAATATTAATTATAAATATTGAATTTAGATTGAAAAAAAAATTAAAAATTATTTATTTTAAAAAGTTATAACCTTTAAAAATGAGACAAAATTCATAAAATTAAAATTTTTTCTTTATTCATTTTTTAAACTAGACCTATATATCCCTAAATACATAAACTTTTAAACCCCTAAGCCCATAAACCACTAAATTATGAAATCCCTATATCTTCACATCTCTAAATCCTAAACTATAAAATTCACAAATCTCATTTTTTGTCATCATTATAATTTTGATTATATATTTTAGTTATTTATAAGTTTATTTTTGCTGAAATATTAATTACACAATATATTATGAGTGAAATGAAAATAATGAGAAAAATATTTGTTTATCATCAAAATACTATATAATCTTATAAAAAGAATTATAAATTTAAAAGTTGAAAATTATTATTTAGTAATATATTTTACTTACATTTTGAATCAATTTTAAGAATTATAATAATATTTTAATATAACTAAAATATACTTATAATTGATGGGGCATGGAGTAGGCCCTTATATGGGCCTAAACAAGAGAGGAAGCCCAAGTCCAATGATGAATTTTATTACTATTAATTTTTATTTAATTTTATTTTTGGATTTATCCTTTAGTGCTTTTGGATTTATCTATTAAGATATTTGGATTTATCCGTTTGGATTTATCTATTAGGATTTTATTTGTGCTTATAAATAGCACCTTATGTTATTGTTTTTGGAAAAGACTTGATTATTATTGAAAACTTGAGAATTTCATTCAATTTCTTTTATTTGCATTCTTTTTGTTTTATTTTATTATTCTTCGTAGCCGAGCTACGTCAGTTTGGTATCGGAGGCTAACTTCGATCCGAGATCGAGTTATCTCTATTTGTTTCAATTTCACATCCATACCCGCCTAACCACCCGGAAATCCATCGCTGCCGCCACAGATCTCTCACCAACCACCCTATTGGTAGCTCATTACGACAACAACAAAACCCAAAATCCTGATAAGGGATTCCCTTGCCACCACGCTAAGGAATTGTAGGCGTTCTAAAGGTTCTTCAACGGGTATATTTTTTTTTACTTTGAAAACTCAGTTACTATTCGTATATTTAAGCATATTTTGTTTGATTGTTTTAGGTCTCAGATTCTTTGATAGAGCATAAAGAGTCTTTAAAAAAAATTATTATTATTATTTTTTTTAGTTATTCTTTCGTGACTCGTGCACTCTGTGATATATAATCACATTACATTTTTGATTTGTGTTTGCTGCATTAACATATAGTTTATAAATTTCTTTACTAAGTGGAAATTTAGATTCTGTCTCAGCATGTCAGCCACCAAAAGTGATTTTGTTGCATCTTCTTCTTCACCTAACCCAAATGATCCAATTGAGAAACTCAACAATTTTGATTTAAGACTACAAGCCTTATCTCAAGATCTGAATGATAGTCTAGTTTGTATTACCCGTCATCATGATGCCAACAACGCACAATTTGATTCTGTCACTGCATCGGTAGGTAATTTAAATTCCATGTGTGGTCAATTGACTCAACGTCAATCGGCCCTCGAACAACAAACTCATGCAATAAATAAAAAAATGGACTTGCTTTTAACACATCTGGGTAAACATGAGATAGGTGACTATGTCGATGAAACTGTTAGGAAACACGTCGGGTCACCACACACTAGGGGTTTAAGTCCTTCTAGAGGTTCACATCAATCTGTTGAATTCGTAAATGGTTTGCATGACAATTTGGGTAAAATGAACTTGAGTAGTCATCCAATTGCTCAACCTCACACAAGGTTACCTACAACAGGAGACCCTCAGTTTAACTTAGGTGATCGATTTCAACCTGCTAATGTCAACTTCCCATTAGATTACCAACCACCAAGGCAAACTTACCCACCAAATCCAGTGAGAGAAGATGTTGCTCCTCAGTGGTACCAGCCTAGGATTAATGATGTTTGGGGTAGAGATCAGGATAGACAGGGTAGACAACCTCCAAGGGACATCACAAAAAAAGTTAAGGTTAGTGCTCCTGAATTTGATGGTAGGATGGATCCTAATATTTTCTCTGATTGGTTAGTTGCTATTGAGGAATATTTTGATTGGTATGAAATGATTGATAGTGAACGGGTTCGGTTTGCTAAAATGAAATTAACCAATTCAGCTAAGATGTACTGGCAGAATGTGTTGCAAGACATGCTTCGTCTGGGTAAACCACCTATCACCCAATGGGCTGTTATGAAAGCAAAGTTGCAAGACAAGTACATTCCTCCATCATATAAGAGTCAATTGTTCTCCACCATGATTAATCTAAAACAAATGACTCTTAGTGTAGCTGAATATTCTGCTAAATTTGAGGAAGCTAGACTTAGGTGTAGTGAGTTCCATGCTGAGGACCACTTTGCTGTCTGTACTCACTTTGTTAATGGTCTCCGGTTTGACATTCAACGAATGGTTAGATTGCATGCTCCACACACTATAGAGGATGCATACCAAAAAGCCTTAGAAGTCGAGAAGTTCAATAGACCTTACTCATTTGCACACCTAGGTCAGTCACAGTCCAAGTCATCAACCGGTAATACTATGCCTAATAACCTTAGGAACAAAGAGTCTAGTTTACATAACTCTCTTCCTGTTACTTCTCCTATTGAGTCTAAGGCTAGTAATTCATCGATTGTCTGTCATAAGTGTCATCATAAGGGTCATATTGCGTCTCGTTGTCCCCAACGTGCATTAGCATTAGATGTTGAACAGAGTATTTTGGAAAATGAGGAAGACCAAATTATTGATCCTTTAGATTATTCTGGTGATGAAGATGATCCTCATAAAAATTGTGATGAAGATGCATGTGTTAATGTGGTTCGATGTGTGTTATCCACAACTGTAGATAATGATCATTGGAAGCGCACTAGTATTTTTCACACAGTCATACAGAGTGGAGATAAGAAATGTAAGTTAGTGATTGATGGGGGTAGTTCAATGAATGTGGTTTCTAAGGATGCTGTTAAATTATTAAACCTGAAAGTAGAACCACATCCAAATCCATTTAGAGTAGCTTGGGTGAATGACCATACTTTGCCTGTCACTCATAGGTGTCTAGTCTCTATTCAAATGGGGGATTATAAGGATGAAATCTATTGTGAGGTGCTACCCATGGATGTTGCCCATGTTCTTTTAGGCCGCCCTTGGCTTTATGATCTTAATGTTACCAATTTTGGTAAAGATAACATTTATTCCTTTAAGTACAAGGGTAAGAACATTATTTTGAGACCTGCTAAGCCTAAAGTTTGCATTGGTAAACGTGACATCTCTAAACTTCCTAAAAGGAATTTGCATATTTTAAAATGTAGGCAGTTTGAGAGAGAGGGATTGGAGACTGGTATGTGCTTAGCATTAGTGGCAAAAGAAGTTCCATCTGATTCTTCGATTGTCGATGTTTCTTTGGAAGTGAAGAATTTGCTAGATGATTTTGTTGATATGGTGCCTGATGAGCTACCTAGTGAACTACCACCTCTAAGAGACATCCAACATGCTATAGATTTAGTTCCAGGTTCTCAATTGCCTAACCTTCCACATTATAGGATGAATCCTAAAGAGAGAGATGAGCTGAATAGGCAAGTCGAAGGACTTTTAGAACGAGGGTTTGTTAGGCATAGCCTTAGTCCTTGCGCAGTGCCAGCTTTGTTGACACCTAAGAAAGATGAATCTTGGAGAATGTGTGTGGACAGTAGAGCCATCAATAAGATCACAGTTAAATATCGGTTTCCCATCCCTCGCCTTGAGGATATGTTGGACCTATTAGTTGGTTCTAGTTGGTTCTCTAAGATAGATTTGCGTAGTGGTTATCATCAAATTCGTGTTAGACCAGGAGATGAGTGGAAAACTGCATTTAAAACACAAGATGGTTTGTTTGAGTGGTTAGTCATGCCTTTTGGTTTGTCTAATGCTCCTAGTACTTTCATGAGAGTTATGACCCATGTCCTACAACCTCTCATTGGTAAATTTTTGGTGGTCTACTTTGATGACATATTGATCTATAGTCAATCCAAAGAAGAGCACTTGGCACACCTAAGACAGGTTTTACTCACTCTTTGCGAGGCCAAGCTTTATGTTAACCTTAAGAAGTGTTCTTTTATGCAACCACATGTGCTTTTCTTAGGCTTTATTGTGTCAGAACATGGCATTTCAGCTGATCCCGAAAAGGTTAGGGTTATTAGAGAGTGGCCTGAACCACAATCTATCACTGAGACTCGTAGTTTTCATGGTTTAGCTTCTTTTTATAGGAGATTTATAAGGGGATTTAGCACTATTATGGCTCCTATCACTGAATGTTTAAAAAATAAAGAGTTTCAATGGTCTAATGCTGCTAGCCAGGCATTTAGAGAAATCAAGGTCAGAATGACTAAGGCACCAGTTTTGAGCTATCCTGATTTTACTAAAGTTTTTGAGGTTGCTTGTGATGCATCAGGTGTAGGTATTGGTGGTGTCTTGAGTCAAGAAGGTCACCCTATAGCTTTCTTTAGTGAAAAACTCAATGATGCTAAAAGACAATATTCTACATATGATAAAGAGTTTTATGCTATAGTGCAGAGTCTGCGTTTTTGGAGGTTTTATTTGTTGCTGACTGAATTTGTGTTGTTTTCTGACCATCAAGCTCTAAGATATTTAAACTCACAAAAGAAATTGAATGCTCGACATGCTAAGTGGGTTGAATTTTTGAATGAATATTCTTTTGTGATTAATCATCGTTCTGGTATTGAAAACAAAGCTGCTAATGCACTTAGTCGATTAACTGTTACACTTCATCGTATGAGTGCTCATGTCATTGGGTTTGATAGATTGAAAAATGAGTATTCTGCATGTCCTGGCTTTGGTATTATTTATAATGAGGTTAGTAATGGTAACCGTCAAGGGTATCTGGACTTCCTTGTTGAAAATGGGTATTTGTTTAAAGTGACTAAATTGTGCGTACCTCAAACATCATTTAGGGATTTATTAGTTTGGGAGATGCATGCAGGTGGTTTAGCTGGACATTTTGGGAGGGATAAAACCATTGCATTGGTTGAAGATAGGTTTTATTGGCCTTCTCTGAAAAGGGATGTTGCTAGGATAGTTGCACAATGCAGAACATGTCAGATAGCTAAGACTAGGAAACAAAACACTAGCTTATATACTCCTTTACCTGTCCCTCATGAACCTTGGAAAGATGTTAGTATGGACTTTGTTCTTGGATTGCCTCGGACGGCTAGAGGACATGATTCTATTTTGGTTGTTGTTGACAGGTTTTCTAAGATGGCACATTTTATTCCATGTAACAAAACCAATGATGCTTCACATGTTGCAAAATTGTTCTTTAGAGAAGTTGTTAAATTGCACGCTTTGCCTTCGACCATTGTATCTGATAGGGATGTGAAATTTGTTAGTTATTTTTGGAAAACCCTTTGGAAATTGTTTGGCACTACTCTAAAATTTTCATCTGCTTTTCATCCTCAGACTGATGGGCAAACTGATGTTGTTAATCGTAGTCTGGGTAATATGCTTAGGTGTTTGGTTGGGGTAAAACAAGGTGTTTGGGATTTAATTTTGTCAACAGCTGAGTTTGCTTATAACAATTCTGTTAACCGTTCAACCGGTAAAAGTCCTTTTCAAATTGTTAATGGCTACTCACCCCGCACACCTATTGATCTTGTTCCTTTACCACCTCACATGCGTGTATCTGAACCTGCAGAAAACTTTGCAAAACATATCCATGACTTACATGCTGAGATTAGGCGAAAAATTTCTCTAAGTAATGAAGAGTATAAACTGGCTGCTGATGTGCATCGTAGATCTAAAGAATTTAATGTTGGTGACTATGTTATGGTTCGCATTCGTCCTGAAAGAATTCCAAAAATGTTTTCAAAAAAACTTTATGCAAGAGCCATGGGCCCTTATTCTATCATTCGTAAAATGGGATCTAATGCATATCTTCTTGATTTGCCTAATGACATGGATATTAGCCCTGTTTTCAATGTAGAGGACTTGCTACCTTACCGAGGCACTTTTGAGCCTTCTACTTTGCCTTCTAGTGTGTCTGCAGGTGAAGCTAACAAATATGCACCCACTATGCCTTCGTTCCAATTTTCTAAGGAGACAGTGGATACTATCCTTGATGATGAGTTCGCGACTTCTAGAGATGGTGGGTTTCGTCGTTTCCTTGTCAAATGGCATGGTCATCCTGATTCTGATGCTACTTGGATACCGGAGGATGATCTTCGTTATTTGGATTCTTCGTTGTTGGATAGCTACCTTTCCTTTCACTCTTCAGAGTCGAGTTCTTTTCAACCCGGAGGGAATGATGGGGCATGGAGTAGGCCCTTATATGGGCCTAAACGAGAGAGGAAGCCCAAGTCCAATGATGAATTTTATTACTATTAATTTTTATTTAATTTTATTTTTGGATTTATCCTTTAGTGCTTTTGGATTTATCTATTAAAATATTTGGATTTATCCGTTTGGATTTATCTATTAGGATTTTATTTGTGCTTATAAATAGCACCTTATGTTATTGTTTTTGGAAAAGACTTGATTATTATTGAAAACTTGAGAATTTCATTCAATTTCTTTTATTTGCATTCTTCGTAGCAGAGTTACGTCAATAATACTTAATATCATATTAATCAAAAAACTATCTTATTTTTAATTAACATGATATATTAATCTTATGATTGTTATAACTAAAATATTTGCAATAAATAATATTTTCATGAAACTAGATTATATTAAATTAAATTAAAATAATATATTATTCTTTAGATTATTACAACTAAAATATTTAGTATAATTATTGAATCTAGATTAAAAAAACATTACAAAATTATTATATTTTCTAAGATTTAAACCAAAATAAATGAGACAAAATTCACAAAATGATTATTATTTTTTAGTTAAAATTTTAAACTAAGCCCATAAACTCTTAACCACCTAAAGCTATGAAATATTAATTACAACTAAACTCTGAAATACCTAAACCCCTAATCCCAAATCTCCTAAATCACTAAATGCTAAATTATAAACTATAAATATCAATTTTTTGTAATAATTATAATTATAATTATAGATTTTAATTAATTATAATTTTATTTATATTGAAATATTAATTACATAATATATTATGAGTGAAACAAATATTATTTGAAAAAAAAAATTGTTTATCATCAAGAAACTAAATAGTGTTATAAAAAGATGCAATGATTTAAAACCCAAAAATAATTATTTATTAATATATTTAACTTAGATTTTGAATCATTTTAAGTATAGAAATATATTTGAATAAATATTTATCTAATTTATATTAGTTTATCAATTGATTATTTCATCATTATGATAATATCAATTAAGAAACTAGTTTATATTTAATTAATATGATATATTATTCTAAAGATTTATATAATTAACTTGTTTAATATAAATATTGAATTTAGATTGAAAAAAAAAATTTAAATATTATTGGATTTCTAATGGCTATAAGCTTCAAAGATGAGACAAAGTTCACAAAAAAATCGCTTAGTTAATTTTTAAAACTAAATCTTTAAACCCCTAAACTCCTTAATCTTAACCCATAAACAATATATTTTAATTTGTGGTCATCTTTATAATTTTAATTATACATTTTAATTGTTTCAAAGTTTATTTTTACCGAATTATAAATTGGAAAATATATTATGAGCGAGACAAATATAATATAAAAATATTGTTTATTATTAAGAGATGATATAATCTTATAAAAAGATTTAAATTTTCAAAAGTGAAAAGTTATTATTTAGTAATATGTTTTTCTTAGATTTTGAATCATTTTACCTATTATAAATATATTTAAATAAATATTAATCTCATATATATTAGTTTATTAAATTATTTTTTTATCATTATCATAATATTAATCAAGAAATTAGATTAAATTAAATTAACATGATATATTATTCATATAATTATTATAACATGAATTTCTACCATGGAATACTAATTGACCTACTTGGTTCAATCAATATTATGTGGTGGTAATTCAAGGACTTAAGTACAAATCTATGGGACGTGACTTGGGAGATAAAAATTAAGTCTAGACATAAGTGTAAAACCATGTGCCTTCATTGCAAAGCAGAGAATATTGATATGCTTCGGATTAGAGGTGTCAAACAGGCCAATCCGGCCTGGCCATGCCAATTTTAGTTGGGACAACCGGGCCATCGGGCCGTGCCTGGCCCAGCACAATTTTTTCAAGCCAAACCCAGCATGACCCGTCGGCCCAAAAGGAGAAGAAACCATACCAGGTCGGGCCCATAAGGACCGGTTTTTAATTTTTAATAAATTTAATTTTTTTTTCAAATTAGTTAATGTTGATATATTTTTAATTTTATAAGTGTTTGTTATTATTTTTAGTAATTAGTTAATGTTAATTGTTAGCTATAAATAAATAATTAAATTTTAAATTTTTATTTTATTAAATTTAATAAAACATTAAGTTTATTTATTATAATAAATAACATAAATTTTAAAACTAAACGTGTATCGGTGGACAGTGTAAGTGTATAAATTAATAGAACATAAAAACTTTAAATATGAATAAAAATTAAAAACTAATGCAAAATGAAAATCCATAAAAAATTAATATTCAAGTTTCAAGCATCAATCTACAAAATCACAAACTCAAGTCTTAAAGTAAGATCACAAACAAACATAAATACAATGTAAATGAGTAATCGAAGTAAAATATCCGACATATGTGTCTCAATCCTCAATCATCGCCGTCATCAATTATCATATCATCCTCAATATCAATATCATATAGATCATCATCAGTAATCAACTCATCCACTTTTGCTGTAGTTCCAGCACGATCCTAGATGCCCAAGCTATAATCCTCTCAATCATTCATGCATGCTAAAGCCTCAACAATATCTGAATGTAATCTCTATCTGCTATTTGAAATCACATTCACTACAACATAAAATGCAGACTCTGATGATATGCTCGATACTGGAGGAGTCAGTAGTTTTTGTGTCAACTTAGATAGCACGGGAAATGTGAACACGTATGATTTCCACCACTGTAATATATCAAGATTCTTAGAATGTGATAGGATTTCCACCAATGTAATCTCAATCATTCATGTAGTAATTGGTATCTAAATATTAAGACAGCTCGCTCCTATTCGACGGTCCACCCCATCATTTTTCTCTCGCTAACTAAATGGATAAGTCATCATCACTGAATATGGTATCCATGTCCATATTTGGAGCCTCACTAGTACTACCACCATATCTACTATCATAGTACGCAAAGAACTTAGTCAATTTCTCGTGAATGAACCCTTCAGGTTGGTCTTTCAAGTTCATGTATGAGGAAATGTAAGTCAAACATT
The DNA here is from genome assembly GCA_029783825.1 of Sapria himalayana. Taxonomy (NCBI): domain Eukaryota; kingdom Viridiplantae; phylum Streptophyta; class Magnoliopsida; order Malpighiales; family Rafflesiaceae; genus Sapria; species Sapria himalayana. The sequence goes on from JAREIK010001542.1 coordinate 333,570, forward strand.
CTCTATCCCTTCCACCTTAACCATAGGGTCCATGCATGCAGCTAGACACTAAAGAAATGGGATGGTGGACCAGTACTTTAAATACTTGATTTCTATCTCTACAACCATATCGCTAAGTGTCGAGTCATCTCGATACTTCCTAAACATGCTATTAATATTGCATATACACATAAGTGCAATGCAAGTCGTAGAAGTATAAACTGACGAATACATGTTTGTCGTGTCATAAAAAATCTTCAGGAATTTTATAAATGAAATTCCTATAGCCCACTCAGTGTCATCAATGATAAGTGAGTCACTCTTACTATTGACATAGTCATATATTACATATTCGTATCCAACACATAACTCCAACATTATGTAAGTATAATTCCAATAGTATCTATTATCCAATTAGAATTTTTTCTTCTTAAGATTCGCATACAAATAAAGACTACCAAACTCCTATTATCTATGAGGCGTGTAATTATAGTTGAATGAGTTATGTATATTTTTTAAAGGGTAGCACACACCATCATCCCCGCTTGTACTATCAGGTTAATGACATGACACGTGCATCTAACGTAGAAAATCTCTCCTAATGGTTCATCTCTAAATATTTTCATCATGAACTCAAAAATGACCGGGTCATCATGAGATTGGAGAATCTCAGAAAATTCTAATTTTTTTTATTTGGTATCTATTTTGAATCTACATAGTGGGCAGTGCGGCATGCATAAGATGCATTATCAAGACTAGTCCAGATATCAGACCTCACTGACACCACTCCACTATATTCCCTAAATTTATTAATTATTATTTGTTTTTCTAAATTATAATATTTTAGTATGTTTTTCATATATATGAACTTAGGAATCATATGATATGAAGACTGAAAATATGTCTGCATGATACTGACTAACCTTTAATCCTCTGAAAATCTAATCGAAAGACCCATCGTGGTGATCAGTTTGGTCATGTCTTCCCTCCTCAACTCGTTGCGGTATATGAAGAGGATAAAGTTTGAGACTGTATTAAATCCAGCCTCAAAAAACTCATGGCTGAGGTGGGTTTACCTAGGATCTAATGCATCATATTTTTTAGTGCATAGTTCGGCATGCCTCTTAAGATGCCCAGTCTCACACGAACTTTTATAGTTTAAAATTTTCTTATAATATTTGCACTATTACGATTATTCTTCGACACCCCTAATATTTTTTATTTTATTATATTAAAATGAGTTTAAACTACTGAAGTCCTAGTTTTTAGTTTTTTAGATGTTTGGGTTGAGGCGACCGGAGAAACCAAAGTTTCGGCAGCCTCAGGACTTTGCTTAGAATTTTTATTTTCTAAATTATAATTAATTTCATTTTCATTATTTAAATTACTATTTATCATTTTAATTTTTTTTTTATTTTTTAGACTAGAGAGAGAGGCTAGGCTAAAGAGAGAATATTTAAAATTTAAAACTTTAAAACTTTAAAACTTTAAAACTAATTAAATAAAAATTACCCATAAACCATAATACGTAAACTTTAGTTTTTTTATGTTCGCACATCGCGAGCACCACAATCCACACCAAAATCGATTCCCAAATTACAAAATTTCAAAATCCCAAGAGAGAGAAAATTAGAAAGAGAGTGAAGAGCAAGAGATTTATATTTTAAAAATATAAATATTAGAATGAGAGGAAAAAATTTTATAGATTAAGAAAAGAATTTTTTTTTTCAAGTATCGGATTCTACCACATTGCCATTGGAGGTGAAATCCAATGGCTTAGATTAAATTTTTTTTTTATGTTGGGTCGATTAGACCATCAAATCGACCCGAACAGTTCCCATTCCAGAAGCTTTGGCTCTAGAATGGAGTGGGGGCACAAAATCGAGCCTCGGACTCAAGTCGAAAAAGATAGCAAGTCAGGTTCGAGCCTAACATAAAATATGGATTCGTCAAGCCTAGGGTAGTCGGGTTCTAGTCAGGAGAGTCGGGCTGGGAGGGTCGTGGCATATCTTGGCTTGCCGAGATACCATGCCCATGGGCCTTGGTACCTGGCCGTGCTTAGCCTGGCACATGGCCCGGCCGGCCTAGGCAAGGCACGACACGAGATGTGCCGTGAATAGGCCCAGCACGAGCACGTGCATGGGTCATTCCCATGCCGTGCCGGGCCAAGCATGGCCGAATCATGTTGTGCCTCGGGCCATGTCGGCCCAGCCTGTTTAACACCTCTAGCTTGAATGGAAGGCCGAGCAACCAGTTAACACTCGGGTGTGGCCGCTCGGGAACTAAAGGTCGGTGGTTGCCCATCATGTGTTGCATATAAATGAAATTCAAGGACTTAAGTTCAAATCCAAGCGATGCGACTTGGGAGGTAAAAATTAAATTATGATCCAAATGTAAAATCATGTTTTAACTTTGGGGCAAAGCAGACAATATTGGTATAACCGAATTTTGAATCATAATACCCAAATATAATTTAAAAAAATTAATTTATCATAAAGAGACTATATGGCCTTAGGTATAAAAGTAAATATTGAAAAGTAAAAAAAAATTAATATTGCTTGACTTGGATTTTGAATCATATGTATTTTAATTATATTTTAATAATTATTTATCCAATTTCTAATATTTTTTTAATTTATCTTTTTGTCATGATTATTATATCAATAAAAAACTCACTTATATTTAAAATAGTTTTATAAATTATTTTTTATTTTATTATAACCAAAATATTTAATATTAATATTGAATTCAGATTGTCAAAAAAAATTAAAAATTGTTTTGTTTCCAAAGAGAATTTTTTCGTAGTATACATTTTTAACAGAACTATTAAACACCTAAACCCATAAACTCTTAAAACTCTAAACCATAAACCCCTAAATAGAGGTGTCAAACGTGTCGGGCCGGCCCGGCCCGGCACGAGGCACGACACGGTTCGGCCGTGCCTGGGCCGGCCCGGCACGTTCTTAAACCGTGCCCGGGCCCGTGCCGTGCCCGGGTTAAGTTCATCCCGTGCCGGTTCACGCAGGCACGCGTGCCACGCATGGCGTGGCCCGCGTGGCCGGTGACCCGCGGTCTTTTCTGCCGAAACCCGAGTCCCGATCCGAATTCCTAGCAATTCCAACGGCAAAAAAAAAAAAAATTTCAAACATCACCGATTTTCAGCCCTTGGATTCACCTCCAACGGCTAGGGGGCAGAATCCAACGGTCCTCGTGATTCTGCCCCTTAAAAATCTTAAAAAAATTCAAAAAAATAATAAAAAAATATCTTTTTTTATAAAAAAAACATTCTTTAGACTATAAATTCTACCCCCCTCCCTATAACATTTATGTTTTTCAAAAACATAAAACCTCTCAATACTTTCTCTCTCTTACATAAACCGTGCATCTCTCTCTCAGGCCTCGTGATTTTGATTTCGGCTTGGATTTTCGTGAAACTCAACTTGAGTTTTGAACATCAGAGCTTCCTGCGGTGCACCTGGCACGTGACTCACCTCATTGCTTTTACCGGGTAATATATTTTACGTTTTATTGTACTTTCTCTCTCTAAACTTTCTCTCTCTAGAAAAACTTACGAAAATTAAAAAATGACAAATACACCTAACACGTATTTAAATTTGGAAAATGAAAATGTTAGTGTTACACAGACGTCTGTGGCTCCTGAAACTTTGGTTTCTCCTGTTGTCTCAGCCCAAAGTTCTAAAAAATAAAAAACTAGGAGGACTTCTGTAGTTTGGACACATTTTAAAATCATAACACAAGTAGATGTTAGGGGTGAGGAACATGAAATGACACAGTGTAAATATTGTATGAGACTTTTAACATGCAAGAGTACATGTGGGACTGGGCACCTAAAGAGGCATGCTGAAATATGCTCCAAAAAACATGGACCGTTAGATCCTAGGCAAACCCAACTTGACACTACATTTTTTGAGACTGGATCGAGTTCAGTCTCAAAGTTTACTCCCTTCGTATACTCCAGCGAGTTGGGTAGGGACGGCATGGCCAGGCTCATCACATTGATGGGTCTTCCAATCATATTTTCGGAAGATCCGAGGGTAGTGCGCATCATGCAGACTTATTTTCAGCCATCCTATCGTAGGATTCCTAGGTCCACATCTAGGAGTGACATACTAAAGATATATAAGTTAGAAAAACAAAAAATAATTAAGGAATTTTTGGTATTTAGTGGAGTGGTGTCCGTGACGTCCGATATATGGACATGTCACGATGATTCTTCTTATGCATGTCTCACGAGTCATTATGTAGATTCTAACTGGACAATCAATAAAAAAATATTAGGATTCACTGAGATTCTTCATCCTCATGATGGCCAGGCCATTTTTGAGTGTATGATGAAAATATTTAGGGAATATAAAATTCAAAATAAAATTTTTAGTGTCACTTTCGATAATGCTGCGAATAATGGAGTAGCGATCAATATGTTTGTTAGGAATATTAGAGACGCACCATTAGGAGAGATCTTTCATGTCAGATGCATGTGTCATGTGATTAACCTGATAGTTCAAGCGGGTATGAAGGTCTGTTCCCCCGCGTTGGAAAATATACGCAATGCACTCAAGTATATTCGTACTCCTCGCAGACTACAAGAGTTTGGTAATCTCTGTTTGTCTGCGAATCTTAAGAAGAAGAAATTCCAATCGGATGTGAGACATCGTTGGAATTACATGTACCTAATGTTGGAATCATGTGTTGGATACGAACACGTGATATCTGACTACGTCAATAGTAAGAGTGGCGAACTTATTATTGACGACACTGACTGGGCTTCAGGAATTTCATTTATGAAATTCCTGAAAATATTTTATGACACGACGAACATGTGTTCGTCGGTTTATACGCCCACCACTTGCATTACTCTCCGTTGCATATGCAACATTAGTAGCATGTTTAGGAAGTATCGAGCGGACCCGACGCTTAGCCATATGGTTGCAGAGATGGAGACCAAGTACCTGAAGTACTGGTCCACCATTCCATCTCTTTATTGCCTCGCAGCATGCATGGACCCTAGGGCTAAGGTGGAAGGGGTTGAAAACACCCTGACTTTCATTTCCTCGTGCATGAACCTGGAAGAGCCACCTGAAGGGTTCATTTACGAGAAGTTGACAGACCTGTTCACATACTACGATACTAGGTATGGTGGTGGTGGTGGTGAGACTGTGAGTACGGACACTGATACCTTGTTCGGAGATGACGATTATTCCATTAACCTAGTGAGGGGGAAACGTAGGGGTGGACCATCACATAGGAGCGAGCTGTCTCGGTACTTAGATACCGACTACTGCTCAATCCTATCACCTTCTGACAATAATAATCTTGATTTATTACAGTGGTGGAAATCATATGAGTCCTCCTATCTCGTGCTATCTAGGATGGCACGGGATCTACTGACTCCTCCGGTGTCGAGCGTAGCATCGGAGTCTGCTTTTTATGTTGCAGTGAACGTGATTTCGGATAGGAGATCGAGATTACGTCCAGATATGGTTGAGGCCTTGCCATGTTTGAAGGATTGGGAGGAATCGAGATTTAGCATCAGTGATCCTGCTGAAGCTGGGATTGTGACAGACACTGCAGTCGCATCCACATCCACTACGATGGCGGAGGAGCTGATTGCCGATGATGATGATCCATATGATACTGATCTTGATGTTGCGGCTGATGATTCTCATGATATGCCGCTTGACGATTGATGCTCATCTGCTCTTTTTTTTCGATGTTTTTTTATTTATTTTATTTATACGCTTTGTTTGTACTTTGTACCATACGTTGTGTTGTGTTGAAACTTATACTTGTTTTGTTCGGACTATTGGTTTCAAAAACATGATTGGTAATTTTTCATTTGTGTAGTTTAATTTTTTTTTAATTTTAATTTTTACTAACTTAATGTATTTATTTATTATTTTACGATTTAAATTTTATTTTAAAAATTAATAACTTTAAATTTTAATATATAATTAATAAATTATAATAATAAAAAAAGCTAAACATAATTGAATAAAAAAAAATTTTCGAATATTTGTTTGTTTTATTTAATTTTAAATTTTATAATTTTTACAAAAAATTATATTTTTTAATTATTACAAATACTCTATAGTCTATACGGTTAATTAATCAAAAAATTAAAAAAAAAAAATTCTAATCTGCCATTTTCAGCCCGTGCGACCTCCCGCCTCCCGGACCCCGGTTGACCCGGTCCCGCCTAGAGGTGTCAAACGGGCCCGCCCAGCACGGCACGGCCCATTTTTCACGAGCACGGTCGTGCTACCGTGCCGTGCCCGGCACGGCACGGTTAGTATATAGGCGGGCACGGCACGGCCCGTAGGCACGGCAAGGCCGTGCCGTGCCATTCAGTGCCCGCTCGGGCACGCCTTGGCCATACAGGCCAGGCGGCACAGCCGAGCAGGCGGGAGCCGCAACGCGGGAGGCGGGACTCTAGATGATAAATAAATTCTTTCAAATTATATTTATCTAACTGATATTAAATTTTGTCATTAATATTTCAATTAAAATAAACTTTTAGATATTAAGTTTTTATAGTAAAAATATAGTTAGGTGTATTTGTTAATATTATAATTATGACAAAAAAAAGATGTATATTATTTAGGGCACTAGATAACTTATAAAAAAAACAATGATTCAAAAAGCAAAAATTAGTATTATTTAATATGTTTCACTTGTATTTTGAATTATTTTAAGGATTCTAATTATATTTAAATAATTATTTGACTCATTTTTAATGGTTTATTAATTAATTGTTTAGTCATTATTATAATATCAAGAAATAAACTTAAATTTATTTGAACTAACATTATGTATGATTTTTAAGATTATTATAACTAAAATATTGAGTATAAATATCGAATCAAGATTAGCTAATAAAAAATTAAAATTGTTGTGTTATTAAAGACAATTTCAAACTAAACTTTGAAATCCCTAAACTTATAAACTACAAAACTCCTAAATTCCTAAAACCTTGAAGCCCTAAACTCATAAATTTCTAAACTCCAAAACCCACAACCACATTTTTATTCATGGTTATAATATTAACAAATATATTTATCGATATTTTTACTAACAAAATGTATTATTTATATTTTTTTACTAAAATATTAATTATAAACCTTATTATGAGTAAGTCAAATATAATTTTAAAAAATATTATTATCATCCTGAGACCATATAATATTAGGAGAAGAATAAAAAATTCAAAAATAAATTATAATTATTATGAGTAAGTCATACATAACCATGTTCACTTAGATTTTGAGTAATTTTAAGTATTCTAATTATACTAATTATATTTTTCGTTATGATTATACTATCAAGCAAAAAAATAACTTGTATTGAACTAATATGGTATATTACTCTTAAGATTATAATAACCAAAATATTTAATATAAATATTGAATTATGATTGACAAATAAATTATAAATATTATAATCTTAGGAAAAGAAACAAAAATTCAAAACTCAATAATTATTATATAGTAATATATTTCAATTAGATTTTGAATAATTTTAATTATTTTATTTATATTTTAATAATTATTTAGCTAATTTCTAATTGTTTATTAATTTATCTTTTTGTTCAAGATTATAATATCAATCTAAAAACTAGTTTATATTTGAACTACCATGACATATTATTTTTAACATTATTATTGCTATAATATTGAGTATATTTATTAAATAAAGATTAGCAAAAAAAAAAAATTATGTTTTCAAAGAACCTTGAAAAATTAGACAAAATTCACAAAATAAAAATTTATAGTATATTTTTTAATCACATAAATACCTAAATGCATTAACACATAAATCATCAGGACTTATAAAACCCTAATCACTTAGACATCATCTAAACCACTAAACTCCAATATACAAAAGCTCATTTTTTTTATCATGATTATAATATTAACAAATACATTTAGTAATATGTTTCACTTACAATTAAATCATTTTAAATAATATAAATAATAATTTAATAATTATTTATCTCATTTCTAATAGTTTATTAACTTATTTCAGAATGATTTTCGAAACCATTCCAAATCCAAAAACATGTAATTTTTATTTTTTTTAAGTTTTTTGGTTTTTTAAAAATACCATTTTTAAAAACCATTCAGACAAGCTGGTATATTTCTCCTCACCTATGGTAGAGGTGGAGATTTATTGGCTTTGCCCTAGTTAGATTAATTTTATTTGTTTTGTTTGATCTTTTTTTTTTTTTTTTTTTTTTTTGAATAAATGGAGCACACTAGATCAAATACAAGAGATAAAATCCCATGTTTTGTTTTTTTAAAAATAGAAATTAACAAAAAAAAATTAAAAATTTGTGTAAAGGGGAACTAGACAAGTAACCGACAGTACGTATAGTGTGCAAATTTTTTGAGACATAAATGGGGCTGAACATTTTTTAGACATAAACTATGCTGTGTTTTTGGCAAAACTATTGGGTGGATGCTTTGAGTGGTTGACGTTGATTTTTGTTTTTATTTGTCATAAATAATTAAATTTTAGATATTTAAAATTTTCAAAGCTTTGGATTTTTCATTTCTGAGATTTTATATCATATAAAATATATTTTAGTCTAAAGCATAATTTTTGGAGGCATTGTACTTTACAAACTTTTTGTTTTTATATCATATAAAATTTTTCGATTTGCCATTGTTATTAAGTGAACTTGATTTTTATTGGATGGTATTTTTTAAAATTTTTTATATTTTTATTGGATTGTTTGATTTTATTTGATTATGTTGTTCAATTAAGCAAGCATAATTCTTATTACTTTGTGATTTCAAATAAATCACAATTCAGACATCCTACTCCAACAGTTGTTTATTGCTTCTCCAGATCCACGTGGAGTTCCATCTGCCTCTCCAGACCAGTTCAATGCCCATGCTTCCTTTTAATACCCTAAACTGATATTTTCCGTTAACTTTGCAACTTATTATTTACATATCAATAAAGTGTGTGTGTGTGTGTGTGTGCGTGTGTGTGTGTGTGTGTTGAATATTCTTCATCACTCCTATAATTTTTATGTTTAATTATCTTAAAATGTATACATACTACGGATATTCAACTATTAGAATTTTAAGACACATTGGCCAGGGACCTAGTATTCAATTATTTTAGATCTATTTCATTTTTATAACATTTATTATTTTTCATTTTTTTTATATAATTCAAGTTAATAGAGAATTGTAAGAAATAATAGACAAATATTTTTATTAATTACAATTTTACTGATTTTTATTAATTTTAAAAATAAATTAACTATAAAAATAATTTTCAATAAATAAACAAATAATATATACCTTTATGTGGAATATAAGTAGTATGCAACAATTCAAAAACATGATTACTTTATAACCTCATCAATAAAAAAAATCTGCTATACAAAAAATACTAAAATATTACAAATTTATTTTAAAATAAAAATAAATTTATAAAAAATTAGACACAATACAATTATTATGATTTAAGAAGAAAAAAAACAGAAAAGAAATAAAACATTACAGATAAAAATATAAAAATTGACCCACTTGATACCTACGAATACCAGAGGTGTACCAGAAAACTCATACTAACATTAAATTTTATTATATTCTCTTGTAAACTCATGCCAATAAATAAATTGAATCATTGAATATTAAATTGATTTAAATTCAAAAATTCACTGCTAAGTTTGCTTTGCATGGGATCCATAGCATCATGTTTGTTAGTTCATTATTAAGCATATTTCCTAAGGTGTCAACGGCCACCATTACACCTGTGTGTGTGTGTGTGTGTGTGCGCGCACGCACGTGCATCACATTACATACAATGTGTCGAATCTTTTTTTTATGTTAAAATTTTTATTCATACTACTAATATTATTCCATTCTTAAATTTTTTAAGCATAAGGACCAATGCTAACCAATGACAATGTGATAACCCAGTTTCAAACCTTTTAGTTGAGTTATCATTATAAATATCTAGGTCTACTTCATTTTTATAATATTTATTATTGTTAAAATTTTTATTTTATCTTTTAGATAATTTTATGTAGAAGATAAGAATTTTTTTATTTAATTTAATTTTATTTTTAATAACTACATAAAAAATAACTTATAATTTAAATGTATACCATAAACCAATATGCCCAATAAACAATAAATTCACAGATCATAACATGCAATCACATCACCAACCAAATAAAATACTATCCTAAATGCCCACCAATATAATAATTTTACAAATTATAAATTACAAAATGAAAATAAATTTTTAAAATTATAAAAAAACAAAAAATTGGTCTCAAATTATTATTTTTTTGAGACCTGGAAAAAAACAGATTACATATATAAGGTGAAAAACTAAAAATATTAACATATTATTTATAAAAAAATTTTAATATTAATAATTTTAAAATTTTTAAATGTTTAAAAATTCAATATATCATGGGTATATTTTTTTTAATATATGTTACTGACATGACAACGAGTTGTTGGTATTGTATCAAAAATGATAGAAATACATGTATTTAACAAGTGCTGCATTTTTTTTTGATGTGGCATGACACGAAGCATGTGTTATCTCAACACAGCACGACATGAGTCATAACACATGCCAGCACGAGACAAGTCCACCACCACGCACAACTTTGGATTGTGCCATGCAAAGCCTATAATTGTTGTGTAGTGCCTCAAGCCATGCTCATGCCGTATGGCCACATTGACACCTCTACCCTTACAGTTTAGGCAAATAAAGAGAAGCATTAAAGGTGGCAAATAAAACAGGCTGAGCCAACTTGACCCATTTTTGGTGGCCCAATTGGGCTACCATTCCGTGCCAGTCACGGCCTGGTACAATAACTGTGTCATGGCAAGCACGGCACGGCTTAAGAACTGCCGGCCCATCATGGCCCGCCGGCCAGCTCATACCCGGTTCTGTCCGGGTTGGACCTGGAGTTGCCGGGTCAGACCTGGTCTGGCCGGGTAGGGCTTGAATGTGCAGGGTCCTGCTGGGAAATGTCTGAAGGTGTCGGGTGTTGCCATTTCGGCCCGTTCAAAACGGGTCATCCCAAACTTCTAATATATTTTAAAATTTAAATTTTAATACTGATTTAATTAATTAATTAATTACTTAATTTTATACAATAAAAAAATAAAATTACTATCACAAGTCAAAAATCACAACTCGCAACTAAAAAATACATATACATTATAAAATAATAAAAAAAATATTAGATTATTAAAAAAAATCAATACATCAAAAATAAGCTCATTAACATAAAATATTAATCAAATAAGTAATTTTCTGAATAAATAAAGAATAAAATAACAATAAAAACATCAAGCTCAAATGATAAAATTAAATAGAAAAAAATATTACAAAAAAGATCAATCTCAAAAGAATATAATGGTATCACTATCAGTAAATCATAGACAGTACAGTATGCTCAATCTCAATCGTCATCAAAGTTTCACGAATCAATATCAGCAATCAACTCATCCCCTCTTGCTGCAGTTACAGCACGATACTAGATGCTCAAACTAGAATCCTCCCAATCTTTCATACATTCTAATATCTCAACAATAATTAATCATAATCTCGATCTCTCATCTGAATCATATTCATTATAATAGAAAAAACAGGCACCGATACTATTATCGCACTAGATAAATCAGTGGATCTCGTGTCATCTTAAACATCACAAGATAGGTGAACTCGTATGACTTCAACCACAGTAAAATATCAAAATATTCTTATTATCAATATATAATAGGATTAAACGGTAATCGATAACTATGTACTAAAACAACTCACTCTTATTCGATAATCTACTCCGTTATTTCTTTCTCGCAAACTGAATAGAGAAGTCATCATCTCCAAATATGATATCAATGTCCGTATTCAGAAACTGACTACTACTACCACCATACCTAATATAGTGGTATATAAATAATTTAGTCAACTTCTCATGAATAAACCCTTCAGATTAGTGTTCTTAGTTCATGATTGAAGATATGTATGTCAAAATATTCTTTACCCCTTTCACTTTAATCCTAATGTACATGCAAATAGCTAAACAATAAATAGATGAAATGTAGATCAGTATTTTAAATACTTGATTTCTATCTCAACAACTATGTCACTAAAAATCGGGTCATCTCTAAACTTCATAAATATGCTATTAATATTACATATGCACTTGAGTACAATGAAAATTATAAGAATATAAACTAATAAACACATATTCGTCGTGTCATAAAAAATCTTTAGAAATTTTATAAATAAAATTCTTATAATCCAGTCAATATCATAAATAATAAATTCGTCACTCTTAATATTAATTTAGTCGGACATCACGTATTCATATCCAATACATGACTCCAACAAAAGATATGTGTAATTTTGAATATGTCTCACGGCCAATTAAAATTTATTCTTCTATAGACCAACAGGCAAACAGAAACTACCAAACTTATGTTAGCTAAGAGACATACGAAAAAATTTTAGTGAGTTACGTATGTTTTCTAAAGCAACAGAAACAACTTTCAACCCCGCTTATACCATGAGGTTAATGATGTGACACACGCATCTAACGCGAAAAATTTTTCCTAATAGTCCATTTCTAATAATCCTAAAAAACATTTAATGACTTCTCGATTGTTAGATTTATTATCAAATGTGATATTATATATTTTATTTTGAATTTTATATTTTCTAAAAATTCTTATCAAGCACTCATAAATGACCAGGTCATTATGAAGATGAAAAATATTTAAGAATTTTAATATCTTTTTATTTAATATCCATTTAGAATCCAAATAGTGGGCGATAAGGCATATATAAGATGCATCGTAGTGACTAGTCCATATAACGGACATCACGAACATCACTCCACCATATTTCGTAGATTTATTAATTATTATTTCTTTTTCTAAGTTATAGTATTTTTGTATTTCATTCTTAGATATGGACCTAGGAATCCTATGATATACAAACTAAAAATAAATCTGCATGATACTAACTACTCTTGGATCTTTCAAAAATCTAATCGGAAAATTCATCGTGATAATCAATTTTGATATGTCTTCCCTCCCTAACTCATTATGACATATGAAAGAGATCAACATAAAGACTAAATTAGATCCAACCTCAAAAACTCCACCACTAAGTAAGGTTTACCTAGAATCTAAATGCACTATATTTTTTGGTGTATTATTTGATACGCCTCTTAAGGTGCTCAGTCATACATGATATCTTACCGATTAATATTTTTTTATAATATTTACATTGTGTCAATTCTTCATCAGCACCCCTAATATCTTTATGTTGTATAATATTAAAGTGAGTCCAAACTATTAATTTTATTCTAGTTTTTTATTTTTTATTTTATTTGGTCAAAACGACCTGAGAAAAAAAAATTGGATTCCTCGAACCTTTCCGTAAGGTTATTGTTATCCATATTAGAATTTTCTATGTTTAAGTTTAAATTAATTATGTTATCGTCATTAAAAATTACTATTTATCATTTTAATTTTTTATTTGTTTATTAATTATATTATAAATTTTATTTTTTAAATTAAATATTAATTTATATTAATTAAACTAAAACTTTTAACTAAAATAAAAAAAACTAAATAATGTTTTAAAAATAATATCCATAATACATAAAATCTCATTTGCTTTAAATGAGCATAATCATAATAGTCGTTAAATTTCTGCCCCTAGTTGTTGAGGCCAGATCTAACGGCTTAAAATGCATAACTTTTTTTTGATTGTTGAGTTTGTTCGACCATCGAACCGACCCAACGGTGACAAATTCCAAAATCTTCGACTTCTAGAATATGTAGGAACTAGGAACAGGATGTTCAGGCAGTTGAGTTCGAGTGTTCGGAGTTCAAAAGTGGACCATGCACATCGCCCAACACCAGCTCAAGCCTCGAGATCTAGCCATTTGGGGCAATGGGACGAGCCGTGCCTCGAGCCAGCTCAGCACAAGCCCAAGCATGCTTATGGACCTTGTCGTGTCGGGTAGGAATGACTATGTCAGGCTGTGCCTCTGGCCAAGCCCAGAATACCCAACTCATTTGATACCTCTAAAAAACATGGACAAAAGAAAAAATAGAATAAAAAGCATATTTTTTTCATTAATTTCAAAAACAAAAAATAATACATGTGTGAGTGTGCGTGTGCGCGCGTATTATGTTGGGACATTCCACACATCGCATGTCTCAAACAAAGTGCACCAAAAATAAATAAAATAAAATAATAAATTACAATAAATCTCAACTCTTTCAAGATGACAAGTACATATCACAAGCATCCAATTTAAAAAAGAAATAAGATAATTGTAATCCTCTAAATATTTTCATAAAAATATATATAATCTACACACATATAGATGCGTAGACGATGATTATAGAATCGTTAAAAAATATTTGTGTTTGTCCAAAAATTAAATCCTTACCAAAATAACTCATAATCAATATGTATTTGTATGCCTTTAATATTCATTGGGTCATCCCTATGATCTCACTCAAATTTTACTCATCTTTCTCAAAAAAAAAAAAAACAAGCAAAATCACTAAAAAACACTGACACACAATGGCACACAAAATAAATCAACATTATTACAATGCAATCACAAAGAATCAACATGACACATCATGATCAAATGATATGCTACTACCTTAATATCATGAACTTAATGTGTGAGCATTCGTGACGGTAGATAAAGACTTAATTAAAGACAAAAAATATTGATAGATTTGAGTAAAAATGTCTGAAAGTGCTCCAGAAGATGAGTGCAAGTTGATTATAAGTGATGCTCCTTTGAAGTTTAGGTATGCTAACATAGTTAAGTTTGGAGAGCTTGTTGCTAATATAGAGCTTGTTGTTGGTTAGGAGCTTGAGTCGCTCTCTTGATTAACATGAGACATGACAAAATAAGGCTTGACAGCATAAAAGTATAAAGTATGGCTTGACAAGATGCATCTCACGAAAGTGAATATCTAAGACCATCGACGGACTGCATTACTGCGTGGACAAAATAGGCCCGTGACAAATGATACCGGAAGTAGAACAGAAGACTGTCAACAAAATGTGTTGTCTTCTATAAATCTTGGCGGTTGACAATCTTACTCTCCTAAATATGCACAGTAGTTAATGAAGTCATGATGAGTGAAGTTGCAATAAGAATGACACGTATTAGATGGGTATTCCTCATGATCGCAAGAGGTGTCGGTTGCTATCTAGTAGTGAGTAAAAGATATTTTCCTACTAGGAGTAAAAGTCCAACTAGATATGCTGCTTTCGTGGTGGAGGTGAGTGGGGACTCCTATAATTGTGTGATGCCACATCCAAAAGATGAGCATCCTCTTAGCCCAAGGATATCAGCACGAACCTTAGTGGATTAAAGCTCGTTGAGAGCAGTAGCCTTCGAAGTTGCATATCGGTGAAAGATGTCTTGCACAATGACATGCAAGATATTGAGTGTAGAAGAATGTCAAAGACTTAATATGTAATCATCCATGATTGTATCAGTAATGAAAGACTTTATTGTAGATCAAGCATTGTGATTAGTTTGAATGAAAATGTGTGGACAAAATCTAGAAGATAAGTACAAGTGAATTAAAGTTGATGTTTCTTTAGAGTTGAAGAATACTAACCCGATTTAGTGTGGGGAGTGTGTCGCTAGTCTAAGAGTTGGCTATGAAGAGGAGTGTTGGACTATCCTGCACAAATTGGTCAGTAATTGGAGCCGCACTCCTTTTGAGGCCGATGCAAGATGAAACTATTCTACATAAAGATATAAAGTGTAGCTTGATAGGCTGGGTCTCACAAAAGTAGATATTTAAGACTGCCGCACAGATAGTACCACTACGTGGACAAAATAGGCCTGTGACATTAATCACCATATGCCACACTTGATTGACCTCCAAAATGCTCTGATACCATATTGAATGCTGTTAATGGAGGCTAAACCGCTTAGGGTTTCGGCAATGATCAAGAAAAGGTAGCAGGTGCCCCAAGCCAGACTAGGCAAGGTTACACAGCCATGCCAGTGGCCAGCACGGAAGAAAAGAAGGCAGCCTAACACAACACACGTACCAAATATCAACCCATGTCATGCATGTCAAGATGGGTTGAGCAATTCTAAAAAATAGGCATGATCCAGACAGCAGGTACAGTTCCTGCCTGGTTCGACACGCCTAACCCATGCTTGTTAGGGCGTGGCACAATTTAGCTGCAGCTAGCCTGTATTTGAACCAGGCAAGCCGAACCAGGCCACAGCCGCCAGCCATGGCTCCTGTGTCCAGACCACTCCAGGCTAGATGGGGCTGTGGTGTGGCATGTGGCACTGTGGGGGACTGTGGGCACTGTATGCAGTGTATATATAATATTAATAAAGTAAATATAATATATATGGGTTATTTGTGTACTAAATGTGTATCGATATATACAAATAATATATTTATTGTCGTGTATATTTAATATGCATAGAACACACGATATATATATATATATATATATAACACACACACACACACACACACACACACAATATACATAGAACATTACATAAATAATGTGTATATAAACTAAGTGTATAGTATATCCGCTGTGGATATACATATACTTAGTGTATATACAGAGTGTGCATACAAATATACAATAAATAAATACACACACACACACATAATGTTTATAGAATACATATACAATGTATTTTTAGTGCATTGCATATACAATAAATATATACAAGCATACACAATGTATATACACTGTTTATATACTATGCATATACATATATATACTGTTTAAAGAAGTTATACAATATGTATATACATTGTGTATATACATACATATTGTATACACACAGAAATAAATAATGTATATACATATACATGACATATACATAAATATCAAGTATGTATACGTATATACTAATCCAAGTATATATGAGATTTAAAATTATGACCTAAAAAAAAAAGATTAAGACAAGATTCTAAATTTTAAAATTTGAAAATTAATTAAAATTCATTAAAAATATTATATAAGCCATAAGCAAAATAACATAAATGATAAAAACAAAAAAAAAAACATTTTAATACTTGCAAAATAAAATCTGATAACATGATTTTTTTAAATAAAAAAATATATAGCAAATGATAAATCGATAAAAAGATAAAAATAAAAAAAAAACCTGAATTGTCATAATACACTCTAACTGATTTTTAATCTTCATAGTTATAAATTTAATTGTATAAATTACAAGTTACATTTCAATTATATCGCTTGAGTTTTAACTTAAAGACTCATTTGTAAATCTTTCATATCCTTTAAACACGACAAAATTTCAATAATATTTGAATGTAGTCTTGTGCTTAAATCTGAAATAATATTCACAATCATAAAAAATTAGATTTTGATATTACACTAGACATTGAATGGGTCAACATCAGTAAATCATATATCATTTTAGATAATATTATATAATTTTTACCAACTTAATATATCATATATCATTTTAGCATTAGTAATTTCGTATGATTTTTATTAAATTTAATATAAAAAAATTTTTTATATCACTTTGGGATAAGATATAACAATAATCAAAATCTAAGCATCTCTACAACTCACACCTATTCAACGGATTACTCAATCATTTATCCCTAACTAAATGAATAAAAAAATTATCATATTAGAATATGATATTAATCTCCATACTTGGAGGCTCATTAATATTATCATATTTAATTTCATAATATTTTAATAAATTTTTTAATCTATCATAAATTTTACCTTTTGATTATTACATACAATTAAGCAATAAAAAAATAAATAATAGTCCAATATTTTAAATATTATCTTTCCTATCTCAACAATAATGCCATTGAAATATGATTGTTCTTTATATTAGTTAAATATATTATTTATATTACATATGTAACTAAATACAATGTAGTATATATGAATGTACATAGACAAATATAAATTTATCATATCATAAGTAAAAATTAATGAATTTAATATATATATATATATATATATATATATATATATATAACTTTCAATATGATTCATTAATTATTATTTTATCTGTTCTACTACTAAGAAAATCCAATATAACGCATTGATCCCCAACACTAAAAATTCAACATCATGCATATTAAACTCCAACGATATTTGATATATAGTATGAAATTTTCCTTTTGTAGGCTTATGAACTTATATAAACAATAAAATTATTATTATTTGTTTGATGAAATAAATTTAAAGTTTATATTTACTATTAGATTTATTATGTTATATATATATATCTAACATTAAAAATCTGAATTATTAGATCACTGATCATCTCTAGTAATCCTTATAAATATATTCATAGACGGTATTATTTTAAGTATTATCAAATATTTTAATATATATTTTCTTTTATTTTATTTTATATCTCCTAAAAATCATCACAAGGCTCAAATTCAAATATGACTGAGTAATCAAAAGAATTTAGGATCTTACAAATTTCTTATATTTTTTTATTTAATTTTTGCTTATGAACAATATAATAACCATTAATGCATGCAAAAGAAATATTATCATTACTTGTTTATATATTAGATGTCACTAAAACTACTATAATATTTTTCAAATTAATTAATTACTAGTCATTTTTTAAATTCGATATTTTTTTATTACGTCAGTCCTACTTGTCAACTTAATAATTCTACGATAATCTAGTTAGATGTATTTCTGTATATAATAAGCAACATTAGATCTTCACAAATTAAAATGAAAAACTCATAACAACAAACATAGGAATACATTCTCTAACAAGCGCACTACAATAAATAAAAATAAATTAAACATGAAATTGATTCAGATTCAATAATCTCACTGTCAAGCTTATTTTGCCTAGGATCCAATAAATAGACCCAAATTTTTAGAGCATTATTCCCTATATCTCCTAACTTCCTCATAACTAATTTTACAACTAAACGTTTTTTATAATACATTAAGTCAAAACTTATTTTATTTCATTAATATTTTTATTTTTAATTATACTAAATCAATTTCAAACTTTAGCTATTCGCTTATATAATATACATGTTTTAAGTATTTGGGTTGACATTTGATTGGAAAACAACTAATCTTGGATCTTTTGATCAAATTATTAATATTTATATCAGATTCATCTATAATATTAATTTTATTTTTATTATAATAAATAGTTAATATTTTTTATTTTTTAGATAATTAATAGTTAAAATAATTTTTTAATTCTATTTACAGTATTTTAAACAACAAAAAAATAAAGTGTTGGTATGAATTTTTTTTAATTCTATTTATTATAATAAATAGATGAGACTTTTTCTATATGTGAAAAATGAAAAACATCAAATATCTATTTATAGAATTTTTTTAAAATTATAAATTTTTTTTTATTTTTGATTTATTTTTTTAACTAAACAAAATCCTTTTGTCCATCAGATTCTATACAACACCATTAGAGTTAAAATCCAAGCATATGAGATCCAAGTGTAAAAAAACCATTTTTTAGCCTGTCACATACATGCATATGTCTCACAAGCCACTGGCCAAGTCACTTGGGTCCATGGCCAAGCTGCAACTAGCAACACCAACAACTTAGTAATTATTGATGTTGTATATAATTTATTTTGATTATCTATTTTGTATAACTAAAATATTTCTGTTTTAATATTTTCATGTAAGTGCAAGAAATAAAAAATTAAGAGGCCGGGAATGCAACAATAGTATAATAACGAAAATCCCAAAATTTTTGGAGCAAAGCCGACCCATCCAATGATCCGACCTGCTCCGGTTAATTGAACCAAGAATGTTTTAGATATAAATGTTTTGTATTTTTTTTATTTTTTGGGTTACTATTTTTTCAGATCCGGAACTATTCATCTTCTCTCTCATTCTTTCTACGCGATTTATCGTGACTATTTCTGCATTGCACATACTATAAGATATTTTGGTTTAATCTGTGATGCATGAGCATTTTCTAGTGGATGTAGCTAGTCGTACTGAGCGACTAGTGAACCACGTTATTTCTAGTTTTTGTTATTCATTTTTCTTTTGATTCTACCGTGGTTGAATTGTGGATTGGATATATATATCAATTGTTATTTTTTGTTTTGTTGTTCTTTCTTCTTCTGAATCACAACTGTGAAAGTGCAATTATCCAACAGTTGGCATTTGCATGCACGTGCACTAGATTGTCCATGGCACCAAGCTAGTACTAGACGACAGTATGCTTTATTTTAAAAAAAAAAATTTTATGTTTATTTTATCATGTCATATCAATGTCAATTTTAACCCGATCAAATTTAAATTACACTTCAATTATACAAATTAGGGGAATATGAGGCATATACACCCTTGATTTAAAAATTTTAATTTTAGGGATATTAAAATTCACATGCCTAAGGAAAACATGTTGAGTTTGACCTACTTGAGTCATCATGTTGGGTCGTGCCATGAAATAAACATTTTGACTAGCAGACCCATTTTCCAGGCCTAGCACAACATGGACCATGCTATGGACCAATATAAATTGTTGTCAAGCTAGCACAACCCATGACATGGCATGGCATGTCATGCATGGGCCAATGATACTTTAGCATGCCACGGACATCAATTACAGGATTGCTCGACCCATTTCTCAACTTTACACAAACCACGTTAAGGAAGCCCACATGACGGATGCTCCCATGTAAAATAAACCAAAAACAAACAAAAAAAATAATGAATTACATTAAATTTCAACAATAATTATATAATTACATATGTATATATAAATATATTAACAAATCTACATATACAACATATATCACTAAATGCAAACATATCACATATGTATGTATAACTATGTAATTATGTGTATTTATAATTATTTATATATACATACATATATATATATACATACATACATATGTATAAATAACTATATATACAAATACATTATATATAAATATTGCATATATAACTATATACATATACATTATATATACAACATATATTGCATATATATACATTGTAGACATTTGATATGCATGTCATAATATATAATGATATACACAATATATATATATGTATATATCACAATATGTATCATGATATAATTATTAATATTATAATATCCATATCACCATACATAGTATATATATCATAATATATAATAATAGATATAATAAATATATAATGATATATATAACATATAAGATTTTTTCTCACTTCACGCCGAACACATGGATAGAGGTCTCATATGGGCCAAGCAACCTGAGACCGACTGGAGAAAACAACATGAAACTATCAAGTATGGCATAGCACAGTCCTAAGTCATGTATAGAACTAGCTCATGCAGTGTTTGGCATAAAAGGCATGGGCCGCATGCTTTCGACAAAACTAGCATGAACAAGTATGGTTTTTAATAATATTTATTAATACGAATAATATATATTCATCTATATACACTTTCAACACATACAATATACTTAGATACATATGTAATAATAGTAATTTCTAACAAATATAAAAAATATCCAAAAATAGTATCAACAATTAAGATTGAAATAAAATATTTAAAATATTAATTCTTCATTTCATTACTTTAATATTTAGCTACTTGTATGAATCACATGATTAAGAAGAAAATATAAAAAATATTATTAAATACATATTTACTTGTATAACCAATAATAATAATCAGATAAAAAAATTTATGAACAATTAAATAACTTATATAAATATTACAAAAAAATATATAATTATTTTAGCGAGCCTTTAAATATGAAAATCAACATTATATTTAGAAAAGATAACTTTTCACTATTGTAAGTTGGGGGAAAACAATGAAGATAATCATCAAATACGAGTTAGTTATATGAATATTTAGATAATAATTACTTTTTTATTATCATAATGACAAAATTTTAATATTTTGAGTTGATAAAAATTATATGAATTTATCTTACTTTGCCATCTAAAATAATATGTGATATAATAACCCTTTGATGTCTAATATAACATCAAAATCTTTTTTTTTGTGATTTTAAATATAATTTAGATTGGAAAATTGTATTATGACCATATATTATTAAAACTTTATCACATATAAAAGAATAGAAGAATTAATGGATTAGTCTTCAAGATAAAATAAAAGAGATACAAATTATTGATAATACCTCAGTGGATAGTCATGCCTAAGGCCCCATGCGGTGGTGGCCAGCCTAGGCCCCAGGCAGCCATGCTACCTATTCGCACAACCTATTGCCTGCGATTGTTAACCCAAGCTAGCCTAAGTTAGTAGTGGGTTAGAGCAAGCTAGGCACACAAGCGAGCATAGGACTAGTCATGCTAATTATACCTGATTAGAACCATGTTGGGACTACATTCCCTTAAGTCATTCCAACATGACATTACCCAGAGGTAGGAACCGTGTCATGTCCAGCATGGTAGGGTGGCACGACAAAATGGTCTAGCTATGACTAAACAATTTGGGTTATGTTAGCCCGACACAGCCCGATGGGCACCTCTTATCTTGGATGATAAAGACAAAAACAAATATCAATATCACATTCTATCATACCCATTTTATTTCTTTAGAGTCTTGAGCATTTAATATTCTTCTAACCAATAATATTATTATATAGCCTAAGTGATATGAGAATGTTAATATTACTAAGTAATTACATTGTGATGTTTTTTCATCATCTAATATTTCAGTGCATGATCATCAATCCAAGCAAAGACTTCATTGTGAATTGAGAGAAATGAAGTAAACATATTTTTTTCTCCACTCACATCAATGCCTCCATATGTTTAACTATCATTGATTTATTGATCATGCACTATCAGCTTGAACATCAATTATTAGATAACCAAAAATTTTTGAATCAAGTACATTAGGAAGATGTTAGTTAAAAATAATTATTATACCTTTCTATCAAATAAATTTTATTAAAAATATATATTAGGTAATAAGTTCTATTAACTATAAGGCATGTCAGTTAAAAATATATATTATAACTTTCTATCAAATACATTAGAATAGTATTAAGAGATGTATTTTAAATTTTTATCTAATTTATGTAGATATGATGCCAATGTAAGATGACAATGCATATTTACATTAGATATTTTATTATTTTTATTTAATAATTTGTACTAAAGTCTATATACGCATGATTATCAATTGTTTAATAAATAATTCGAATTATATCTATATTTATTAAATTTTAATTAAAATAAAAATTAATATTAAAATTTTGAAAAATGAGAATAATTTAAATTATATCTCATTAATTTTCTTATTTTATTTAAGAATATGATATAATTCATTGTATTTCTTATTCTAGAGTCATAAATTCATAGTTATAACATTAATGACTTGGTACAAAGATACTTCTAATAATTAATAAATTGATTGATTAAAATATAAAAGATAGAATATTAACTCTAGAGAAGAGAGTGAGAATGAATTAATATGATTTTTTAAGAATTCAAGCAGACTGGACTATTTGAATTTGAAGAGTGTCACAAATCAATGATTTAATGATGAAAAATAATTTTGACCAACCTTATATTATACAAACTAGTCATGATCTAGAGTCATTTTCATAATAACTTCATGGTAGAGTATGACCAATTCAGCATAGAGTCAATATTTGATATTATATAAAACCAAACCCTGATTAGTGTTGGTGGGCATCTCACAAGCTATATGATTATGTTGAAACTCTAAGATCAAACCAACTAGTATCAAAGGTGTTAGAAATACAAATGCAAATGTAGAGATTTTTCTTGCAACCAAGGTGACTAATGTGTAATCTCTCTAATATCGATACAAATAGCCAAAGAAGTTTAAGTGGTACTTATTTAATTTAATTGCTAACTTGTAAATCAACATTACAATTATAATACTTAAGTGATTATATGTACTTTCAAATCAAGTGGTACCATTTAGTAGTGCATGAGAGTGTTTCCTACTAAGGATAAAAGTTTTGAGATCAAATTTTTGAGATGTTGCCCAGGTAGCATGATTAGTGACTAGCGATGTCGTACCTAGAGTGGAGGACATCACTTTGGCACAATATGGCTCAGCACAAACTTAGGTATGTAAATAACTCATAAAAACTAAGTAATTATTGATGATTTCATTTGAGCAAATTTTGTTAAAGAATTACATGAGTACATGCAATGGATTAGAAGGGTAAGGTTGACATGGATTTGAAATTATTGTGCTCGTGACTTGATGCTAATTTATTTCTAATAATTAATATGTTGACAGATTTACCTATAAACTACATGGGGAGACCTCTATAGAGGCATGTGGAGCTGAGTTGGCACCATTCTTCAAGAGTCTAGCAAGCTGACCTAGTGAAATCTTGTGAGCTTGTCGCAAGTTGAGGTCTTAATAATGATAGAGTTTTGACCAATCTTTCACAAATTGATCGGAATTAGAAAATTTTCCTCTGATGAGTGTATGGTAGAGCAAAATAAATTTAACAAAGTCAATATTTAAGATGAGCTAGTACTCAACTTACTACATTTGGATGAGAATGTAAGGACACTTCTACTAGATAAAAATGTCCTAAGATGATTTTGAGAAAAAGTAATATTAACCACTAATCAATTAATTAAATGAAAATTATCTGTTATCCTCTCAAATATTATATACAAGAAATTGTTTTTTTTTTTACCTTTTACCCAATATTTTTGATTGACTTAGTTTTGTTTGAAAGTTCTCTTTAAGCAAGGACCATACAATTACTCATAGCATTAACATCACTTTCTCCAAGTACTTAAAATGAATACATGTGCTACTCATTAAAGGCCATTATAATTATTATGAATATGAATATAATAATTTTTGAAAACAATTCAATCAAGGACTTGTCCCAAATGAAAGCACCTAACGCATTATTTTTTAAATTTTATTTATTTTTTCATTTTAATTTTTATTAACAATTTAATATAAAATAATATTTAATTTAAAAAATATTATTTAGAATATTATTAATAAACTAATAAAAATTTTAAATAAGAAATAATAATTTTAATGACGAAAATAGAATTAACATTAACGTAAATATCAATAATTTTAATATCGATAACACTATTGAAAAGTCCATAGCTGCCAAAACCTTATTTTCTTTCATGGTCTTGACCCAAATATCTAAAAAATTAAAAATTAAAAAAATATATAATTTCAACTTATTTTAATATTATACAAAATAAAAATATTAGAATTGTCAATCAGGAATTGATATAATATAAATATTATAAAAAAATATTAATTTGTATTAGTACAAGTGAGACTGACACCTAAAAATATATACAGAACAATGTACCAAAAAACATAATGGATTAGATTTTAGGCAAACACAAACCCACTGAGTAGTGAATCTTTGAGATTTGATCTAGTTCAACTTCTATGTTGATTCCCTTTATATACCACAACGAGTTAGGAAAAGAATACATGAACAAATGGATAACCACGATAAGTCTTTAAATTAAATTTTTAAAATATCCAAAGATAATAAGTATCATGTAAACTTATTTTCAACATGCATATCATAGGCTTCCAAGGTCAACATATATGAATGACATACTTAAATACTATAAGTTAGAACAAAAAATAATAATTAATAAATTCAAGAAATATAATGACATAGTATACGTGATGTCTGACATCTTGACTAGTCGCGATTTAAGAAGCACGGACACAGACACGTACACGGAAATACGATACGGCAAAATACGAAGACACGACAAATTCAAAAAAACTAAGATACGAATACGACTAGGATACGGCATGATAAAAAAAATAAAAATAAAAATTATTAATTATAAATATTATGTATTTTATGAAATAAAATAATATATTTTATTTTATTAAATAACTATATTTTTTATTTTATAAAATTAAAATATTTTATTTTATTTTATTTTATAAGATAATATTTATAATTATCTTATTTTATAAATTTATATTTAATAATAATCTTATATTATATAAAAATATAATTTTTTTTATTTTATAAAAATCAAGCCCAACCCCTGCCTCCCACAAATCGCACCCTCCTCTTCACAAATCGAGCTTGTCCCATGCCCCCTCCATAGAATCGCACCACCCCCGCCTCCCCACAGAATCATGCTCACTTGTGCCGCCTCACAGAATTGGCCATTGGCCATAATGGGTGACGTAGTCGGGCATTGTCGACATGGATACGACAGCCGACGCATCCGTCCGATACGCCAAGTAGCGTATTGGATACGGATTGATCAACGATACGTCACATGACGTATTTGACATAGAGGTGTCAAACGGGCCGGCCCAGCAAGGCACAGCCCGTTTTTCACAAGCACGGTCGTGCTACCGTGCCGTGCCGGGCACAGTACTGGAACCGTGCCGTGCCCGGCACGGCACGGTGAGTTATAGGCGGGAACGACACGGCCCGTAGGCACGGCAAGGCCGTGCTGTGCCCAGCCCGCTCTGGCACGCCTTGGCAATACAGGCTGAGCCAGGCGGCACGGCACCGGCAGGGCAGGCGGGGCGGGAGCCACACCACAACGTGGGACCGAGTCCCGGGAGGCGAGCCGCCAGCACCAGCACGGGCTGAAAATGCCGAAATGGCAGATTAGAAATTTTTTTTTTAATTGTAAATTTTTTTATTAAGTTACTGTATGGACTTTAGAGTATTCGTAATAATTAAAAAATATAATTTTTTGTAAAAATTATAACATTTAAAATTAAATAAAACAAACAAAAATTAGAAAAAAAAAATTTTTTTTTCAATTAAGTTTAGCTTTTTTTATCATTTTAATTTATTAATTATATATTAAAATTTAAAGTTATTAAATTTTAAAATAAAATTTAAATCGTAAAATAATAAATAAATACATTAAGTTAGTAAAAATTATAATTAAAAAAAAAATTAAACTACACAAATGAAAAATTACCATTCATGCTTTTGAAACCAATAGTCCGAACAAAACAAGTATATGTTTCAACACAACGTATGATACAAACTACAAAGTACAAACAAAGCGTATAAATAAAATAAATAAAAAAACATCGAAAAAAAAGAGCAGATGAGCATCAATCGTCAAGCGGCATATCATGAGAATCATCAGCCGCAACATCAAGATCAGTATCATATGGATCATCATCATCGGCAATCAGCTCATCCGCCATCGTAGTGGATGTGGATGCGACTGTAGTGTCTGTCACAGTCCCAGCTTCAGCAGGATCACTGATGCTAAATCTCGATTCCTCCCAATCCTTCAAACATGCCAAGGCCTCAACCATATCTGGACGTAATCTCGATCTCCTATCCGAAATCACGTTCACTGCTACAGAAAAAACAGACTCCGATGCTACGCTCGACACCGGAGGAGTCAGTAGATCCCGTGTCATCCTAGATAGCATGGGATAGGCGGACTCATATGATTTCCACCACTGTGATAAATCAAGATTCTTATTATCAGAAGGTGATAGGATTGAGCAGTAATCGATATCTAAGTACCGAGACAGCTCGCTCCTATGTGAAGGTCCACCCCTACGTTTCCCTCTCGCTAGGTTAATGGAATTTTCGTCATCTCCGAACAATGTATCAGTATCCGTACTCACAGTCTCACCACCACCACCACCATACCTAGTATCGTAGTATGTGAACAGGTCTGTCAACTTCTCGTAAATGAACCCTTCAGGTGGCTCTTCCAGGTTCATGCATGAGGAAATGAAAGTCAGGGTGTTTTCAACCCCTTCCACCTTAGCCCTAGGGTCCATGCATGCTGCGAGGCAATAAAGAGATAGAATGGTGAACCAGTACTTCATGTACTTGGTCTCCATCTCTGCAACCATATGGCTAAGCGTCGGGTCCGCTCGATACTTCCTAAACATGCTACTAATATTGCATATGCAACGAAGTGCAATACAAGTGGTGGGCGTATACACCGACGAACACATGTTCGTCGTGTCATAAAATATCTTCAGGAATTTCATAAATGAAATTCCTGAAGCCCAGTCAGTGTCGTCAATAATAAGTTCGCCACTCTTACTATTGACGTAGTCGGATATCACGTGTTCGTATCCAACACATGATTCCAACATCAGGTACGTGTAATTCCAACGATGTCTCACATCCGATTGAAATTTCTTCTTCTTAAGATTCGCAGACAAACAGAGATTACCAAACTCTTGTAGTCTGCGAGGAGTACGAATATACTTGAGTGCATTGTGTATATTTTCCAACGCGGGGGAACAGACCTTCATACCCGCTTGAACTATCAGGTTAATCACATGACACATGCATCTGACATGAAAGATCTCTTCTAATGGTACGTCTCTAATATTCCTAACAAACATATTGATCGCTACTCCATTATTCGCAACATTATCGAAAGTGACACTAAAAATTTTATTTTGAATTTTATATTCCCTAAATATTTTCATCATACACTCAAAAATGGCCGGGCCATCATGAGGATGAAGAATCTCAGTGAATCCTAATATTATTTTATTGATTGTCCAGTTAGAATCTACATAATGACTCGTGAGACATGCATAAGAAGAATCATCGTGACATGTCCATATATCGGACATCACGGACACCACTCCACTAAATGCCAAAAATTCCTTAATTATTTTTTGTTTTTCTAACTTATATATCTTTAGTATGTCACTCCTAGATGTAGACCTAAGAATCCTACGATAGGATGGCTGAAAATAAGTCTGCATGACGCGCACTACCCTCGGATCTTCCGAAAATCTGATCGGAAGACCCATCAATGTGATGAGCCTGGCCATGCCGTCCCTACCCAACTCGCTGGAATATACGAAGGGAGTAAACTTTGAGACTGAACTTGATCCAGTCTCAAAAAATGTAGTGTCAAGTTGGGTTTACCTAGGATCTAATGGTCCATGTTTTTTGGAGCATATTTCAGCATGCCTCTTGAGGTGCCCAGTCCCACATGTACTCTTGCATGTTAAAAGTCTCATACAATATTTGCACTGTGTCATTTCATGTTCCTCACCCCTAACATCTACTTGTGTTATTAATTTAAAATGTGTCCAAACTACAGAAGTCCTCCTAGTTTTTTGTTTTTTAGAACTTTGGGCTGAGACGACAGGAGAAACCAAAGTTTCAGAAGCCACAGACGTCTGTGTAACACTAACATTTTCATTTTCCAAATTTAAATACTTGTTAGGTGTATTTGTCATTTTTTATTTTTCGTAAGTTTTTCTAGAGAGATAAGCTTTAGAGAGAGAAAGTACAAAAAAACATAAATATATTACCCGATAAAAGCAATGAGGTCAGTCACGTGCAAGGTGCACCGCAGGAAGCTCTGATGTTCAAAACTCAAGTTGAGTTTCACGAAAATCGAAGTCGAAATCAAAATCACGAGAGAGAGATGCACGGTTTATGTAAAAGAGAGAAAGTATTGAAAGATTTTATGTTTTTGAAAAACATAAATGTTATAGGGAGGGGGGTAGAATTTATAGAATAAATATTGTTTTTTTTAATAAAAAAAGATATTTTTTTATTAATTTTTTGAATTTTTTTATGATTTTAAGGGTGTTGGAGGTGAATCCAAGGGCTGAAAATCGCTCAAGTTTGAATTTTTTTTTTTTTGCCGTTGGAATTGCTCGGATCGGGTCTATGGGCGTCGGGAATCGGGTTTCGGCAGAAAAGACCGCGGGTCGGGTCTGTTTGGACCAGACCCGCGGTCTT
This sequence comes from Sapria himalayana, assembly GCA_029783825.1. Classification (NCBI taxonomy): domain Eukaryota; kingdom Viridiplantae; phylum Streptophyta; class Magnoliopsida; order Malpighiales; family Rafflesiaceae; genus Sapria; species Sapria himalayana. The sequence goes on from JAREIK010001542.1 coordinate 363,323, forward strand.
TTTACCGGGGGGGGGGGGGGGGGGGGGGGGGCCAGCCTGGCCGGATGGGTCACAAGGCGTGAGTCGTGACTCACGCCACGCGTGGCACTGGCGGCGTGCCATGCGTGAACCGGCACGGGATGGACCCGTGCCGTGCCGGGCCAGGCACGGCACACGAAGATCTTAACCCGGGCAGGGCACGGGCATGGTTTAAGAACGTGCCGGGCCGGCCCAGGCACGACCGAACCGTGCCGTGCCTCGTGCCGGGTCGGCACGTTTGACACCTCTAATTTGACACGTATTCGTGCCATGTTCGTACCATGTCCACGTGTCCGAGTGTCCGACACGCCTATAGGGAGCCGTATCCGTGCTTCCTTGGTCGCAATGATGGATCTAGAGATGTCAAACGGGTTAGCCAACTTGGCCCAGCCTAGTTTTTGGCTACCTAACAGTACTTCCGTGACTAGTCTGGCACAATTTCTTCAGGCCAAGCCCGACATGGCCCATAGGCCCCGGCAGTTGAAAAACTATGTCGGGTCATGCCCATACGAGCCAATTTTTAAATTTTAATAATTTTTTTAAGATAAAGTTATTTTATATATAATTATTAAATTATTTATGTATTCATTATTTAGAAAATTATAATTAGACTTTAGTTAATAACTTTATGTTTAAAAATTTTTTAATTTAATTTAATACTTAATACTTGAAACATTTTGAGTTGATGTTAATTGTATTTACTTTTTAGTATTTACTATTTAATTACTATTAATAATTTTTAATACTTAATAATTTATAAATGTGTATCAGTGACTCGTTGTATGTGTATCATACTATGAGAGATGAGTGTAAGTGTATTAAATATTTAAATATGAATTAAAAAATATTATAACTTACATATGATAAAAATTTAAAACCAATACAAAATAAAAAAAATAAAATATTCAAGTTTAAACTTTCAAACATCACAACCAAAAATTAAATAAACACAAATAATAAAGACAAATACAATTATCCAATATTTACACTATTTACATTATGTCAATTCTTCATCGACACTCTTAAATTATTTTTATTTTATTATATTAAAGTAAGTTCAAACACATATAAATCCTTTTAATTTTTTATTTTTTAGATATTTAGATCGAGACAACCAAAGAAACCAAAGTTTCAATAACCTCATACATTTACGTAGGATTTTTATTTTTCTAAATTTAAATTAATTTCATTTTTATTATTTAAATTATTATTTATCATTTTTTAAAATTTTTATAGACGAGAGAGTAGAGTAGAGAGAGAGAGAGAGACTAGTTAAGTTAACCTAAGAAGCACGGACACGAACACAGAGATACGACACGGCAGGATACGAAGACACAATAAATTCTAAAAAATTAGGATACGAATACGACTAAGATACGGCATATAAAAAAAAATTTAAAAATAAAAATTATTTTCTTTATAAATATTAGGTATATTATAAAATAAATTAAATTAAATTAAATTAAAATAAATTAAAATATTTTATTTTATAAATTAAATATATTTTTTATTTTATAAAATAAATATATATTTTTTTATTTTATAAAATAAACATATTATATTTTATTTTATAAGATAATATTTATAATTATTTTATTTTATAAAATAATATTTTATAATTATCTTATATAAAAATATATTTTTTTTATTTTATAAAATATAATATTTTATTTTATTTTATAAAAATCACACCCCCCCAGAATCTCACACTGCATCCCCACAAAATTGTGCCCGCCTTGTATCCCCACATATCACGCCCGCCCCCTACCTCCCCCCTCGAATCATGTCTGCCCCTCAAATCACGCCCGCCCCTGCCTCCCCCCCCCCATCAAATCGTGCCAGCCCCTTGCTGCCCCCCTTAAATCGTGCCCACCCCCTCAAATCGTGCTTGCCCCCTGCCTCCCCCCTCAAATCATGCCCGCCCCCTGCCTCCCCCCTCAAATCATGCCCGCCCCCTGGCTCCCCACATATCATGCCCACCACTTGCATCAAGTGGCCAACGTCGCCCATGCGACAACGTTGGCCACTAGACATCGTCGGACCTCGGTCACTCTCGGCATGGATACGACAGCCGACACACCGTCCAATATGCCACGTGTGTATTGGATATGAATTAATCAATGATGTACCACGTTGAGTATCGGACACGTATCCGTGTCGTGTCCATACTGTGTCCAGGTGTCGGACACGTGGACACAGTTGTATGGAGCCGTGTCCGTGCTTCCTTGAAGTTAACAATTAACTAATAAAAAAAATATGAAATACCCATAAAGCATAAACCAAAATGAGTATAGCCATACCCGTATACTTTAGCTTTTTGATTTCTCATAGGCCATAGCACACACCACAAATCCAAATACCAAAGTAGAGTTGCAAACCCCAAAAACCGAGACGAAATTCCGAGAGAGAAAATTGAGAGAGAGAAAAAAAGAGCAAACTTTAAAAACAAAAGAATGAGAATGAGATAATTTATGTTTTTTTAAAAAATATAAATCTTAGAGAGAGAGAGATAGGGTTTAATAGATTAATAAAAATAAAATTTTAAATGTTTTTTATGATTTTTTAAAATATTTAATAAATAATAAAGGGTCAGAATTCCTTGGGATATCAGATTCTACCCCATAACCATTGGAGGCAAAATCCAACGACTTAGATTTAAATTTTATTTATATATATATATATATATATTACCATTTGGGTCGGTTCGACTATAGAACCGACCCAAACGGTCCATTCCAAAAGCTTTGGCTTATGGAATAGCCAATGAGTGGACTCAAACTCGGGTTGAAAAAGAGGATTCGATTTCAAGCCTGACAGAAATATCAAATCTGTTGGGCCTCAGTATATTGGTTCAAGTAGGGCCATCATGCTGGCTAGGACGAAGCAATTCTATGATCGTGCCGAAAAACCATGCCAATAGGCCTTAGTACCTGACTGTGCCTGGCCCGGCATGAGGCCCGGTTAGTCTTGGCATAGCACAGCATGAGGCATGCCGTGAACAAGTCCTGCACAAGCACGAGCATGGGTTATTCCAGTGTCGTGCCGTTCCTCGTGCCAGGTCGGGCCAGTCTGACCCAATTGACACCTCTAGATACATTTTATTTTATGCATACCTCACCACCCATTATATAGATTCTAAATAAATACTAAATAAGAAAATATTAATATTTTCATAAATTCTTTATCCTCATGATAATTTCACCATATATAAGTGAATGATAAAAATTTTTAAAGAATATAATATTTAAAATAGAATATATAATTTTATATTCGATAATACATCTAATAATAAAATAACTATTAACATATTTATTAGAACTATTAGAAACAAGCCATTAAAAGAAATTTTTTATATTAAATACATGTATCACGTAATTAATCTCATAATACAAGTGAAAATAAAAATTATTTCTCTCACTTTAAAAAAAATACATAAATCACTAAAATTTTTTCGAATGTTTAATTGACAACAAGAGTTTATAGTCTCTATTTATTTGCGAGTCTAAAGAAAAAAAAAATCAAATAGATGTAATATACTATTAAAATTACACATACCTTATATTAAAATCATGTGTTGAATATGAACAAGTGATATTCAACTACGTCAATAATAAGAATGATAAACTTATTATTATTACGATAGATTCTGAGATACAAAAATTTTATTTATAAAATTCTTAAATATCTTTTTATGATACAATAAATATGTATATGTCAGTTTATACTCATACCACATACATTGCACTCAAGTGCATATGCAATATTAGTGACATATTTAAGATATTTAAAGATGACCTGATATTTAGTGACATGATTCTTAGGATGAAAATTAAGTACTTAAAATACTAGTCCACAATTTTATCTCTTTATTATCTGACTGTCTAAATAGAACCTAGGATTAAGATGAAAGAGATAAAGAATATTTTGACATATATTTTCTAGTATATAAATCAGGAACAACAACGTGAATTATTAATTTGGAAGTTAACTAAGTTATTTACATTAAAGACACTAGGTATGATAGTTGTTGTTGTCATGCTCCAAGTACGAACATTAACACCTTATTCAAAAATGAATATTTCTCCATTCAGTTAGCGAGAGTAAAATAATGAAATGGACCATTGAATAAGCACGAGCTGTATTTGTTCTTAGAAATTAGCTATTGCTCAATTCTATTACATACCAATAATACAAACTTTGATATTTTATAATAGTAAAAATCATATGAGTCCACCTATTATGTGTTATCTAAGATGGCATTGAATCAACCGACTCCTCCAGTGTCAAGCATAGCATCAAAACATACTTTTTCTGTTATAATGAATATGATTTCAAATAAAAGATTGAGATTATAGTCATATATTATTGAAACACTAGCATGCATGAAAAATTAAAAAGATTCAAGCTTGAGAATCAAGAATCATACTGATACTACAACAATAGCATAAAAATTAATGACAAATGATAACTCATGAGAGTTTAATAAGGATTAAGATTGAGCTCACCATTAGTGATATCATCATATACTTATGAGATTGATGTATTAATTTTTGAGCTTACATTATATTGTTGTATTACATAATAATTAAAATTTATAATAATTATTGTATGTTGTTTTTGTGAGTTGTGATTGTAACTTTATTTTTTTATTGTATTTATTTATTTAATTTTAAATTGAATCATTGATTATAAGTTGATAACTAAGCTGTAATACCCAAGCCTGAACCAGCCTGGATCGACACGACCCAGTATGAAATCACCACAACCCAACATGAATCCACCCAAATCCAATAGACTCAGGCTAGTCGACCATGCCAAGCCTGCCCATTTTGAGTCATGCAAGCCCGGCACAACCCGTTTGACATCTCTATAGGCCCCGGCCATGTCCACAACCAACAACCCTATAGCACATGCATTAGCCCCTAGACTCTTATGAGTTGTGGTCTAAGGCAGTGTGTGAAGGTCAGTAGGTTACAAATGTATATAGAATATTATAAAGCATGATGGCTTCATAATATTAATATATTATATATAAATTATAATATATATGTTAATTTTTATATATATCAATATATACACAATATATTTTATATTGAGTGTGTATATATATAATATACATATATATCCAATTTATATACAATATGCATTTTCACAAAGCATATGCATTATGTAAATACATATAAAGAGTGTGAAATTGAAATGTAAATATGCTCTTCTGACTAAGATGTGAAATTTGCAGACCTCATTGGTTGTAATCTTTTTATGACATGAAAAATAAAATTCAAGAAGATGTCCGAGAGCGGGTTGTCTCTGATCTTTAACCACCCTAAAGCATTTCGTTTTGACCATTTGACTCTCTGCCAAGCAAAACATTGCTAAAGAAAACCTAAGTTTCACTCCAATCAAAGTTCTATAATATATATATATATACACTATGCATATACATATTATATACATAAACACATGGTGTATATATGAATATACCATTTATATGTAAATTTTAAAATTATGGATAAAAAAAATCAATAACATTAAAAAATTCTTTAATTTATAAATAGAGTATACATTTAAAAAATTAAAAGAAAATAATACATAATAATATAAATGACAAACATATAAATTCAGACACTTGCAAAATAAAATATAATATCATAATCTTTCAAAAGTAAATCTAGACACAAAATAATATAAAAAATAATAGTCATAAACATAAAGTGATAAAAACTAAATAATTTCTTCATGTACATCATCAGCATCATGTTACAGTGCTTACTCTTGATCTTTAAAACTTATTTATACATTTTTTCAACCATTTAAAAATTATAGAAATTCTATGATATTTAATTGTAATCTAGACTTCGTATCTAACATAATATTTATAATCACAAAAAAAAACTTTAATATCATACTAGATACCAATGAGATCAGTAGATGACGTAACCTTTTAAATAAAATAAAAATAAATTATATAATTTCTATAAACTCAATATATCTATATTTTTCATATCAATCTAAGATATAATAGAATAATACTTGATGGCAAAATATTTTGATACCTTGTACATATTTGTTTAACCACCACATCACTTACCCTAGCTAACTAAATTAGTGCAGATCAATAGCAAACCAAGTATTTCAAAATAAAAAATACAACTAATATTATTCACACAAAAGTTGATGATGAAAATCTCCAAAAAAATGGCTACAATTGAAATCTTGACACAAGCCAAGATTAAACTTTGAAAGAGAAATGAATAAAAAAATATGTTTCCTCTTGAATGACGTATACTTGCTCACCAAGGAAAGATCATGCTTCAGTTAAGGTTTGATTTTAGACTTATATATAAGCCTAAAATGTAACAAATATCAACATACCCTTAGTTAAAAAAGAGTCTTCTACATGCATCCCAATGCAAGTAGGTATGCACCCTCGTGTGATTTAGGCTCGAATGCGATGGTAATGGCCCTAATACTCATCCAAAAGATCTCTACATTCTTCTTATCCCAAAATGAATCACTTCATTAGCATTCTCTTCTAATTTGGATCACATTCAAGTCACTTTCATTCAACTTATATTTTGATTCAATATTATTCCATCCTTTCTTTATACCTTCTAAGTGCTTGAACATTATGTTTCTGACAATGTTAATCACTAAAATCAACTATTAATCTAGTAACACATTATGATTCTCAATTGATCAGAAAATCAAGAATAAACATTTTCACAAACAATTATTATATAATTAGTCCTTTCATCATATAATACCTTAATTGATTCAGAATAAAAATTGTGTTAACTCTCACTAAACCAATTACATTACATCTACCTTTAATATTTTAAAATCTAATTGAATCATTTATTTACTATTCAATTACCCCTAAATATACATAATTATACCTAATAATCATCCCACAAACAACCTTTGAACGATGATAAAAAATAAAATTAAAGTTAGCAAACATCAATAATGATAATAAAATTAAACTTGAGGTATTCAAGGATATCTAAGATATCCTTGAGTACCTCAAGTTAATATATATTTACATCATAACTATTATGAGAATATCATTAATATGTGAATCAATAATTCATATAATTATCTCATAGTAAGTCTCTTATATACTTGATTATTATTAGCAAACATTAATATATTAACTTTAATCATCACCGTAATTATAATTTATAAGATTCAATTGTTAATCCAATCAATAAGTATAATATATATTAGTCTATTTGGGTCAATAATATCTAGTCTCATTAATCTTATGACTAAAGATAATTAAGATACTAACATAATTACATATAATAAAAAAGTTATTATCATGATCTCATCATAATTTTGTTCATGCTATGTTTATATATAATAAAGTTTATTAGTTAATTTAAAATCACTATCAATTTAGAATTTAAATATCAAAATAATGCAGAATCATTTTATTAATTAATATAAATTATAAAATAAGTGCTAAAAATAATTGTCTCTATAACACTTTTCTAACTATAATAAATTGAAAATAAAGTTTCCTAGCCCAGCCCAATTTTTTCCTGGAGGAGGGTCCATGGTTGTCTCTAAGAGGGTATTTTCTCTCAGCCAAACCAAATCAAAAACCAGGCCAGCAAGGTTAGATCAGTACATTTTGCCCTAAAAGGATAATTACGGTAGTTATCCCAGCAGTACAGAACATGGCTACAGCGAATCATGGGTGCTGCACCTAGACCACAACCATACTACAATCATGGGATAAACTTTGTCCGAGCCAGACAGCATGGTCCCCAAATTCACTGCCAAATATTTAGCCCATCAATAAAGTGCTTACTAAGGAAAGATACTTATATAAATTTTTCTTTTTCTATATATTTACCCTTGTATCCATAAATTTACTGAGTTGACGTGTAATTTTTTATGCATTTTTGTCTTCATGATTTATTTTAAATGTTTTGATATCTAGAACCCATCAATAAACTTTTTTGTTGCACTTCTGAATGTCTCGACAATGGGTGGAACCATTTTATTCATAACTTTCATCTGCTCTTCTTGATCATTTCTGAAATTTTATAAAGTAGAAAGCATTCATGATGATAATGGGGTACACATGAAGGAACATCCAACAACATTAACAAATAAGGTACACATGAAGATAATGGGGTTAAGAGCATCTTAAACAAAACTATCTAAAATAGTTACTCAGAATATATTAAAATATTATATTATCTATGGCTAGCCACTTTTTAAAAATTACTTTAACAATACTATCTATTTTAGCGATCAATTTTTACTAATTTTAATTAAAAGCATCTCCAAAAGGCTCAATAAACCCCTCCCCCTTAGCTATATTAGATAATTTTTCCCTAAAAATGCATTCCAAAGGATTAACTATTTGGCTAGTTATTTCCCACAGCCCTCATTTAGCTATGGATAATAGATAGCCAAATGAGGGCTATAGGAAATAGTTAGTCTTTTAGAATGAATTTTTAGGAAAAAACTATCTAGAATAGCTAGGGGATGGAGTTTATTGAGTCTCTTGGAGATGCTCTTGGATCATAGAAAATAAAAACTCAGATAAGCATAAAAAGATAAGAGAAAATATTGAATTAAAAGATATAACATAAATTTAGTAGAGACTGCAATTTCCACTTCTTAGAATTGGTTACACAACAAATTACTAAGATGCATCATGAGTTGCAAGATTAACGACCAAATAAGAATTGAAGTCCTAGATATCCTGCAACAAATGAGAAGTGCATGGCACAAAATAAATGGGTAGTTGAAAAGGATGGCATACTTCTTGAGAACAACATTCTTTCAAATGAAACTACATCCCCTAAATACACAAAAAAACCTGGCATGATGGATTATCATCGACAAAAAAAAAATTAAAAGCCTACTTGAAATACCAGATGCAACATCGATCAATAAACATGAGAAAACAAGTCCATCTTCAGTGATGCAATGAGTCATGCTTGCATGCCAGATAAAGACTTCAACTGAATGTGATTAGAATCAGAAGTGGTTGTAGGCAACGGATCATATGAAGCCAGCCTCCTGGTACAAGTTGTCTTTGAAAGCACAGCATGAATAATCATAACAAGAACCACTACAAATGTGACATTGAGAACAAAAAGCAGATCCAATATGGCAACTGCTCTAAGCTGGGATTCTTCTAGATCACATTTTGTGGACCCCTCGACACCACTCACCACATCTAGCAAACGGTGACAGCCCTCTGGTATGAAGGCTTCAACATAAAGCGTGAGGCCTGTTTGGAAAGCCCATAGGCCCTGCAAACAAATAGTTGCACCCAACCCGACTTCAGCCACAAACAGCCGAGGTTGACACGCAATGATCAAGCACGTGAAAGCAGATAACAGTGAGATTTGGGACGAGACTAAATCACATTTGGCTTGCAGATGCGAGATATGTCTGGAGGCAGAAGTGGATAGAGCAGATGACTGGAGAAGGAAGATAACCGAGGAAAGGGCAAAAAAGATATCACAAGGCAGAGGTAGAAGGGAGGTGGTATCGGAGAGAAGGAGAGCAGCTGAAAGAATGATGAAGAGAAAGATAACCGAGGCAAACTGGAGAGAAGTGAAATAGTGGACGGGAGTGTGTCCTTTAAGAAGAGGGTTCGAGTCGGAAGAAATTAGGGTTTGGTGGACGAAGGCAATGAGAAGGCAGGAGATGAGAAGGTAGAGCGGTAGATGCTTTAAGCGATTGGAGATGGAAGGAGAGGAGTTGGAAAATGGTAGGGTGAGGGGATAATATGGTTTGGCTAGGTGGGTGTGTGGAGATTTAAGGTGGGAACGGGTGCTGCAGATGAGATGGTACATACCCAATGATAACAGCATGGAGGAAGAGAAAATGTGGTAGATTGTTCCTGCCATTATATGCTATCTTTTAGCTATGCGGCATCACCACGTAAGTGAACAACGAACATCACGGGACACAGACTGGTCAAAAAATTAAACCATTGAGGAACACTCAACACTGAATCGCGGCAGCCTGAAGATTACCTGGAAAATCAAAAATTATGAAACTGACGGCATGGAATTGAGAAACAACCTCTTAGCATGCAGTCGATGTTCCAGACAATCTCTACCTCGCTCTGGTAAGCATACATTACAGTGGAAATTGCTTGGAAAAAATAAAACAGGCGCACGTCGCTCTAGAATTTCAACGATCCGAAGACGAACCAAGCTCCGTTAAACCTTTCAACTTTCGAGCTTCAAGTAAACCGTGACAGTTTAACGGACCGGCAAGGCATGAGGCATGACCCAGCATTTCTTCATGATCCCGGTCCGCTTCTTATGAAGAAGGTAGATGGGATAACTGGCTATTAAAAATATGCACAGCGGCACATCCTGACAGCCAGAACCATGCCACATATGGCGATTTTTATATTTGTTTGATAAGGAATTATGCACAGCCAGTAGGACCGAGCACACACGCCGTGCCGGCCCTGCATGAGGCATAGTTCCCAACCATGCCGTGTTGGGAACGCGCACATCTTAACCGGACCATGCCGCGTTGGGAACGCGCACCTCTTAACCGGACCATGCCAGGCCATTTGACACATAGTCTAAACTATAGATTTTATTCTAATTTTTATTTTTTAGATTTTTGATTTAATACCTTAGATAGAAAATAAGGTTTCAGTAGTCTCTTATTTTTTCATATGGTTATCAATATTATTTGTTAGACTCAAGTTCTTCATATCAAACTTCCTAGCTAACTATATATAATAATTATTGGATATTATATGTAGTTTCATCTCAGTAAATTTGTAATTCTTGAATATAATCTTTGTTGAAGTCTACTATCAACATGTTGTTTATATATAATAATATAAAGATTAAGTAATTTTCATTCTCAAATCTCTTGTAGTATATATAATAGTCATAACTAAGTTTATTGTACTTAAGATTAATGATGAAAGAAAAAATTATATTAACAACTTGGTGCCTATTTGAGACCACATAGAGATTTATTCCATATGTAAATCAAATTCTCATTGATTGTTTCCACTAATTTTTTTTTCAAGTTCTCAATAAAAAAATAATAATAACTAATTTATCACATAACAATCAATATTAGTTAGAGGTGTCAAACGGGCCGGCCCAGCCCATTTTTTTAGAGCAAGAGCGTGCATTCGTGCCTAGCTTGGCCGTACGGTTCGGGCTCGGGGGACACCCGACACGAGACGAACTTGTGCCGGTATGCCTTGCCACGGGCCGAACCGTACCGAGTCAAGCACGGCACGGCACGGGCCTGGGCACGGGATTTTCCCTTGCCGGGCCGGCTCAGCCCAGTTGACACCTCTAGTATTAGTTGGCTTCCATTCAAAATAAGTTGTGAAGACTTGCAATTAGGGGTCTCCAAAAAGCCTACGGCTTGCAGCCCACCCAAAGCCAGTTCAGACCCTACAATGCTAAGCTCGACCTAGGCTCGATTGGGCCAAGCCCTGGGCCGGACTGCGGGCTTCATTTTTATGCTCGAGCTTGGCCTATAAGCTCATTGACCAGCCCGCCCGTAGCCCGTTGACTAACCCACCCATATTAGAAAAATATTTCACTGAAAATGTAGGTAAGGGGAAGAATAATGTATTACATATAAAAATGTAGGAAAATTTTACACCACTACAAAATAATTACAACCCAACTAAGTTGGTACCTAATTATTTGTCAATCATTTATAATTTTCAACCACAAAAAGTATAATACATAGAAAAATACTTAATTAAATAATTCAATCATCATTGTCCGATGGTGAGGGAGAAGAATCATGAATTCATTCATATCTATATAGTTTTAACTTTTCCATATCGGTCACTAATGCGGCTTCTCGAATAGAATCAGGCAATCTTATCGGCTATCTTCCAATCTTTTAAGCATATTTCTACTTCTATGGCTTCAAGTGACAAATTGTGTTGCCTTTCACTAACCACTCTCTCACCTGTAATAAAAGCAGCTTCTGATACAATTGTACTCACAGGCACGGTTAATACATCATGTACAATAATTGATAATACCATATATTTATTTTGTTGTTTCTTCCACCATTCTAAAATTTCAAAATTTTCATTATCTTCATATGGAATTATTTCTACATTAAGGTATCTATTTATATCATTCACATTATCTGGAGAACTAGTTATTGTATTTTTCTACTTTTAAATATTTCTAAAGCACTTTTATAAAAATGTGAAGAGCTTGTTGTGGATGATAAGTTAATAGAACTAATATCATTGCCATATTTTTCTTTATAAATATCATATAAATTATGTAATAATAAAATGACATTATTTTTAATTTTTTCAATTTTAATTTAATCAAAAAAGTAAATAATTGGTAGTCATTCATCTAAAGCATCAATTTTTAATCTAGTGTTTACAATTAAACCAATATAATAAATTAAAGGTATATCTCTCCAATATTTTTTTATTTTTTCTATCATTGCAAAAATGAAATCTTTAAACACTTCAAAATTTAAATATTTTTGAAGTACGATATAAATATTAGTTATTTGCATAATAACTCGATGAGAAGTTAGATAATACACATCACAAAAAATATTTATTGAAGTATCAAAAATTTCAAAAAGATCTCATAAAAGATTTGCAATGTGCCAATCATAATCATTAACAAATCAATATCTATGTTAGAATTATTAGTAGATAATTGCATTTCATATAATTGTACTACTTTATTTTATTTTATGATAATTTGTAAAAGTTTATAAGTAGAATTCCATCTTATTTGCATATCTAAACTTATATTTTTTCTTTTCATAATTGATATTTTACAAGAATCAAAAAATAATTCATGTTTTGCTTGAGAACTATTGATAATATATGCAATGCCTCTAATTTTTTTCTAATGTACTATCAACTTGTTTTAATCCATCTTTTACAATTAAATTTAAAATATGTGTACAACAACGTACATGAAATAAATTACAATGATCTTCATTTATTTGTTAAAATCTTTTTAATCTATTTACTACCACATTATTATTAAAAGCATTATCTAATATTATTGTAAATATTTTTTCATGAATACCTAGATCTATGATTTCATCATGTATTAAACCTACTATATTTTGACCATTATGTGGAGTATTTATCATTTTGAATGAAACTATTCTTTTATTTAATTTACAGTCATTATCTGTATAATGAGTTGTAACACATAAAAAATTAGTGTGGGTTAAATATGTCCAAATATTAAAAGTCAAACAAATTTTCCCTTGAAATTTTGCAAAATAATTTTTAAAATTTTTTTTTCTATATGAAATTTTTTCATAATATCTCTTTTAATAGTATTTCTAGACTGACCCTTAAATTGAGGATTAATAGCTATTTGAATTGTTCCTAAAAAATCATGAGTTTCTATCATATTAAAAGGTTGTTCATCTCTTATTATGTAAACAATCATTTCTTCACGACAATAAGATTCATCTTAGAAATTATTTTTAAATTTTCACTCTCTTTACCTAATTGCATATAATTTCTAATATTTACATTATTTTTAGTTTTATAATGTTCATAATGTCATTTTAGATGACTTGTGATTGCATTTGATCCACCATTAAGAAATTTACTACAAATTTTGCATTATACTTTTATTTCTTTTTTAATATTTTCTAAAATTATTTATACTCTAACAAAAAAATTCTATATACTTGAACTAAATTTTTTACTTGATGATTCATGTGAATTAGAAGAAGATGCACATGCACTTTCCATTTTAAAATTATTAATATAATATGATACTAAACTAAAAATAAATAAACCTAAAAATAAAAATATAACAAATAAAAAGTAAAGTTAGAAGATGTTACTCAATTGACGAACCAAAACCGAAATTTCTTAAAATCTAAATTACTAGAGCTACCAACACTTATATTTGCATAACCAATAATATTATGCAAATAAAAAAATTTGAAATAAAATTGAATATTAATTAACATGAGAGATGAAGAACTTGAAAAGGATGTGATGAAAAAATGTGAAGAAAGTTGAGTATTATAGGAAAAAATCAAGAATTAAAAATATTAAAAATAAATAAAGTGCCCAACGGTTATATGACTGTTTGAGGGCATTTTCAGCATTTTAGAAAATGTCAAATGGTCATCTGACTGTTTGAAGTTTCTTTCTAGTTTTGATTTTGTAATTGAACTAAATATATATAAGTAAAAGTAATATAATTAGAAAAGTAGGGCATTGATGGGCTGGTAGAGTGTATTCTTCTTAAGTTGTAGGTCTCATGTTCAATTTCTAGCACATGCAACTGTCAAATTTATTTATTAAAGGCATTAGGCTTTATGATTATGGGCCAACTCAGCCCAGGTTAGGTAAGCCCATTAGTGTATATCCCATCCAAAATTAGCTAAACCCATTTTTGTATAAAGCTTGTAGGATAGGCCACGGGCCTTTAAAATTCAAAAGACTGGCCTGACATGGGCTTATAAGCTTGGACTGCCACGGGCCGAGGGCCTAATATTCATGGTCCAGACAGCCTGGCCCGACTTGTTGAAGACCCTTGGTCCTACGACATGGTAAACTTGCCCGAGGACCCAGCTGGAATTTTTTAAAAATTAACTAAATTCCTCGGGTATGACTTGTCCCGACCCGCCAATTCCAAGCATGACCCGATGACTTGATCGTGCCACCAAATTTAGTAAAAAAATATTATGCCTAAGAGCTTAATATCCATGGGTCAGGCCGACATGTTTGACACCCCTAATTTAGACTCACTCTAACATTGTACAAAATAAAAATATTAGGAGTATCGATGAAGAATTAGCACAATACATGTATAGTAAAAAATATATATACTTTCAAGGCTATATGTGTTTCTGGGCACCTAAAAATGCATACCGAACATTATATCAAAAATATAGAGTATAAGATCCTAGACAAACCCAACTAAGTGGTGGGGTCTTTGTGGTTAGATCTAGTTTAGCTTCTATATTGACCCCCTTCATATACTAAAACAAGTTAGGGAGAGAAGGCATTGCCAAACTAATTACCACTATAAGTATTCTGATTAGATGTTCGGAGGATCCAAGGGTAGTCAGTATCATACAGACTTATTTGCAGCATGCATATCATTGGATTCCTAGGTCCACATCTAGGAACAACATACTTAAATATTATAAGTAAGAAAAAAAAATAATAAGTAATAAATTTAGAAAATATAGTGGAGTGGTGTCATTGACATCCGATATTTGGACTAATCACAACGATGCATCTTATATTTGCCTTATCGCCTAATATGTAGATTCTAAAAGGACATTAAATAAAAAGATATTAGGATTTTCATAGATTCATCTTCATGATGGCCCCGACCATATATGAGTACAAGATTAAAATCTTCAGAGAATCTAATATTCAAAATAAAATATATAGTATAATATTTGTTAATTCATCTAACAATAGAGTAGATATTAACATGTTTGATAGATTAGAACCATTAGAGATGAACCATTAGGAAAATTTTGTCACGTTAGATACATGTGTCACGTCGTTAGCCTGATTATAAAGTAGGGTTGAAGGTTATTTTTTCAACTTTAGAAAAAATACATAACTCAATAAAATATCTTCTAATGCCCTACCAATCAACAAGAGCTTGGTAATCTTTATTTGTCTGTGGGTCTAACAAAAATTTCAAGTGGATATAAGATACCATTGGAATAACACATGCATGATGTCAAAGTCGTGTGTT
Organism: Sapria himalayana; assembly: GCA_029783825.1. Classification (NCBI taxonomy): domain Eukaryota; kingdom Viridiplantae; phylum Streptophyta; class Magnoliopsida; order Malpighiales; family Rafflesiaceae; genus Sapria; species Sapria himalayana. Next base: position 379,066 of record JAREIK010001542.1, read on the forward strand.
GAATATGAACACGTAATATTCCCATGTCAATAGTAAGAGTGATGAACTAATTATTAATGACAGAGAATGAGATACATGAATTTCATTTATAAAATTCCTAAAACTTTTTTATGACATGACAAACATGAATTTTTTAGTTTACACTCTCACCACTTACATTATACTCGGGTGCATATGCAACACTAGTGGAATGTTTATGAAGTTTAGAGATGACCCAACATTTAGTAACATAGCACTTGAGATGGAAACTGAGTACTTAAAGTACTAGTCCATCATTTCAGCTCTTTATTATCTAGCTATCTGTATGGGCCCTAGAGTTAATGTGGAGGGAGTAAAGAACATTTTGACATACATATCTTCATGTTAGAACTAGGAACACCAACCTGAAGGATTCATTCAAGATAAGTTGACCAAGTTATTTAAATACTATGATACTAAGTATGATAGTAATAGTAGTAGTAGTAGTAGCCAAGCTCTAAGTATAAACATGAATACCTTATTCAGAAATGATGACTTATCCATCTAGTTAGCGAGAGATATGGTGGGGTAGACCATCTAATAGGAGCAAGCTTTCTCGATACTTAAATATCAATAACTGCTCAATCCTATCACATATCAATAGCAAGAATCTTAATATTTTATCATGATAAAAATCATAAAAGTCCACCTATCTCATACTATCTAATATGACATATGATCTACTAACTCCAATAGTGTTGAGCATAGTATCATAGTAGAGGTGTCAAAATTGGCCAGGCAGCCATGGCATGGCTAGGGCCCAACTTAGTTCAACTTGGCTGGCCTGGCATGATCTATGCCTCATGCTGGGCTAGGCACGGCCCATGTGCCTAGCCTGATGGCATGGTTAACTTAGGACTATCAAATTTTAATACAACATGATTAGCCGACACGATTAACTGAATATTAAATAGGTTTGGGTGATAAATGGGTCAACCCATTTAACCCGTTTAATAAATAGGTCGTGTTCTGGTGAGACATGCTAACCCATTTATCACATGCAACCCGTTTAAAAAATTTAATAAATTAAATTTTGAAAAAAAATTAATCATTTTTTTTAAAATCCATACAGAAAAATATATAATGCAAATTATTCTAAAATCTTGAGTTTTTGACCTAAATCCTAATCTTTGATTCTTTGTGCCTCTACGGCTATGCGGCTCTGCAAATAATTTTAAAATCTCCAGCAACCATGACCAGTGTCTGCCATCCAGCTCCAGCCTCTAGCCCTCCACTCTCTTCATCTCTCGACTCCCCGCTCTTGGCCTCTCCTTTCCGTCTCCCATAGACATGTCCCATGACCAACGCATGTAAGTTTCACATCCAGCCTCCACTCTCTCCGTCTCTCGATCTCGACTCTCCGCTCTCGGTCTCTCCTCCTTTATGTCTCTCGACTTTCCACTCTCAGCCTCTCCTCCTCTCCATCTCTCATGGCCATGACCAATGATAATTGATAGTTGATACTTGATAACTAACTCTAACAGCAACAATGTGTGCACCTTAATTTTTTTCATGACAACAAAATTCTTATTGAATTGTGTATTTGTGTTATGGTAATTGAAACTGATTTTAATACAATGAACTTTTTGGATTATGATTTTCGTTTAAGTAAGAACATTGTCAATTAAATCTCCATCTCAGAAATACACAATACATTAAGTAAAGTAATTGAGCATAATAAAGATTCAATATTGAAGTTACGGACTATAGTATCAAATAAATGGTTAGTATTTAATTTCTAAGATTGACTATATTTTTTTGTTATTTAATCTCTAATGCTTGTTCTTCTAGTGTAGGTGAAATAATATTTTATCTTGTTGTATCGTGGATTGGTGCCACAACATATGGGTTGTGATTTGCGAGTGAGGTTAGACTTAGAGCTGTTACGGACTTACGGTGCAATGCAATTAGTGTTATTGAATATTGATGAAAGAACATTGTATTTATTGGAAATTTCTCTATTGCATTTTTATTGAATTACTATTTGATTTATTGTATTTATTTATAAAGAATAATAAAATTATGGTTATTATTTTGTGAATGTTTAAAATTAAAATTATTTGTAGTGGGCGATAAGAGTTTATATGTGATTTTTTAGTTAGGAGATAGCTAATTACCTAATACATGATTTACTCATAACATTTCATTTCAATCATAATATTTCATAAATAAAGAATACATCAATTATAGCTATACGTGAAGAAAACTTATTTTCATAACCATCTCTCTTCTTGCCGTAAAGGGAGACATGGAAATTTTAAATTCTTGAATTGATAGTGAGTTAGTGACATAGAGGAATGCAGGGAAGTTTTAAATTTGAATATGTTTTTCCCTCCAAATCAATAAAGTTAAGTTAGAACAGAACAGTGAGCACATTTGAACTTTGATGTTTGCCATTTATTTAAAATTTGAACCAAGCAAAACATAGTTTGTTATTGTTCATAATCACATATTTAACATTTGCTCAATTATATTGGACTTTAAATAAACAAACTATTTGGAAGTAATTTATGAAAGAGATTTGCTGTTGTTGTTTACTTTATGCAAGAGATATTTGTTAATTATGTTATAATTAAAATAATAAAAAATAACTGCCAGGAAGTAATTTACATAGGTTTGGTAGCTAAGTTAGTTAGAGCAAATGGATATATGAACATCATATTTACAGACAAATGTATGTCAATATGTGTATTGAGCAAATGACTTCTATTTAATCAAATAATTTTTTGTCATAAATTGATGGATTCTTCCGATACTATTTTACTTTCTGATGAAGAAGATCTAGTTGGGCATGAATTTGAATCTAATGTAGCTGAAACTCTAACAACACAGACTCAAACATCAACTAGTACAACTTCAGAAAAAGGTAAATCAAATCGTAAGCAACAAAAGACTTCAATAGTATGGAACTACTTTACAGAATTAAATGAAAAACATCCAGACGGCAAGAAGCGTGCTACATATAATATTTGTGGTATCAAATATATATGTGAGTCTAGTCATGGAACTAGTAACATGCATACTCACGTGGAAAAATGTGTGCAAAAAAACTATTGGGATATTGGACAATTACTTCTGAGTCAAGGTCAATGATTTATGCTAATACAATCCACAAAATTTGATCATGAAAAGTTTCGTGAGTTAGTAGTTGAGGCAATACGTAAGCATGATATACCTTTTTGATTTGTCCAATATGAGGGTATTAGAGCAATATTCAAGTATACTTATGATAATATCAAGATGGCTTCTAGGAATACTATAAAATTAGGTGTTAGGGATGTACAAGAGAGAGAAGGATAAACTTAAAATTGTGTTGGGTTACCTTCCTGGAAGAATTTGTTTGACATCTGATTTGTGGACTTCTATATCAACTGATGTATATGTTTCTCTCACATCCCATTATATTGATCTAAATTGGAAGTTGCAGAAAAAAATTTTGAACTTATGTCTCATGCCCCCTCCCCACACTAGTATTGCATTGTCTTAGAAAATTTATACATTTTTGACTGATTGGGGAATTGAAAGAAAATTATTTTTTTTGACTTTGGATAATGTTTCTAATAATAATTGTTTTGTTGAGTTGTTGAAGAATCAACTTAACCTTAAATATGCTCTCTTGAGGGATGGTATGTTCTTTCATGTTCAGTGTTGTGCACATATTCTTAATTTGATTGTCCAAGATGGACTGAAAAAAATTGATCAATTAGTGATAAAAATTTGAAAAAGTATCAAATATGTTAAAGGCTCATCGAGAAGGAAAAAGAATTTCATGGATTATATTGCTCAAGTTTCATTAGAGTATAAAAGGTTTGCGAGGGGATGTTCCTACTAGGTGAAACTCAACTTATGTTATGCTTGACACTATACTTTTTTATCATCATGCATTTATTCATTTATAGTTGAGTGATTCTAATTATTGACATTGTCCTTCCCAATAAGAATGGAGCAAAGTTGAAAAGATTTCTAATTTTTTGAGGGTATTTCACAAAGTCACTTGCTTATTCTCTGGTACATCATATTTCACAGCTAATTTGTACTTCTCTCAAGTGTTCCTAATTCAACATACTTTGAAGGAGGCATTGATAGACAATAATAGTTTTATGAGAATAATAGGAAGTCATATGCATGCCAAGTTTGACAAGTATTGGTCAAAGTATAGTGTGATTTTTTCAATTGTTATCATCGTAGATCCTTGGTATAAAATTTAGTTCGTAGATTGGACTTATTCAAAACTTTAATGGTGGTGATTCCTATGAAATAAAGTATGTTCAGGATACTTTATTTGAGCTATTTGAATTGTACTCTTTCAACTTATCACATTTTGTTCCAAGTACTTCAAGTGTGAGAAACAAGTAAGTGAGACTTATGGCCTTGATGATTCTGAAAGTCTTTTTCAGATAAAATATTATTTATTTTGTTTGAATTGAATGTGATCAAGGTAGTTTAATGTATATTAATAATGACTTTGTATAAAATGTAGGATTTTTAAAAATGTGAAGAAGAAGATGCTCATATTTCTCGAGTGATTGAGTGACTGAGTTGTAGTTGTAGTTGTATTTAAATGAGACTTATGGCCTTAATTATTCATATTTCTATAGTTGCATTTGAATCTGCATTTAGTACCAATAGTAGAGTTTTGAATAAGTATCGAAGTTCACTTTTTCCAGAAACTGTTCAAGCTTTGATTTGTACTAGAGATTGGATTAATGGGAAGAGCAGTAAGTTTGATTCATGTTTGTGTTTACTAGTATTATTTTTCTCATTATTCTAATTCATATGATCGTTGATTCATTTATTTTTTGTTGTGCTTAGTTGTAGATGATTCTAGTGATGATTCAGAAGGAGAATTAGATGATGATGTTTTCAATCAAAATATGAAGTCTAATAAAATTATATCTGCTCAATGTTCAAATTCTATATCTATCATTGATCATGACTAAAGAAAGGTAATGTTGAGTTTTTGGTACGGATTTAGTTATGAATTTATTTAATTATTAATATTATATAATACTTCATTTTAATTCATGTAGGCCATAAGAATTTGGTTATTGAACCTGCTCGTTGTCTTGGATGAGGATTGTGGAGATTTGATATCTTCCACTGAATTTTGTGAATAATGGAATTTATAGTTGTTTGAGATTATAATTTGTAATATGATTGTTTAATTGTCATTTTGGATTGTTTTTATGATTTGTAATAGGTAGAGAACCAAGAGAATACAATTTCAAGTGCAATGGTCTCCATGGTCATTCGGAGGTTGTTTCTACTGGTACTCTTGCGGTCTTGCCCTCTCCCTGCTTGGAGCTTCTGCTTGTCTTGCCACTGTCCATTGCCCACTACCCACTGGCCACTGCCCTATCAGTCAGTGGTGTTCGTGTTCGTGTATTCAGTTTTAGTATTCTACCATGCTGTTGTTGCTGTCGGTGCTGGATCTTCTACATTCTACAAGCCTACTGTGTTGCTACTACTTTTGTGCTCCCCCCCCCCCCCCCCCCCAGCCCTAAGTTCTCCCTAATATGATTATTCTTGTTGGTGGCATATTGATATTTTGGATATGAATATTTAGATTGTAATTTGTATTTTTTTAATCTATTATATAGTGGAGTGGTGACTGGTGTGGTATGAAAATGGAACTATGAATAATCAATGATGTCTATAAATATGATATTTTTTTTGTTACTATTAGTTTGTTAGTTTAATTAAGTTAATATTTTTAAATAAACAGATAAATGGTTAAACGAGTGGTTTACCGTGTTAAATGGGTTAAACGAGTAGTTTTCCATGCTAACCCGGCCCTATCTGTTAAAATTAGACGTGTTAAACGAGTCGTGTCGTATTACCCATTTATTAAATGGTTTGTGTTCGTGTTTCAATTTTTTACCCGTTTAATAAACAAGTCGTGTACGGGTTTACATATTTTTCACCTATCACCCATTTAATCCGTACCCATTTAACCCAACCCAACTCGTTTGACACCCCTAGGTAAATTAGCCTGAGCACCCAGCTAGATTTTTTTTAAAAATTAGTTGGAAAAACCAGGTACAACTTGGCCCAACCCAGCATGAATCGTGTATTAGCTGAGCTAGCATTTCTCAAGCCATGCTGTGCCTGGCAAGGAGGCTGTTTGGGCCACCAAAAATGGGTCGGGCCAGGCCAGCCTATTTGTCACCATTATGTCGGAGTCTATTTTTTCTATTACAATCAATGTAATTTTGAATAAGAGATCAAAATTATGGCTAGATATCATTTAGGCATTAATATGCATGAAGAATTAAGAGGATTCAATAATACGCATCAAGAATCGACATTGTTCTATAACAAGAGTGGAGGAGTTGCTGACAAATGATTTCTCATGAGACTTTGAAAAGGTTGAGCTCATTGCTTGTGATACCATCAGACGCTTACATGATGATGATCAATTATATACTTATATCGGTTGGTATTCAAATTGAGGTAGTTGAGCTTGCATTATTATTATTATTATGATTAAAATTGATGGTGTTTATTTTATGTTATTATTATGACTTATGCGATATAATTGTGTGTTATTTTATTTATTTTTTGTTAAAATGATCAATGAATAATTGATGTGTTTTTTTAATATTTTTTGTGATTAATGTGAAATAAATAAATAATTTAATATCACACTTGCAACTCATAAAGGATATCTTAAAATATGAATTTTATAAAAAAAATAAAAATAATTAATCCACAATTCTGAGACTGAGACGGTGAGTAGAGTGCAATTGTGCGAGTCGATCTCGGGACTCAATGTCCTAGCTATGCTAGGGCTAGGCCAAGCTGGAAAAACTTGCCCGGACTAGCTTGACTCGTCATGGCCCGGCACAACTCGGCATGACCCAATCCAAATCTAGCCAGACTCAGGTTGGTGGGTCATGCTGAGCCAACATATTGTGAGTCATGTCGAGCAAGGCAAGGCAATACTACCATACCATGATGTGCATGACACAACACCATGGCCCAACTAGGCAACTACAAATTGAGTAATGCTGGCATGGCATGACTTGGTTTTTGGTTTCCCTGTTGACACCTTTCAGTGTGTGTGCATGTGTTTGTGTGTGCATGTATTTGAATACATACATAGATAGATAGATACATACATATATATATATATATATATATATATGTAAATATTTATTTTTATATATAAACACATGTTTTCATAGTTAAAAACCATAGTTTTTGAAAATAAATGATTTGTTTTTTTAATCTTTACATGTATTTGCACTAATATCTATAGGTTTAAATTTTAAAGTATACAAAAATATAAATATTTTTGATCTTGGTGCACTTTTTTATAAATATTAAAGTTTGGTTCCTTTCTTTTAAATATTTTAAAGTTAGTGTACATTGACGTAATTTACAAAAAGAAGTCTTTCAACACTAAATAGTGCAATTCACATGTGAAACAGTTCATGCATGGCATGTTTTTAAAGTTTATTTGTTTAAAATTTAAACAAGATGTAGGAAGAGAGAGTGAGGGGTGAGGAAATGAGAGAGAGCAAGAGACTTGGAAGATATGGAAATAAAGATCGAGAGAGAGAAATAGAGAAATGATGGAAGAGTTGAATAATGGGGAGGGAGGGAAAGAGAGGAGAAAATATGAAGAGATTGAAGGAGAACATGGAAAGATAATGAAAGAGAGAAAAAAGATATGAGACATATTACAGGTATTAAATGAGTCTATATCATACCGGCATAACCCATTTAGTGTGGCAAGGCCATGCCACAATATCATGCTCGACATGGCATGGGAACCATATGGGTGGCCCAGCATGGCACGGTTAGCCCGCTTAGTGCAAGGTCATGCCTAGCTTGGAGTGGGTCATGCTGGTTTTGGCCAGTTCGGGTCAACACAAAGTAGTTTTTTAGCTTATGATAGGGCTTAGGCTTGGGCTGTTGAATTTAAATTTCAATATAATTTAAAATTATAAATCATTATGATATAATCATAACTTCAAATTATGTCTTGATATTTTGTTTAGCTCAAATAAAAGATTACAATTTTTATTTAATTTCAATAAAATTGTAATGGAACAAATGCATAATATAAATAATGCATAAATCAAATTGAAAAAAAAAACATCAAAACTTAAAATGTTAAAAACCAAAATCTAATATCTAATCTATCAATACGAAAAAAATCATAATGAAATAAGTGTGTCTAAGGAATGATACTGCAAATGAATATGTAGATCGTTATTATCATGAATATGTCTGAAGATATTGCTAGTACCTTCAATATTTCAGTCTTCATGTCGCATGAATTATCATCCAACATCATCTCTTATGTCTTATCCTAAATGCTCAACATCAAATATTTCTATTCATTTATGTATATAATTGTCTCTATGATATCTCGTCATAATCTCGATCTTCTATCTGAAATGATATTGGCTATCACAAAAAAATAGATATTGGGTGAGTCAGCAGATCACATGTCATCTTATATAGCATATGATAGGTGGATTAATATGATTTCCATAATAGTAAAATATCTAAATTTTTATTATTATCTTGTGATAGGATGAAGAAGTAATTAATATTTAAGTACCAAGATAACTCACTCCTATTCAAAAAATTACCTCATCATTTTTCTATTACTAATTGAATGGAGAAGACATCATTTTCGAATACAATATCTATATTCATACACAAAGCATGACTACAACTACCAAACCTAGTATCATGATATGAAAACAAATTAGTTGATTTCTTATGAATGAACTATTTAGGTTGGTGTACCTAGTTCACATACGTAGATATGTATGTCAAAATATTTTCTACCCATTCCATCTTAACCCAAGGATCCATACAAGTATCCAAACAATATATAGTTTGAATGGAAAACAAATATTTCAAATACTTAGTTTCCATCTCAATATTCATGATACTATATACAAGGTACCATCTATACTTCTAAACATGCTACTAATATTATATATGTATCTAATTGCAATGCAAGTGGTAGGAGTGTACACAGACATACACATATTCATCATGTCATATAAAATCTTCAAGAATTTCATAAATAAAATTCATGTATTTCATTCTGAATCATTAATAATAAGTTCATCACTTTTATTATTGATGTAGTTGGATATTATATGTAAGTAGTCAACACAATACTCCAATATAAAGTAAGTGTAATTCTAATTGTATCTCACATCAATTTGGATTTTTTTTCTTTTTTAGCCTCGCAAATAAACATATGCTACTAAACTCCAATTATATGTTAGGAATCTTAAGGTATTTTAGTAAATTTCTTATTTTTTTCTAATGTGAGAGAAATAATTATCATTCCTGCCTATACTATGAGGTTAATCATGTGACACATGCATCTAATGTAAAATAACTCACCTAATGGTTAATCTCTAGTAGACATTACAAGTATCATCAAAAGTAATACTAAATATTTTATTTTAAATTTTATATTCTCTAAAGATTCAAGTCATACAATCATATATGATATGACCATCATGAGGATAGAGAATCTCATAAAATCTTAATTTTTTTATTAAGTTTCTATTTAAAGTCTATTTAATGGCAGAGAGACATAGAAAAGATGTATCATCACTGCTAGTCCATATATCAAATTTAATGGATATTATTCAACTAAATTTCCTAAATTCATTTATTATTATTTATTTTATTAACTTATAATATTATATTATGTCATTCCTACATATGAACCTAGGAATTATATGATAAGTTGGCTAAAAGTATGTCTGTAAAATATCGATGCTCTCTAGCCCATCAGTATTATGCAAATAAATCTTTTATCTATTATAGAGGTGTCAATTAGGCCAAGAGATAGAGATAGAGAGAGATTATGGGAAAGTGAGAGAGAAGAAGAGAGATAAAAAAAATGATATAGAGGGAGAGAGAGAGAGAGAGAGAGAGAGATATATATATATATATATATATATATATATATATATATATATATATATATAAAAGAAGCAAGAGAAAAAAGGAGAGAGATGGACTAGATCGAAGGGAGGAAGTCATTGAAGAGAATAAAAAAAAATAATTTTTAAAAATTAAATTAATCATTAAAGGGGTATTTTGGGTATATTTAAAGTTTATATTCTAAAATGTAATTTTTAAATTTCCTTACCATTTTAACTAAATTTATACAATCTGAACACCTTTTGCTAATTATTCATCATTCCAACACCATAAAACATAGGTATCCTTGTTAAATATGCTAAAGAACAAATTTAAGATATGAACTTCAACTATCTCTATTGAATTATCAATCATTCATGATTCAAATTTTCATTTGCTAGCTAAATAGTTTGTTTTAACCTATAAATTTCAAATCTCAAGTTAAAATATATTTTTCCACCTTTCAAATTTTGGACTTGAAGCTTCACCAATTTTATTGATTAAACCAAAACCATACTCAAACAACATCATAAAGTACATCTCTTTGAAGATGTATTAACAACATATGTATAATCAGAGTAAAGAGATATAAACTTTGAAGTAATTTTTTACAGCATTATGAACATATCCTCAATGAAAGAACTATAACTAAGAGAATTTCTTTCCTTCTAAGTAATAATTAAATTAATTTTTATAAGACTCTTATATGTTTTTTTTCCTAAATTTATAAATGTCACATTTAAAATTTTTATTTGTTAATGTATTTTCGTACAAACTTTGTCAGCAAGAAAATACATTTCGTAGTGCGTACTTAACATAAAAAATAATTGATTAATTGATACAACGATTAAATTTTGTGTCTCCTTAATCACATAATTTTGTCTCTAATTTTTATTGTTTAACTAGTTAATTTGATTTCTTTATAATTTGATAATACTTGAATATTACTTTTATTTGAATGATTTATATCACAAAAACATATCTCCAAGAGTGTAATATATTTGAATTGAAGTATTTAGAATTATATTAGATATCTTAATTAATCATTAAAGTCGAAATTCCATTATATATTTTTATAACTTGATTAGAATATATTTGAGTCTAAATAAGTTTTTCGCTTTTGGGGATTGAACTTGCGACTTCCTAAAAGACATGCATTCAAATATCTCACCAAGTAAACTATCACATTTTTGTTATCTCAAATTTCATCTTTAATGATCAAGTATTTCACGAAAATGAATCTATGAAAAAATATAAGCGAATCAAATTAATTTTGTTTTATATTATATAAACATAGTTAAATCGTAACAAGCATAATTATTGTGTGTGAATATAATTAATGAAACAAAATTTACTTTACCTTACAGATTATATTTATAAATATCTTGTGATCATCAAATGAGTTATTATCTAGCTAGTAATAGTAATTTATTCATTTCACAAGTGATCTATTAATAATAGTAATTTTATTAATATTTCAGTATTTATGTAAATTTTATTAAATTATTATCATGGTATAAGTTAGTCTATATTAGTATTATCATTTCAATTTCTTCATTATTCTATTGCTTCTATGACTTTCATACATATAAAAAACATATAAGAAATGATTCTAAGACAATAAAAACCTCACTTATAATTGCAATTTTGATGACCAAAATAAATTTGGTATATTGATTCCAAAGAACGAGGAATAAAAATAAAAAAAAAAGAAAGCTTGGATTTTGTCCAAGTCCAAAACTAATTGAATGTGATGTGTAGCTATCCATCTTTATCTTGCATGGATAATAAGTATATATTATTTGTGTTAACACCATGAATGTCTTGATTGAATGTTTTGTTAACTATGTTTCAAACATTTTTATATGTCAGTTGATTTGGTAACTTAGACATATTTATCAATACTTATACTAGGCCTCATTATAACTTATAAGTTTAGTATTAATCATGCAAAATATCTTGAACGATAATAATACTTAGATGATTGATTATATTTAGAAATCTATATATTCTATTCTCTTATTTTAACTTATGTAGTTTAGTATTAATTATTTGATGCGATCAAACCAATATTAATAAATCAGATCTCCATCTCATTATAACTTTGAATTTTGAATTTAATAAACTATATCACATTAGAATAATGAATATAAAGGTATTCATGGAAGAATAGTAGTGAAATGATTGATCACCTTGAAAGTATTTGCAACATATTCAATTATTTTAATTTATATAATTTGGTATTAACTAATGGAAATGATCAAAAAAATACTATCATTCCCAGCCTCATTATAACTAATAAGTTAAAGTTTTCTTGGGCAATAATAGTACTTGGATGAATAATCATCTTTGAAATATTCATGTTCAATTCTCTTATTTTAATTTATGTAGTTTGAAATTATGTATGTGCTGCAATGATATCAATACTAATTTAACACATCTTATTAGAACATTGAATTTAAAGGTGTTTAGGCAAGAATAATACCAATGATAAAAAATTCTGATAAATCCATAAATTCTAAGTATCGATATATCCATTAAAACTGATATATCTATCCTTGATTGGTGCTCGTATACAAATACACACCGATATATCTTCGATATATCTGATATATCCGTAATATCCAAGAACCGATATATCCATAGAAGCTAATATTTTAATCATTGAATAATACTAAGATGGTCGACCACCTTGAATATTCTCATATTGCATCCAATTATTTTAATCTTTATATTATGCTATTAATTATCATAAATGATCAAACAAAAACTAATATGTTGGATCTCATTATAACTCTTTAATTAAAATTATTTTGGACTAGAAAAGTATATGAATGATTAATCACTCTTTAATATTCAATTTACTAAATATTCTAGTATATTTTGATAGTTAAAAATGATGTGTATATGCATAAATGGAGTAAATATGTAGCTATGGTGTAGGCAAGAATAGTATTGAGATGATTATTTATACATTGCAATGATACCAACACTAATATACTATATCTTATTAGAACTTTGAATTTAAAAGTGTTTAGGTAAGAATAATACTGAGATGATTTCTTAATTTTTGATATTTTAGAGAACTTTGATGAATAGTAATAAAATCAAAGAGTTTTTAGAGGTATTTAGCAGATGGTCATGAGCTATTTGTGATTTTGACATCCAGTCTTTGACAAAACTTTACCTAAATGGTCATTGGTAAAATCTTCTACTCTATAATCCAACTTTCTCATTAGCAAAATCTTTAAAATGTGTGTCAATTTCTTAATTTTTATGATATTATCATGGAGTCATAGTCATACTTAACTTGAAAGCCAACGTCATGACAATTATTCAATGATAATACTTTTTGGACACTAAATATTATAGTAGATATTACTCAAGTATGATCATTTCAAAGGTCAAGACTCTTATACTCAAATAAAGGCATAATTGTAACTTGTACATTCAAGCCATGTGTAAATATCATGACATCCTAATAGTCTAGTGGTAATATATGTATTCAAGAGAAGAAAAGGCAATCGTCACACCCTCCACACAACACCGTAGCTATATAATAATATGAGAAATCATCTATACGCTATAGCCACTTCACAATACCATAGCCATCCATGGACTATACATAAAGAAGGCACAAGGCTATGGCCATTTCATAGTACACCAACTTTGTGTTACAAAGAAATGAGGCTTCAATCATGGGCATTTCCAATTCCACGACCTTATGTTATAGAAACACCAAGATATTGAGTAGAGTCATAACAATGTTCTAGAGTTATGACCTCGAGCTAAAGAGTTGAAAGCCATATTTATGACTTTCATGTAAAAGTCATGACTTCCTACATAGAGTAATATAAAGTTACCCTAGTATAAAAGTAGAAATAAAAAAGAATTTAAAGCAAACTTTTATTTCTTCTCTTTCTCCTTCACAAAACAAACAAAACCACAACAATTATAAATCCTATGAGTGAATTTCACACTCCATATAAGTTCCACAAGCAAGGAAAGAATGCATAAAATATACCAATTTCTAGAGTTGGGGGGCATGGCTCTCAAACTCCTCTCCACTTATGATTAATTTGGGAATTTATGTGAAATTAGCATGGTTTATGATATATATGATTTGAATTGTGTGATATAATTGATTTGGATGATTGATGCATTTTTGGTTTGATTATATTTCATATTATGAATATTGATAGATGATGACTTGAATTATAGTTTTAAAGGATAGTGGATTTGTGTGAGGCTTCTACAAGACTCACTCATGCATATGATAGGAAGATGGAGATAGTCCTTCCAATTATGATATATAAGATAAACTTATATGTTGAACCCTAGAGTTTTGGAATATTAATCATTATAAGTATAATATTTACAAAGCCAAAAGTATAAATACTTTAATATGTCAATCCACTGTAAATATCTTTGAGAAATTGATTATGGATTAAGATGGATGTATAGTATTTTTTCAAGGGATTCACCTTTATTGTGAGAGTCGTAGTGTTACATAGAAGGATAATGATTTATAATCCTTGAGACATATATAAATGTGTGGTGACTTATGATGTGGTGACAACCCTTATGAATTTTTTTTAACTTGTACGGTTCTCACTAGTGAAACTTTAATGAAGCATATATTAATTGGGCGAGTAAGATACTTACAATACTAAAATTTCAAATACTTTAAAACCAAGCTAATCATTGGTCATTATAATAATGGAGACCAATGAATAAGAGTGTACATACATAGTAATCATCAAGGATAGTTGAAAAAGGTACTTAATCGAGAATAATCCTCATGGATGAATGAATTGTTATCTCAGTGGTGACGTATAAAAGAGACCAAGGGGATCAACATTAGGAATGACTCAACAGTGACAACCACCTTCTATGCTAATAGGACAAGGGGTCATTGCACAATATCTTAATATTTAATATGTATCCAACATAATATATATCGAATAACTAAACAACATCATATAAATCAAATAAACAAAGAATGGACCTGAGATTTTTTAATAAACTGAGAATCAATTATACAAAAGATAGGTTGTCTCTTATTGAATAGCTGAATTATGTATACAATCTTTATGTGATTGATATTTGGAGGAAGTTCCATTATACTAATTGTATGCTTCATACACTTTTGAATCACAATTGATGAGGTACTACTAGTGATGAGCTTTTAGGATATTACCTAACTAAATAAATTTGATTGTGAAAAGTCATAAAAATCACATCTGAAATCTCTGTTCAATTATTTTATTTAATTTTATGTAGTTTGATATTAATTATTTGATACAATAATATCAACAGTAACAAACTATATCACATTAGATATTGAATTTAAAGGTGTTTGAAAAATAATAATATTGGAAGGATTCATTTTTTTTGAAGTCCTCATGTTATTTTCAATTATTTTAATTTATATAATCTAGTATTTATTGTTAGAAATTATCATACAAACACTATTGTATCATGCCTCATTATAACTCATAAATTAAAAGTATGTTGCATGATAATAGTATTTGGATAATTGATTACCTTTAGAATCTTCAGATTCAATTCTTTTATTTAAGTTTGTAGTTTCATATTAATTATTGGATGCGATCATGCCAACAATAATATATTATTTCTCATTAGAATTGTGAATTTAAAAGTTTTTGATTGAGAGAAGTACTAGGATGGTTGACCATCTTATAACACATTGTGTTGCATTCTATTATTCTAATTTATATAATTTGGTATTATTTGTTAGAAATTATCATTAAGAACATTATTATATCAGTCCTCATTTAACTCATAAATAAATAATATTTTGGGCAAGAATAATATATTAATAATTGATCACCTAAGAAATCTTCATATTGAATTCTTTACTTTTAATTTATGTATTTTGATATTTATCATAATATGCAATCATACCAATACTAATATATGAGATATCATTGAAAATCTAAATTTAAAGTTATTTGGTGAGAATAATAGCATGATGAATGATCACCCTCCAAGACCTTGCATTGTGTTTAATTAATTTAGTTTACATAATTTGGTATGAATTTTCTGAAAAGATCATATAAACACTATTATACTATGCCTCATTAAGCTCATGACTTTAAAGTATTTTGGGCGAGCTTAATGCTTAGATGATTGATCAAGTTTGAAATATGTGTAAAATTATCTTATTTTAATTTATATAATTATATATTAATTATTTGATGTGATCATATAAATATTAAAAAACTAGATCTTAATAAAACTCTAAATTTAAAAGTATTAGAACAAGAATAATATTAGGATGATAGATCCACTTGAAAGTCCTTGCATTGCATTCAATTATTTTAATTTATATAATTTATTATTAATTATTAGAAATGATCACATAAATAGTATTATGCTAGGCCTCGTCCTAACTAATGAGTTAAAATTATTTTGTGCAATAATAGCAATTAGATGATAAATCACATTTTAAATCTTTGGGTAGAAATCTATTATTTTAATTTATGTAGTTTGATATTAATTATTAGATGAGATCATCCAACACTAATATATCATATCTCATTAAAATTTTAAATTTAAATATGTTTTTAAGAAGAATATTATTGGAATGATTAATTACCCTAGAAGTCCTCATGTTGAATTCAACTATTTAAATTTATATAAATCTCTATTAATTATTGGAAATGATCATACAAACACTTTTATAATGGGCCTCGTTATAACTTATAAGATAAAAGTATTTTGGATGAGAATAGTACTTGGATGATTAATCACCTTTGAAATCTTTATATTCAATTATTCAATTTTAATTTATTTAGTTTGACATTATTTATTAGTTGTGATTATACGAACACTAATATATTATATTTCATTAAATTTCTTAATTTAAAGGTGTTTGAGTAAACATAGTAGTTAGATGATTGCAATAACCTTTGAAGTTTGTAAGTTCAATTCTCCAATTTTAATTTATGTAGTTTAATATTAATTATTAGTTGTGATAATACCAACACTGATATATTAGATTTAGATAAAATTCATAATTTAAAGGTGTTTGAGTAAGCATAGTAGTTAGATGATTGATCACCTTAAAAGTCCTCGTGTTGAATCTAATTATTTTAATTTATATAATTTGCTATTAATTATTAGAAATGATCTTACAAACACTAGTACACTAGATCTCATTATAACTCCTAAGCTAAAAGTGTTTTGTGGAAGAATAGTTATTGGATGATTGATCGTCTTTGAAATCTTCATATTTAATTTTCTTATTTGAATTTATATGGTTTAATAATAATTATTGGATTTGATCACATCAACACTAAAATACTAAATATCTATAGAATGATAAAATTAAATATATCTAGGCAAGAATAATATTGAGATGATTAATTATCTTAACATTTCTCATGTTGAATCTAATTATTTAATTTATATAATTTAATATTAATTACTAGAAATGATCATGCAAATACTATTACATTAGGTCTCATTATAACTCATGAGTTAAAAGTATTTTTGGTGAGATTTCTAATTGATCAATTTTAAAATTTTAATGTTCAATTCATTTATTTTAATTTTTGTAGTTTAACATTAAATATTAGATGTGATTAGAGAAACACTAATATAATAAATCTTGTAAAAATTCTGAATTTAAATGTATTTAGGTAAGAATAGTATTGGGATGATTGATCACCTTAAAAGTCTAGGTGTTATATTCAATTATTTTAATTTATATAAATTTTAAATCTATAATCAATTATTTATTTTAATTTATATTGTTTGATATTAATTATTTGATTTAATCATATTAATATTAATAACATATGTTTCATTAGAACTTTGAATTTAAATGTGTTTAGGCAAAAATAGTGCTATGATGATTAATTATCTTGAAAATTCTCAAGTTACAATTAATTATTTTAATTTATATAATTTGGTATTAATTATCAGAATTTATCATATAAACACGATTATATTGGATCTCATTATAACTCATAAGCAAAAAGAATTTTGGACAAAAATAGTACATGGTTGAATGATAACCTTTAAATTCTTCATGTTCAAATCTTTTATTTTAACTTATTTTGTTTGATATTAATGTTTAGATGTAATCATACTAATATTAATACACTAGATCTTATTAGATTTCTAAATTTAAAGGTGTTTAAGTGAGAATAGTATTGAAATGATTGATCACTCTAGAAATTCTCATATTGCATTCAATTATTTAAATTTATATAATTTGATATTAATTATCAGAAATGATAATACAAATACTAGTAAAATAGATCTCATTATGACTCTTAAGTTAACAAAATTTTAATGAAAATAGTACAATGATAATTAATCACTTTAAAATGTTAGTGTCCAATTATCTTATTTTAATTTATGTAGTTTGATATTAATTATTGGATATGATTTAAGTCAATACTAATCTACCACATCTCATTAGAACTTTTAATGTAAAGGCATTTATTTGATAATACTAATGAGTTGAATAATCATATTCGAAATCCTCATATAATATTAAATTATTTTAATATATATAATTTGGTATTAATTTTAAAAAAAGATCATATAAACTCTATTATACGAGGCCTCATTACAACTCAAGTTAAAAGTGTTTTGGTTAAGAATAATACCTGGATGATTGATCATCTTTTAAATTTATGTTCAAATCTTTTATTTTAATTTATATATTTTGATATTAATTATTTGATGTGATCATTTCAATATTAATAAACTATATCTCATTCAAATTATTAATTTGAAGGTGTTTGGATAAAAATAATAATGGGATGATTGATTATCTTGAAAGTCATCATCTTGTATTCAATTATTTTAATATCTATAATTTGGTATTACTTATTAGAAATTATCATATAAACACTGTTACACTTGGTTTCATTATGACTAATAAATTAAAAGTATTTTCTATGAGAATAGTACTTGGATGCTTTATTACCTTTTCAAATAATAGTATTCAATACTTTTATTTTAATTTATACAATTTGAAATTAACTATCCGATATGATCATACCAATAATAATACATCAGATCTTATTATAACTTTAAATTTAAATATCTATACAAGATTGGTATGAATTAAAGATGATTTGATATTAATTATCAAAAATAATCATGAAAATATTGCTTGTATGAAAAGTTAAAAGTGTTTTGCATGAAAATAATGCCTGTATGATTGATCACCTTTGAAATCATAATGTTGAATTTCCTAATTTTAATTTATGTATTATGATATTAATTATTGTATACAATCACATAAATATTAATATACGAGATTTCATTATAACTTTGAATTTATAGTTGTTTGGGTAAGAATAAAATCATGTTGGTTGATCAACTTGGAAGACCTCACGTTATATTTAATTATTTTAATTTATATAAATTGATATTAGTTGTCAAAAATAAGCATGCAAATATTATTACACCGGGCTTCATTATAATTCATAAGTTTAAAATATTTTGAGCATGAATAGTACTTGATGATTGATCATCTTTGAAATCTTCATATTGATTATAGTATTGAGATATGTTATAATAGTTTAAAATATTTATGTAGTTAGATATTAATTATTGAATATACTAAGACTAATATAACATGTTTCATTAGAATTTTGAATTTAAAGAAATTTTAGTGAGAATAATACTAAGATGAGTGATCACCTTAAAATCCCTCATGTTGCTTCCAATTATTGTATTTTATAAACTGTATAATAATCACCACAAATGATCATACAAATGATAGAAAAATATATGACTATAACTCATAAGTTAAAAGTATGTCGTGTGAGAATAGTACTTGAATGATTGAGCATATTTAAAAACTTTATATTGAATTCTTTTATTTTAGTTTATATAGTTTCATATTAATTATTGGATGTGATCATACCAACACAAATATATTAGATCTCATTATAATTCTAAATCTAAAAGTTTTTGAGCGAGAATAGTAATGGATATTTGATCACTTTGGACCTTTGTGTTGCATTCAATTTTTTTTATTTATTTAATTTGGTATTAATTGAAGGAAAAATTCATATGAACACTATTATACTATATCTCGTTTTAATTCACAAATTAAAAGTATTTTGTTGGAGAATGGTATTTGGATGATTGATAATCTTTAAAATATTTATGTTGAATTCTTTTATTTTAGTTTATGTATTTTGATATTAATTATAGTATGCGATCATACCAATACTAATAAATGAGATCTCATTATAATTCTAAATTTAAAATTTGTGGGTGAGATTGAGAATATATCATGATGATTGATTACCTTGGAATATCTCACATTATATTCAATTATTTTAGTTTATATAATTTTATATTAATTATTGTAAATGATCATACAAATAGTATTATATTCGGCCTCAATACAACTCATATGTTAAAAGTATTTTGTGTGAGAATAATATTTGGATAATTAATCTCCTTTGAAATTTTTGTGTTTATTTCTTTTATTTTATTTATGTAGTTTAATATTAATTATTGAACATGAATATAACAACACTGATAAATTAAATTTCATTAGAACTTTGAATTTAAAGGTGTTCAAGCTAGAATAATATTGAGATGATTAATTATTTTTGAAGTTATTATATTGCATTTATTTATTTTAATTTATACAATCTACTATTAATTATTGAAAAAGATCATACAAATAATAGTATGCTAAATTTCATTATCATTCATAAGTTAAAAGTATATTAGATGAGAATAGTATCAGGATGATTGATTACCATATAAGTCCTCATGTTAAATGCAATAATTTTAATTTATATAATTTACTATTAATTATCGAAAATGATCATACAAAAACAAGTGCACTAGATTGCTTTATAACTCCTAAGTTAAAACTCTTTGGGTGAGAATAGTACTTAGATGATCGATCGCTTTTGAAATTTTCATATTGAATTCTTTTAATTTATTTATGTAGTTTCATATTAATTATTGAATACAATCACACATATACTAATATATTAGAATTATGAATTTTAAGGTTTTTGGGTAATAATAGTAATAAGATGATTGATTACTCTTGGAAGTCCTCATGTTTCATTCAAATCTTACAATTTATATAATTTGGTATTAATTATCAAAAAAGATAATACAAATATTATCATAATGGGCCTCATTATAACTCACAAGTTAAAAGTATTTTG
This sequence comes from Sapria himalayana, assembly GCA_029783825.1. Taxonomy (NCBI): domain Eukaryota; kingdom Viridiplantae; phylum Streptophyta; class Magnoliopsida; order Malpighiales; family Rafflesiaceae; genus Sapria; species Sapria himalayana. Next base: position 400,188 of record JAREIK010001542.1, read on the forward strand.
CGTGAGAAAGTACTTACACGATTGATCACCTTTAAAATTTTTTAATTGAATTCTTTTATTTTAACATATATAAAATAATAATATTATTATATGTACTAATATAAACACTAATAAATGAAATCTCATTAAAACTTTGAATTTAAAATTATTTGGGTTAGAATAATACTACGATGATTGATCACCTTGGAAGACCTCATGTTATATTCAACTATTTTAATTTATATAACTTGGTATTAATTGTCAAAAATGATCATATAAACACTATTACACAATGTCTCATTATAAATCATAAGTTAAAAATAACTTGAGTGATATTAGTACAATGTATTAATTCTTATGGCACTCATGCAATAGATTATTAATCCTCAATGATAACCTTAACATCAAGATTGAAGTTAATGATATGTCCTCACAAAACATTCATTTGCAAGCCTTTGATAGTATTGGTAGGATGGAGTTCCGACTAATAATTGTTTATGGACTGCATTTGGTGGTATCTAGAAAACCATTATGAGAAAGCCCCACTTCACTTAGGGAGGCTAAGACTTCCTCCTAGATAGTTTTCAAAGATTTCAATGCTATATTATCGGGCCTCAATAAGGTAGGGGACATATTGGTTAGAAAATATAGAATGTACAGATTTTATAAAATGTTGCTCTTCTTTTATCCTTTAAGATGATCCTTCTTTTGGCATTATTTTTACATGGACCAATGAGAAAGTGTCTAGTAAACCAGACAAAGTATTAATGAACCATGATTGGGCCAATTTGAGACTAGATTGCCATGTGCACTTCTTTCCCCTAAGGATTTTATTAGATCATTCCATGACACATTTCTCAACTTCCATTGATGATGGTATTTGTAGAATCCTTTTAAATTCTACAACATGTGGCCTACACACAATAAATAATTACTAATAGTAATATCATCTTGGAAGATCCTTGTCATTGGCTCATGCATGTTTTGCCTTGCCAAAAAGCTCTACTGGCTAAAAGAATCTCTGAAAAAAGCTAAATGACCTTTACTATGATCACATTAGTGTAAGGGTTATCTCAATGAAACACAAATTACTCTCACTCTAGAAGAATATAATGGGCTCCTCTAATATACAGCTTCTCTTAAAAGAAGAAGTAATTTTAAAATAGAAGCTAAGGAAACTCAAAGAAGTAGAGTTATCCTTTATGATACAGAATTATAGAAAGCCATAATAAGATACTTAAAGCAAGGTGACAGATGTACAAAATTTTCCATGAGTTAATGAACACATGATTTCAAAGAACATAATCATTTCCATCATCAAAGAAAATGAACATTTTACCACTTCCTAAGATGAAATTAACTTGGAGTTTCTAAAATATTATTCAAAATTATTGGGAACCTACAAGAAGTGAATGCCCTTCATTAAAGATGCTATATCATCTAGTAGAACACTAAGGAAAAGGCACCTTGACAAGTTATCCTTTTCCTTCATGGGTGAGGATATCAAAGAGGCACTTATTCACATTGGTAATTCTAAATCACCAGGTCCATATAGATACACCTTGAGATTTTATAAGCAGTTTTAGGACCATATAAGCTCAATTATTATTCCAAAGTTTTTTTTTCATGATGAGGCTTTATAAACAAATCAATCATGCATATATCACATTGATCTCAAAATCATCTCATGCCTCTAATGTGAGAGATTTCAGACCAATATAATGTTATAATGTCTTATATAAGACTATCTCCAAGCTATTGGCCTCTAGGCTACACTTAATTTTGGATAAAATCATTGATCCAGCATAAGTAGCCTATATCAAGGGTCGGCTTATTTTGAACTTCTTCCTAGCCCAAAATATGATCATGAGATATGGGAAAAAAAAGAATATTTACTAGATATTTTTTTAAAATAGATCTCTAGAAGGCCTTTGATATAGTCAAAGGAGATTCTTATGGGGTAAACTAAAAAGGGAAATATCATCCAGTCATATCATGGGGTAAGGTTTGTGCACCCACACATCTCATGGTGGGTTGGGTATCCTTCAAATTGGCACCTAGAAAAAATCATTCTTCATTAAAACACAAACAAATTACCAAAAGATGATTCTCTTTTGATTAAATTGATTCATCATAAGAATTGTATCCAATTCATATCAATTCCTCATCTCGCAGCATGCAATCAATGGAATAGGCCTGGACTACAACTATTTGGATTAAATATTATATTCTTTAGCATACAATATATCTCTTGATTTCCAATAGGAGAAGAGTCAGAACAAAAGACATCTTTTTCTACCCCCAAACACAAATTGTGAAGATTCTAGTAATTATGAATCAATTTGGTATATATTTTTTGTATGTGGATATTGCAAGACATTATAGGATGAAATTAATCATTGGATAAGTATGGAAGGGGAACTAACATCATAATCCATCACTTTAAAATATATGCAAAAGGAACGTGCTAGAAATTCTTTTCTAAATATACTATTAAAAGCTACTTTTGCTACAATAGTATATTGTTATAGTATGCCCTAAAAGTTAATCATTAGATAATTCTTTTGGGATTTTTGTATCATATCTAATTTTAATAAAAAGTATTATTTTATGATTATTATATTTATTTAGATATGTGCAAATATTAGATGAACATAATAATGCCATAGAGTGATATATTCTATGGAATACTACTCTAATTTGTCCCTAGTCAAATATTAATATTCAATGGCAATGTTAATACATTGAAACTAGCATGTATATTAACTAATATGAGATATTAAGTTAATACATGAGTATATATTGGAGAACATATACTGAACTGACCCTCTAAGAAAATACTAATATGAGATATTAGTATGAATTATCTTTTGACATGAAGTCACTACGATTCCCCATATAAGAAGTTATATTCTTTAGATTTAGCAAATGCTACCTGTAACAATGTTGGTTATAAAATTGTTTACTAGGTGTACAATAAATTATGTAGAGGGATATAATTAATATATATGAAATTTGTTTTTTAATAATATAATGAAAGTGATATCAGTTTGCCATTTGATTGAGTAGGTCTACTAAAATGTATGGTCATGCTCAAATAAGTAAATATGAGATATTGAGCTTATTTATTTAAGTTAGTCTACTCAACGATTAAAAAACATATAGATTGATATGAGGATGACATGATCCGTGCCTCGTAAATCAATCTAGATATCATGGACAAAAGGACTAAGTCATACAATAAAATAAGTCACGAAAATAAATTAAGTTGAATCTATTATGTTTTCATTACTTGGGTAGCAATGATGTATTACTAAATGCTGCTCATTGCTTGTTTCTTTAAAAATAAGATTTTAAAGTTACTACCAATGTTATGAGAACCTATTGGGTCAAACACATAAAAAAATTAATATATTTGGAGTTTGTTTTATTTTAATTAGACTAAAATAAATTGGGTCTAATCTTAAGTTTGAAATTCATTTTAAAACTTAAGCTAATTGGATTAAAAAGTTTGATCCAATTAGTTGATGTTTGGACATTTAAAATGGGCCAAAACTTAAAGCCCATATTTATCACTTTTAGTTAATTATACATCATTTTAGAATGGTGTATTATTAATGAAATATCCTTTTAGTTAATAACACATCCATATAGAAATTTGTGTGAAAAAAAAATGTTTAAAAAATGGGAGAGATAGAAAATGGATTTACAATGAATATATGTTTGTGTGAATACCGCTAGAGGCAGGGATACTTAACTGTGTTAGGATTTGATCGAACCATTCTAAAAAAAATTCTGTGCTACAAGATGTAATATTCTTGTCCACTATTTAATTGTATTTACTTGGATCACTGGTAGGTTCCTAGTACACTGTGAAATTTTAATCTCAAATTTACCGAATCCCTACATATTCTATATCTAGAGCTAGAGAGAGAGAGAAATAGGTCTCATGAAGGGAAAAAGCAATGTAGTCACTATTATATGCAGACTTGAAATAAAAATTTACATTGTATTTGGAGCATCATGTAGCCCTCTAAAAAATCTTTGCATGTTCAATTTTTTGATATAATTTTTTGATTACTTATCAAAAGCAAGTGAATTACCATGTGCAATATTAATTTATTAACCATGATTGTATTTATAATATTTGCACAATCACAATGTTTTTGATAGAGCATCATGCAACATGAGCTTTAGACTATTATGTATAACCTCAGTCTAAGAACTATTGCTTTACATGAGAAATACATGTACTTGTTCAATACAAGAAAGAAAATTCAAGTGTTAAAATATTTCATATATAATTCTCAAAACCTTTCTTATTTATAATTTTTGGAAGTCTCTTTTTAAACAAAGGGAGCTCCATATGTTATAGTTTGGTGTAATGTCAAATGTCATGATCTTATGTTATAAGTCATAGAAGAAAAATCTTAGAAATCTCAAAAACTTCTTATGGTATTAAGCCTATAGATATTCTAAGTCTCTACTTAGTTATTTTTGAATATTTTTGAATTTCTTGGACCTTTAAGTATAAAGTATCCATCTTTTTTTGGATTTTTTTTTTCATTTCCTAGTTTGATGTGATAGTTGGACCATGACAATTTTCCCTCCTAATTTTGTTATGCACTAATCTCATCATACTTATTAAATTTAATTACTACTTCTTGGAATACCATAATAATTTAGATGATTCCCAAATTATTTCACTATCATGTTTCCCTATTTATTCTATTAAATATTCCTATTTTGACTATCATGACTCACATAATTTTTTTGCCTAATTTCTAATGGGAACCTAATGAAACTTACTTTGATTGGGATTATCATGGTCTTTATAGATTTTGGTTAACATATTCACATGGAAGATAGGATATTCTTTGAGTTTTGGTGGTAGGCTGAGTCTGTGAGATAGTTTATCCATTTTTTTAAGTATATGAAATGGTCCTTCATATTACTGTACTAATACCCTAATGCCCTCTTTTTGATTAATTATTAAGTGTAATTTTATAAGTACCAAGTCCACCACCTGATACTTCCCATCTCATGTTTTGATGTAGCCTGTATGCACATTTCTTAGATCAATTTGTTACGTTGTATAGATATATCAAGTTAAGTCCACTAGTATCTATCATTCTCAAACAAAATTGATGTGATGTTAGATTCAATCCCATATGTGCCATTAAATTTCTATTGGGCATACAAAGATGTTCTATAATAATATTGAAAGGACTTTGCCCTGAGTCTTGCCTCACTATGAATTATAAAAGAATGAGGTTGCATGTAATAATTATATCTAATCTTATTGCAAATCACTTACAAGATACTAGATAAATATTTCTAGTAAATTATTCACCCTCTTGATGTGACCAATTATTTAAGAGTGAGAACTATTAGAAACATTTATATCTCATTCTATCAGCTTGAAGGTCTATGTTCATACTTGACTCATAAGCATTCCATATTAATCAATATTATTTTAATGAATGCTACAATATTTCACCATGTTTGCAAGTGATACTTTAATTACTTTTTTTTACTAAGCATTATCTCATTTAATGGACAAATTAATATTTTTTGGAAAATCAATATATCTCAACTATAACATTTATAAAACCACATATTTTGGCAAGACTTATAATGAAGTGCTTAGATATATTTTTTCATGGAAAATCTGGAATTAATAGAGGTTGTAAGAGATTCTTAAGTAATTTATGTTCCATGTTGTCATTATGGAAACAAACTAAGTTTTTATATATGTCTCTATATCATTTTTTTATTTGGTCCTAATAATATTATTCTTTTATAAAGATATAGTAGATGCATTCTCAATGATAAACTCATTTAAATTCATGACATTCCTACATAATTTTTTTCCATAACTTTCTGAATAATGACACACATGATTTTCATCTCTTAGTGAATACTAGGTTATCATATACCCAACAACTTATCATCCTTCCTTATATGGCATACCCCAGTAGGGACTCAGAAATTAGGTCTCCAAATAGCTTATGTTTAATGTGCTCCCATAGGGAATACTATTGTTCACTGTTAGCAGCACACTCTAGTTTTATGATATATGAACTAGTCACCTTATTGGCCTTTTCTTGTTGGTATTCTTGCATATATTCAAACTCTATAAGGAATTCTTGCCATCGAGTTTGCATTTAAGTAAACTTATTTTTAGTTTAAAAGTAACTTGTTGCAACATTGTCCTTTTTTATCACCAATTGAGCACCATAAAGTTAATGCACTCATAATACTAAGTCATGCATCTTAATTACCATTACTTTTTCCATGATTATATATTGTCATTTTATTTTATTGAGCTTATGACTTTCTAATTAAGTTGGATGATCATCTTTTAATCAAACACCATAAATAGCAAAATCTAATGTATCAATATAAATGAAACATGCTTTATATGATTTGATAAGGGTGAGATTATATTTTAGAAATAGCTTTCTTTAATCGATCAAAATCTTATTGGTAAGTTAAGTTCCAATCCCATACCTTCTATTTCATTAATATGTTTGTAAATGTCGGACTGATGTGATTAATATTCTTTTTAAAATACCTATAATATTTTGTCAACATGATGAATGATCTCAACTTTATAACAATATTAGTGGTTATTACTTAATAATATCCCACATTTTATCGTTGTGTATTTGAATCATTCGATTATCCATAATATGATTAAGAAGTTGAACTTCATCTCGAGTCAGTGTGTACTTCTCCTATTTTTTATATAGTTCATTTTTTCTTAAATCTTATAATAACTATGTTAAGAGATCCATATATTTTTTTAAAAAAAATTAGATAGCAATTATAACATTAAATGACTATGAGATGAATATATTATTTTTTTTATTTTTGTTTGTTGAGTACCTGATAATCTATGCATATTCATAGAGATTCATCACATTTTCATCAAAATAATATTGGTGCTCCATAATGTATCTTGAATATTTGTATAAATTATGTGTTGGCACATTAAGTTGCTTTCTTAATTCTTTGCGTTATGGTGGTCTTATTTAGTAAGCATGATTGGTTGGTGGCTGAGCATTATATGTTGGGTCTGTTAGGTTTTGGGCATACTAAAATATATTTTTGTTGTTGTATCATTTTGTTTATGGGTTGTTTAATTAATGTGTTTGGTTTTGTTTTAATTTTTAAATAAAACTAAGTGCTTACATTTAAATTATGCGTTTTCATAAATTTAAATGGTCATTTCATCTATTATAAAAATAAATGAAACGAATGAAATGTAACATGAAAATCGCAGTATAATAGAAATAAAGAGGGGAAGGCTTACGCACCACATGGAAAAATCATGCATGATGACTATTTGTGAAATCTTTGGGATTTTTCCCAAAAATGGGATTCCATCCTATTTTTGGTTTAGTTTTTGGAATAGTGCATGGTATGAGATTTTATACTGTGTAGTAACTATGGGGTGTGGAATAACCTAGCATGAAATCTAGAATAATTCTTATTTTGTGGTGACTGTGTGCTATGTGTGTATGACCTATGTGTAAAGGAGAACTCTTCCCTTTTTCAAGTAAAATCATGTGTGTGTGTGCTAGAGTGAAAATGTGAACCATATGTGCATGAATAGTTTGTGCGTCCCTATTTTGTTTAAACTTCTTCCCTCTAAATCTTTAATTCAATGTAATATTTAGAGGTTTAGTTACTCTTTTATTCTCCTGTTTACGAAGGTTTTAAGATTTATGCAAAGTTTGTATCAAGTTCTAATGAGATTTGTATAGTGTTTGTGCATGATTAATGAAGTGTTTGGGAGAAGATTATTCATGCGGTTATATGTTATGCTCATGGTGTGTTTGTGCTATGCTAATGTTGAGATCATGTCATGCTCATGTTGTGCTCGTGCTGTGATAATAGTACTCAATATTCTTCATTGAATTTTGGATCCAAATTTGTAATATGATTTTAAAAGTATTTTTAATTATATTTATATTTCATTTGATTTGTGTTATTTAGGCATTACGACATTTTAATTATGTTTTAATTGTGTAAAAAATCTATTAGTTTTGGGGACAAGATATTTACTATGATTGTGTAAAATTTATAATAATTTATTTTTTTATACATTCAAGCATAATCATATAAGCAAAAATATATATTTTTTGGATAATTTAAAATGTACATATTTACACAAGTTTGATAGAAAAATTTGGAAGCTCGAGATATATTTTTTTGCTATACATTTTGGATAAATTTTCTAATTGAGATTTAAAAGATTTTTTAAAAAATTCAAAAATGCCAAAATAACCTAATTGTGGGATTGAGAATTTGCTTCAAGATCATTCTTAATTTTTCAGGCTATATCTCGGTCAGACCCAACATTATATACATATAATCTAGTCTACTTTTTTAGAATAATTTTAAAAATAAGAGTTTCAAGACTTATTTTGGAATTTTATTTAGTCCCATGGCATCATGCTTTTTAAAGATGTCAAGTACAATATGTCATTCCACCTTACTTCTTTAGATATTTTAATTTTTGAGAGTATGTTGGTGAGTCTTTTGATCTCTTGCCACAACAAAACAATATTGAAGATCAAAAATATATAAGCAATCAGTAAATGATGCTAAGAGGGATAATCTTGATGGTCATTAATAGAGAAGAGAACTAGGATATCTCGGTGTCGATAGTCTCTTTTCTCTTCGATACTCTAATTTGTAATTCAACTCATTGTGATTTTCCAAAATCATGATTTTTTTTAGAGTTAAAAGTATTAATCTAATTATTTTCTTTGCTTATTGTAAGGTATGCTTTATTTGGAGTATCTTAAAAAGTGAAAATATTTGATGTACATGTGTTAATTATAGTCGTTATCTTCTAACCAAATATAATGATGATTATGAGCAGCAACTCTATATAGTTTTGAATTCCTTCAAGGATTTTGATGCTCACACGACATAACAAAGGTTTTAAAGACCTTTTACTTTAATTCTTATTTTCCTAGAGTTGAAGACTATCTATAAAAAAGATAAATACCTCCCATTCTCCCAAGTCATATCTAGAGTATGAGTCAAAAAAATTATTGCACACATTCTCATATTTCCATACAATGGTCAAGCCTTCAATACTTGGTTCATGAATCATCCTTTGCATAATTGATGTATAATTAATGATAAAACTTTTTATCAAAGTCATCTCAATTATTAATGATAGTTTACACATGCCTCACATCATCACTATTGAGATATTAGGGTGTATACTTGAAAAAAATTACAATAAAAATTACCTAATTTCATAAACTCAATGAGGGATCTATGGATTTTAATTAACAAGCTATAGGATGGAAAATCATTAGATTATTTGTGTTGTAAAATTTTATCCCTTGAGTTTTTATTAGATTTTACAAAGTTACATGATATCCAAGATGAGCTAAAATATATTTTGAGGCCCAAGTCTAATTAATTTTGTGATGCCCTAATCCTCAAGGGATCGCATTCATTCATCACACAATAAAATGTGCAATAAAAAAATATTTTTTTACAAATATTGCTTATACTGCTAACACATGTTTTTTTTTCTTTCATTTGCTCAGTGGAATAAAAAAAACACATAATATACAATTAAAGCCATGGCCGACTTTTATCACATGTGGGTTTGTCATATGCCCTAGTCCTATAACTAAAAGGAATCTCACAATGAAACGAGCAAAGCTTAGTAGAGGTAAACTTCTACCGGGCTACTCCCCACCTAAGTGCATGTAAAAAAATCATGCGTATATATCAACACTCATTCAAGTATAATATTTACATGAATGTAATTATGGATAAATTTTTTTATGCCATATCCCGAGTCTCACCGACTCCCTCACACATGCCGAAGCCAAAATGTGCCATAAATAATACTGCACAACTCAGTATGAATGTTGTCTCTTTTCGAATCTGCATAAATAATATCTATTATACCTTTATATTAAAACCATGCACCCACCCATTTTTTTGTGATGTTCTCATACATATGAAATATAAATATATCAATTTTTTATTAAACTATTTCCCAACACTATTATAACTACACAACCACAATTCACTCAGCAATATATTTTATTAAACTAAATATTAAAATTTTCACCAATTAATCATTCTAATAGGTGAAAATTACTATTTCTCAAAATATTTTGCTGAAACATTTGAAATTTAAAACCAATACGAAGCTCTTGTCGCATTAAGTAGATTTTGTTATTGGACTATTTTATTCTGATTCCAGAATAATCAGCTAATACCAAAAGAACATCGATGTTTCTTTTATTTTTTTTTTCTCAGCACAATATCCCTCTCTCTTTTTCCCATCCAATTTTGTGTTTTTTTAATTATTATTTTATTAAAATAATATATAAAACCTATTTTTTTGACACATGGGATGTGCATGCGTGCAGCCACATCGTTGGTCTAGTTTTTTTTCTTAATTTAATTATTATTATTATTATGATAAAATAATTTTAAAAAAATGACTACATTTTGATTTTTTTAAAATTCGACAAAATTTATCACAAGGGTTATAATTCTCAAGATAATTCAATAGTGAAGTCCGTTTTATCATTAGGGTTTTAAAATTTTCAGAATTTTTTTCTTTATAGCAAAATTACCATTTTGTCTATTTTCTAGAAAATTTATTTTATTTATTTATTTATTTCTTTTTTTTTCTAGATTTCATAAATTTTTTATAATTTTTTTGTATTTTTTTTATTTTACATATTGTTAACATCATGACACCTGACATGATTCGTGACTATTATTGTACAAAGCTCTATAATTTCAGAATCATTTGTGTTTTTTTTCTTAATAGAGTTTCTTTTTATTGTTTTTTCTTGTTGCATATTCTCTTGTGTGATGCAAAAATATATTGGCTTAGGTATGTAAAGAGAATAATTTCTAGCATAAGGTCATATGTAACTATAATAAAGCTTGCATTTTGTAACAAATAGTATCCGAGGGAGTCATTCCTATGGCATCAATTATAAAGATTAATAATTCAAATATTGATGTTTATGATACAAAGGGAAGATTGAAGAAGTCTACTTTGAAAGATATTATATCTTCTATTCCATTAAATCTTATTTAACTAAAATGGAGATGATCATTGAAAAAATATCAGATTGAATCTAGGATAGCAAAGTCGACATCGAATGATTGGTCTCCATGAAGGACAAACTCAGTGTTCTAATGCAAGATACCCTCAATGTAATGATGAACAAGCTTTTATAAAAGAATATTATTTTAGAAACTATGGTGGTATCAATATAACACAAGATGAAAAAGTTAATATTTTGATTGGATGTGGCGTGAAAGAAGTTTGGATTTCCTTTAAAAAAACATAAGTCAGAGGTTCTAGTGAGACGTGCTCTCATCTCTCTCCTCTCATGGCCCTCTTCTCTTCTTCTCCATTTAATATTTTGATTGGCTATATTATTGTAGATTCTTGTATTATAGAATGAAGTGAACTAATAATGCAATATTTATTTTAATGGCTTAAATATTGGAAATGCATAGTCAAATATTTATATTAAACATTGAGTATCCCCGATAAGGAAAAATGGTGAAAAAAAATCCAAAGGCATTAGTCATAGATCTTGGAGTTTGAGGAGGTTATTCACTTTGTTCATCCAAGAAGATTAGTGATTTGCTTGAAAAATGATTTCGATGCTTAAAATTTATAATTGATGTTCAACAGAGGGTTTTGGTAAGATCTCCATAGATATTTCTTCTGCAACCTCAGAAGGAAAATCCCTCAACAACACAATACAAAAATCATGAATGAAGATCCAAATCATGAGAATCCTCTCTCTCACGTATTAGAAAAAACATACAGTCAATTAAAAATTCTTTGGAGCAGTTTATTCTCAGATAGTCAAGCATCTGCAAATACTACCAAGTTGCCCTATTTTCTCACCTCCCAGCCTCTTCAAGTTTTTTTAATGAATAAAATGATTTGGAATAAAGTACAAAATATTGGTAGCATTGGTTGGATACTTTGTTTCAAGATATCTTTGACAAGTTTTATTTAAGAAATAATTTATTGAAGAAATATAAAAATTTCTAGTTTGATCTATGCAATACACTAATGAATGGATATTTTTAGGTTTAACTTTATTGAATCCAAAGAGACTCTGTTGAGTTCAAGCATTTAATTGGTTGTTGGAAGATCTTTACATGTTAAACCCCTTTTCATATGATTTTATCATGGAGTCTACGAAATGGTTAAATTTCATTATGGATTAAGCTTTCCAATCTTCCTTCTCACCTCTTGAACCTTATATGACTTGAGAAAGTTGCTTGTTGCATAGGAAAATCACTGCATGTGAATATGCTCACATCTAATACCTTAAAGATATTTTATGTCCCAGTGTTGGTGGAAGTGGACATCAATGAATATCTTCCTTATAAGACCACTTTAAATTTTCCTAATATGAACAAATTAATTTAATTTGTTATTAATGAAGTTTGTTTGACCATTTATCTAAGTGATATTTGATGAAGTATCATGACTCAAATTTGATGTAAATCATGTGCTATGTTTGACCTTTATCGAATCGATATCTGATGAAGTATCATGACTCAAAATTTTCAATATATGAGAATCAAAAAATACCAAAGAAAGATGAATTGAATAATAAAGTATATAATTCCTATTCTTATATAAGTGTTAATAACACTACCATTCTAGAAGCCCATCTAGTAGCTCATGTAGTATATGACTTTAATATGTTTATCACAATTGAAGGTAGTAGAAGAGACAAACTATTTATAATTTTTGGGAATTTCACACTAAAGTGCTAAGAGCCTAACAAAAATATTATGTAGAAGTTTCAGAAAGGCCATCCTCAAAATGCTCCAAACTAATGAAGAATTGGGAGACTTTCCAAGCTTCAATAACCTTGGGGTAGTTTTTATAAATTTTATTGGCATTTCTATCACCTAGGGGATGATTTGTGTAGATTTCTTGTTGTTGTTTTTTGCTAGGTGATATGATGTCGTGCGGGGTACTATCCCACGTAATAATGACATATTGGTATGGGTTGATGATGGGACATGGTATTTCATTAATTGTTTGTTGTGGTTGTCTGGTTTGGTGGTGTGTTGTTTGAAGTTGTCATCATGATTATGATGTATTTGTTTGAATAATATGGTATGATTATACTGGTCAAAATTGGGAATGATATCTTCATATAACTCCTTGCAACAAATGATTTTTTGGAGGAATCCTTTGTGGCGGCAAGGAAACTTAGTGGGCATCATTGCATGACGTTCTCTCCCCTGTGGGTTTTTAATGTGGATGCCTTTAGTGTTTATCTGATGTTATGACATGGTTATGAGATTTATGTGGATTGAGTAAACAGTCTAGTCCCTCAGAATTAGTTCCAAATATTTTAGCTATTGTGTGACACCTCTACTACTTTTTATTGTGTTTGAAATATTTTTGGCCATATGTTGCACTAATTGGATTTAAGGATGCTCTAAATAATGCTCTATTATAAGAATATTACATGTTAGAAAATTATAAGCACAGTTTAATCATTTAGATAATGAGATTGAATACTTGGCATGTTCACTTGAATACTATAGATATGCCAAGTATTCACTTGAATACTTGCCATATCCACATATTATTTTCTTAAAATTATATAATATATGGCTAAATAATCTCATATATTTCTAGATACTACTAAAGGGTTGAAATTCCCCAATTATCAACTCATGACTCTGTAAAGTAGAACATAAACTCAAACTTTTTAAAAGGCCTTTTAAGTTTCAAAGCTCCTAATACTTTACATTACATATCTCAATAAGAGTAGTATTTATCCATTATAAGCTACATATGATTCAATCAAAGATTCTTAGAATGCATGATAATATAATTTTAATTAATGATGAATTTGTTATCCCTATCCTTCATGCACACAGAGTTTAAATTTGTTTTATTAAAAATTGACAATTCCAAATTTCATGCACCTGATGGTTATTCCTCTAATTTTTTAAATATTCATGAAACTATAAAAGTTGTGACATAATAATGGCCATTTAGGAGTTCTTAAGCACGAGGCTACTAAAACAACTCAACTATTCTTATGTGGCCCTTATTTTGAAATTCTCACATCTTACTACTATTCAAGGTTTGTGATCAATATTATGTTGTATTGTATTTTATATTATAATATCGAAGCTCCTTGCCTCTCGTATCAAACAAGTGGTATATGATATCATCAATCCAATGCAAGATATGTACATCAAAAGATGTGAGGTTGGTACCTTTTCAATATATTTTTTGGATATAACAATGATTTGGTGGTATCAAAGAAGTGATGATGTGTGATGAGATATCCCATTGATACTTAAAAGGAGTTCACGGGGAAAGTTTCATTAACAATTTTATATTGGATATATAAAAGAAAATGTGAGAGTTAAGTTATGAAGACTTATTCAATAGGAGAAAAAAGATAGATATGTTTAGGAATTCTCATAAGTCATCCTCTAAATTTATATTTTAGAAGAAATATAGGTATTTTTCTCTTTAATGGATAGTTTCAAACCCTAGGAAATATAAAAACTACAAAGAATGGGTGTTCAAGATCTAACTTGGGTCATCTCACTAGTTGAATCCTTGGTGTAATTACAAAAAAAAAAAAGCATAGATTCAAACCTTCAAGAAACAAAGATAAAAACAAAAGGGATAAAAAGTTTAAGGGTAACAATAAAAAATATGTTCCATAAAAGTTAGATTTGTACAAAATTGAGAAGATGAAATAGAGCCATTAATAATCTTTTGGTGTAATGAACCACATCAAATGCATTATTCTTTGATTAGAGATATTCTCTATAATTCTCTAGGAGATAGATAATACAAAGAATGATGTTATTAGACTTGACTCAATTATATTAAATTCTATCTGTACTAAGAGATTGGTAAGTGAAAAAAAATTGATATTTATAAATGCTATTATAGTCGTCCATAAAATCTCCACTTTAATTAACACTGATTCATCAAATATATTATTTTTTGAAGATATTTCAGATAAACTAGGATTGATAATGAATAAGGGGCATGAATAGATCAAATCAATCAACTTGGGGAAAGTTATGATGGTTTCACCATTAATATGGAAGTTTCCACGACATAGTATATGAAGAAGAAGAACTGGAGGTATCAAACTCGTGGGTAGATGCAATTGTCATAGCATACAACATAAAAAATTAGATGTGTCAAATGAGTTATACCATGTCGAATATAATACAAAATGCTACCAGTGCCATGCCATGTCAGCATAACCAAAATTTATATCAGCCAAGCATGATCCGATGGCACTGGTTTATGAACCAGGCATGTTAGTCATGCCAAGTCGAAGCAGGTCATGCTAGGTCACCCGACTAGCACTACCATTGCATGGGCCTAGCCATAAAATTGGAATTTGACTACCATAGCCCATAGCCAGCCAAGTCCAACTTGGCATTGGAATTGACTAGTGGAAAAATGGCATTTCCATTGGGGGCTTGGGTAATGGCCAAACCACTAAGGGCTTAAGGGCTAAGGCCCACTAGGGAGATTTATTAGGCATGTGGGGCATGGTCATGGGCAACGTCCCATGGGGAGCTATCACTATTCAATAGTCAGTACTTAGTTATTAAAAAAAAATTATAAGTAAAATTTAAATATCAAATTGAAAAGGGTTAAATTAGAAAATATATATTAATGGAAATATACATAAAACATGAGACATGATAAATAAGATAATCACAACTTAGTTTGTGTTAGTAGTCTATTTTGGATTATCATGTTTGATTATGATGCTAGTGCTAGCCTCAATATTCCTAATGTCATCATATAAATTATCATCCACCACTAACTTTATCCTTATATTATGAATACCCATTTTTGAATCTTTCTAGACCTTCAAGCATGAAATTGCTTATATGATATTTGGTTGTAGTCTATATCTCCTATCTAAAATTATATTCATAGATATATAAGAAATATACTCTGATTCTATTTTAGATACTAGAGGGATCCATATATCACATGTCATTTTAGATAGTATCGGATAGATATATTCATATGAATTTTATCAATATAATATATCAAAATTATTAATATCAACATGTAATAGCATGAAATAATAATTGAAAATTGGTATCTAAGTGCAAAGATAATTCCTCCTATTCGATGGACTACCCTATTGTTTGTCCCTTACTAACTAAATAGAAAAGATATCATATCCAAATATGGTATTCATGTCCATAGTTGGAGCCTCGCTATAAATATCATACCTAGTATTATATCTTAATATATTTTCTATCTCTTCTACCTCAACACTTTGATCCATATAAGCAACTAAGTAATAAATAGATAGAATGGAGGACTAATATTTTAAATATTTAGTTTCAATATCAACAACCATAATACTAAAAAGTATCATCTATACATGCTAAACATACTACTAATGTTATATATGCACTAAAGTGAAATGCAAGTAGTGAACGTCATAGATGAATACATATTCATTATAGTTAGATATCACATATTGGTAGCCAACATATAATTCTAACATCATGTATATACAATTCCAATAATTTGTCATGTTCTTTTGAATTTTTTTTTGACTCATTATCAAACATTAAGTGTTGAACTCATGTTGTCTGCTAGGCATCATAAGATATTTTTAATGAATTTCTTATCTTTTCTAATATATGAAAGATAACTTTTATTAACACATGTATTATTTAGTTAATTATGTAACACATATACCTAATATTGAAATTATATATCAACTAATGATCCATCTATAATAGTCTTAAAATTTGTGTTAATAGCAATACCATTATTTGAAACATTATCGAATATGATAATAAAAATTTTTATTTTTAATATTATATTTTTAAAGATCCTCACCAGATGTTCATATATGGCAGAACCATCATGAAGATGGAGGATCTCATAAAATTCTAATTTTTTTAAATTTTTACTTAAAATTGACATAGTGGACAGTGGGGCATGCAAATTGAATGGTGCATCATTATGACTAATCTATATATTAAACATCAAGATACAATTTTACTATGCTTTATAAGTTCATTAATTACTGATTATTTTTAAAATTTAAAATATTTTATCATATTATTCCTTTTTGTGTACTTAAGAATTATACGATAAGAAGGCTATAAATAAGTTTGCATAATATTAACTACTATAGGATCCTCCAAAAATATAATCGAAAGACTTATGATAATAATCAATTTAGTCATGTCTTTCCTTTCAAACTTATTGCAGTAAATGAAGGGGGTCAATAAATTTCAAATTAATTCAACTTTAAAGTCCCAACTTTTAAGTTGAGTGTGCTTTGATCCAATATACCATATATTTTTGATGCTTCGATCAACATGTCTTTTAAGGTAGTAGTGCTACACATACTCTTATATAGAGGTGGCCGGCCCGGCACGAGGCACGGCACGGTTCGGCCATGCCTGGGCCGGCCCGGCACGATCAAAAAACGTGCCCGGGCCCGTGCTGTGCCGTGCCCGAATATATATATATATATATATTCGGGCCGTGCCGTGCTGGGCCGACCCGTTTGACACCTCTACTCTTATATGTATATTATATATATATATATATATATATATATATATATATATATATATATATATTCTTTGATACCCTTAGCAATTTTTAGCTTTAAATATGTTAAAAATGTGTCAAGACTACAAAATTTTATCTATTATTAAGTATTTTAAAGAAACTGGTTGAATTTATGAGAGAGAACATAATTTTGATCCTAGTCTCAGAATTTTTGGTTGAGTTATCATTATTATTAATGTGTATGTCACATATTAAATTCACTAAATATTATTTGTAAATATTTTATACGTTTACTAAACTTTTTTTTAATTTAATAATCAAATATTCTAAAAAATAAGTATAATAAATTATAATGCATACCATTTTTTTACACAATAGAAAATTTGATATTTCACTTACACTACACCTCATATTTTTATACTTATATGTTACTCATCATGAAATCTTAGGATACTAGCTATAATTTGCTTTGTAAAATAAAAATTACAACTAATAACTAATTAATAAAAATATCTTTAAAAGAAGGCATAATATTTTTTTAGATTGTTGAGAGGAGAGAAGAAGAGAAAAATATGTAGCTTAATTGTGAAAAACTTAAATATAAGTTTACTATATATATATATATATATATATATATATATTGTTGGCCAATTGCACTTCCACAGTTGTGTTTCAGAAAAAGAAAGAACAATAAAATAACAAACAACAAACGATATATATATATATATATATCTAATCCACAATCCAACCATGGCAGAATCAAAAGAAAAACGAAAAATAAAAAACCAGAAATAACGTGGTTCACTAGTCACTCCGTACGACTAGCTATATCCACCAAAAATGCTTGTACGTTACAGATTAAACCAAAAATGTTTTATTGTATGTGCAGCATAGAGACATTCATTATAAATCATGCAGAGAGAGAGATAGAAAATGAATAGTTTCAGATCTAAAAAAAGAGTAACCTGAAAATAAAATATAAAAACATTTATAATAAAAACTTTCTCGGTTCAATTAATCGGAGCAGGTTGGATCATTAGACGGGTTAGGTTCAGCTCTAAAAATTTTGGAGCGGGACCTCCATTATTGTGCTAATGCTGCATCGATGGCCTCTTAATATTTTCTTTCATGCACTTACATGAAAATATTAAAACAAAAATATTTGGTTATACAAACAGATTATCAAAATAAGTTTTATATATATATAACATATATATAGAAAATTGTTTAAATAAATTTTTTTATTTTTTTTCTACATGACAATGACATGCATTTTTCTGTTGCAGTCTTTGTTGGGTTTAGGGGAGAGATTTGAATGGCTTGAAAATAGCCTGATAATAGAAGAGGTCATTTTTTAATATCTAGGCCACATGGCTGATTTTTTAAACATTAGTCGTGTGAGCATGCAACCATTGCCACATGTCGTGCCTATTTGCTTGGTACTGCATGAGACACGATAAGTGTCAGCCTAACATGGTATGAGTTGTGCCACATGCTAACATGATGGACTTAGCATGATTCTAGACTATGTCGTGTTGGGTTTGATATGACTATTTTAGGCAGTGCCTAGTGATATGCTTGGGCTATTTGACCAACTTGATACTTCTATGAAGAATCATACATCTACTTATGCAATGAAAAATAAGATACATTTTGAAGTATTGTATAGAAGGAATTCCACTCTACCTATAAACAAGCTGTTCTTTAAATCATTGAAGTACACATTTCATGGCAACAATGAAGATATCAAATACTACAAATTTTGGAACATATAAATGAGAATAGTCATCTATAGTAGAAAAATATCATGTTTACCAAGTACAAAAGTGGAGAAATCTTAGAAAGTCATGATGTGGTTCTTTTTATATATATATATCTATGTGTGTGTGTGTGTGTGTGTGTGTGTATAGATATATATGTGTATATATCTGTGGATATATAAATATATACATGTATGTAAATATAGGTGTGTGTGTGTTTATATATATTTATATTTACATATACATATATTTGTTAATCATTCAATTTAATGCATGTAACTAGATGGCTAAAGCTGTAATTTAAAGTTGTAAGTCATGGGTTCGAATTGTATTGTTACACTCAATAGTTAAGTCAGGATTATTTTGTAATTTAAAAAATTTCATTAATTCTTTTTATTTTTAAAATTTGCTTGTCATGTTGAGAGATTTAAATTTTGATACATCAAATACAAAATATTTGATTTATGGCACACCAAATTTTTTAAATTAAAAAAAAGTACATTAAATCCTAAAATAATAAAATTTTGGTGCACTAAAATTCATAAACCCAATTTTCCCCTTCAAAATATGAAATAAAAAACATAAAATCAAATTTAATTAATTTTTTAAACTTTTGTTGGAAAGTGAGAAACCAAATATTGATATACGAGGGGAGAAACCAAAAATCAATCCACTGACTCAGTGGAATGTGTATAATTTAATAATTATACTATCTATTATTTAATGCAAAATAGAAAACACCCTATGTAAAAATATTAATTTATAGAATCAATATTACTTATAAATCTAAAAATACTATACATCATTGATAAAATATATTGCTTCGTAAAATCAATATTCCTGAAAAAATACCTATCTAAAGTAGTTTATTTTTTTTCAATAGTCAGTATCTCAAATTGTATGTTTCTAAGTACCTTATGAGTTATAACATGATTTGGATTTGAAAGATCAAGAAATGAAATATAAGAATGAAGAACATTTAATTTTTCTTTTGTTGATATGAAAGGATTTTCATCCATAACTTCGCAATCTTCCTCTTCTTCTTGATCTTGAGACGACGAAAGTTTTATTAAATCTTCATCTGAAATTTCCTCATGGGTAACTTGTTGCTCTTCATCGGGATTTATAAGCTCGTGAACAAACATTGGGCGACTAATTGGTAGTTGATTAATAGCATATTTAAGTTCATTTTCTATATTTTGTTCTTCCGAACCCACTTCATTTTTTGAGTTTCTCTTTCAAAGAGACGTGTGCTTAAAGCAATTGGCTATTGTATTGCTATAAATGTCATTCCATGCTGCCTTAGCCCATGGCTATCAATTGATCAACCTTATAGATGTCTGCCTTTTGTTGTTCATCTCTATCAATTGCATCTTGGAGTTGAAAACACCTATATCGCCACTTGAATGCTGCTATTATTCCTGCATCCATTGGTTGAATTTCATAAGTTGTATTAGCTGGAAAAAAAAAACTTGAACATTTGTAAGAGGCAAATACCTCACCACATGTGAAGGAGCATTATCTAACAAAAGTATGACTTTTATATTAGCATCTTACATTTGTTGATCCATCTTTTGTAGCCATTTCCTGAAAATGAGTCTAGTCATCAAAGCTTTTGCATTGCTGCGATAATAGAAACCCAATTGCTCTCCACTTTTTCTATTAAACGCACGTGGTCTTTGTGCATGACCAATGATGAGAGGTTCCATTTTGTGAGATCCATCCGCATTTGCAGCAAAGACAAAAGTTAGACGAGTTTAATCCTTCTTAGAACATTCAATTTGATGTCGTGCAATTGTTCGATCAGGAGCCATGCGATAAAAGAGTCATGTTTCATC
The DNA here is from genome assembly GCA_029783825.1 of Sapria himalayana. NCBI lineage: Eukaryota > Viridiplantae > Streptophyta > Magnoliopsida > Malpighiales > Rafflesiaceae > Sapria > Sapria himalayana. The sequence continues at coordinate 421,379 of JAREIK010001542.1, forward strand.
AATGTTGTATATGTCTTGAAGTGAATAGCTTTGAAGTTTTTCTTTTATTGTTGACATATTTCTGTCAATTGCATCTAAATCAGTAGAGCCACTTTCTCCATATGATTTTTGAGCTTTGAATCCATAGTGAATATTGAACTTTGCAAGCCATCTATTTGAAAATTCTGATGTTCTCTCTCCAAGTTCAAGTTGTTTAGCAAATTGACGTGCCATTTCATTGATTAAATCACCTGATAATACCACTCGACGTGCTTGGCATTGTAAAACCCAATTTGCTAAAATATTATCAAGTTCAGGATGCTTCACAACTCTGTGACGCTTACATGTAAGTTCAGTTGTGTCCATGCTTTCATATTGTTGATGCTTAGCAAGGATGTTGCTGATGGTTCCTTGTCTTGGGACTTTTGAAAGCTTAAATTCTTGCATTGCCCAATTTGCAAGAGCTGATTGTTTGATGGATGGATTTGCTGCTTTATGATGATAAATTTTAAGCTTTTGATCATTATTCAGAGAAGATAAAGACTTCATTTTGGAAGAAAAAAGAAATAAAAAAAAAGGACAAACTATAACTCAACTGTTGTATGCATTAGCCTTTATAATTCAAGTAAGGAACTTTTGATATTCCACACTTAGAAAACTTTCATGGAAACATGGTCACGACCTTTGGTATTTCAAAATTTAAGTTGATTAATTTAAGCACAACTTTTAACTTTGGAGATTAACGTTGAATGTATTGAGGCTTGCATCGATTAATCATGTAATATCTTTGATATATTTTCTGATTTTTTTAGGTGAAGGTTCTATAAATTAATAACCTCCGTTAATTAATAATTTTTTGTGCTATGGATCGTATTAATTTAGAGAGGTTCCACTGTATATAAATCAACAAGCATATATAAATATATATACTCATATAAACACAAACACACACACACACACATAAATAAATAAATAAATAAATAAACAAATAAATAAATAAATAAATATATATAATTAAACATAACTATATAAATATATGTATGTGTTTGTGTGTTTATATACATGTATATGTTTATGTCTATATTTATATATACATATAAACACACACATACACACATATTGATAAATTATAGTAAATCAAAAATGAATTCTTTTAGAATCTGATGTATTTTTTTTTAATTATGAAATGTTCGATGCACAAAAAATAAATATTTTGTGTTTGGTGTAGCAAAACACAAATTTCCTTGATTTTGCACTAAAATATTTGGAAAAAAAATAAATTTAATTAATTTGAAAACTAATATTGGAAAGCATTAAACCAAATAATATTATAGAATGAATATTGATGGGATTCAAACCCATGTCCTTTGATTACAAAAACCATAATATATCACTTGGTTACATAATTTTTAACAACAAAGCAACAAGTCAAAATATTTATATATACATATAAAATAAATATTACACATATATAAGTATACATATATATATATATGTAGATATATAAACATATATATAAATTGTCAAACACACACACACACACATATACCTTTATAAACACAAACACACACATATATATAATGTGTGCGTGTGATTATATATCTGTAAATATATATATACTTATAAACACACACGCAGACACAGACACACACGCACAGACACATGCATACATAGTTATGCGTGTGTGTGTGTGTGTATTTATTTATATAATGTGTGTGTGTGTGTATTTGTCAAATAATATAAATATTTTAATTTCTACATATATTTATGTATACTTATATATATGTATACATAAATAATTGATATGTATAAATATTTATTTTATATGTTTATATAAATATTTGATTTGCTGCTTTGATGAAAAAAATCGTGTGATCGAGTGGTCTATTGTGATTTTTGTAATTAGAGGATCATTCTACAATATTATTCGATTTTATGATTTTTAATATTAGTTTCCAAATTAATTAGAGTTTTGTATAGAAATAATACATTTTAAATAAAAAATCCAAAATATAATGCTTGTTTAAAAAATATTACCAAACTAGTGCATCTGGAAATAACGTGATAATGGCATTTGTTGTGAACGACAATCATTGCACGCTATTGAAATTTAAAAAATCAAAGGCCTGCGTTGTGAATGCTGGCTATTGAAAATATTGTGGAGATCCCATTATCATTATCTCAACTTACCCATTTGCTTGAATTCCATCTCAAACAAAACTAGTACATCGGAACTATGCAGACGATGAAATAGCCAACACTCATCTCCTTCAACGTGTCTGACAATGATTTGGAAGGTGAAATCCCTTCTAGTTTAACGAGATTTAATTCCACTTCCTACTATGAAAATCTCAATATCTATGGAGAAAAGATAGGAAAACATAGTGGACGTTCACCAACTATCCCAAACAACATAGCTGCAAGTAACAAAAAACATGGGAATGACAGCAACGATGACAATATTGGTCTTGCAAAGACAACATCATTCATAACACTAATTTTAGAATATGGAAACAATGGTGATTTTTAGAATGAGGAAGAAAGATTGCGATTTTGAAAGGCTAGCAAAACAATCAAGCCCTGGCGATAGGCAGGTTTCCATGTCGGCAAGATTGAAGGCGAAGGAGCTGGCAGAATGAACAACAAGATCGGGGCAGAAAGGGTCCACTCGGAGGAAGGAGAATATGGGGGAGCTGGTAATGGTGAGTTACGATAAGGGCGAGTTTGAGTTGCAAGATTTGATGAAGGCTCCAGCAAATGTTATCGGCAATGGCGGACTAGGATCTTCCTACAGGGCTCTGATGGATAATGGAGTTCACTTGGTGGTGAAGAGGACGATAGAGATGAACGCTTTAGAAAGAGTAGAGTTTGGAGAAGAGTTAGCAAAACTCGGCCATTTACGGCACCCAAATATTTAGCCTCCTCTCGCTTTCCATTATCGCAAAGAAGAGAAGCTGGTGGTCTTCTAGCATATCCCCAAGGGCAGTCTACTCTTCCTCTTGCACGGTAATAATTTATATACCCTTAGTGTGTGTGTGTGTGTGTGTAAATGTGAATTTGTGTTTGCATGATTATGTATATAAATATATGTATATGTGGTGTTTTACCATATTTTCTCCACAAAGATTGAGATTTTCATAGAAGGAAGTGGAATTAAATTTCGTTAAACTGGAATGGATTTCACCTTCCAAATCGTTGTCAGACAGGTTGAAAAAGAAGAGTGTTGATTATTTCATCACCGATATGATTCAAACGAACTAGTTTTGTTTGAGTTGGAGTTCGAGCAGATGAGTGTGCTGAGATAACGATAATGAAATATCTAGTGTTTTCAATAGTTGATATTTCAAATCGTTGTAAGACGGTCTTGCCACACTATTTTCAACGCACTAGTTTGATAATATTTTTCAAACTAGTATTATATTTTGGATTTTTTATTTAAAATGTATTATTTCCATACAAAACTCAATTAATTAAGTATATTTTTTATTTTTTATTTTTAAATTTTGGATAGTAAAATCGGATTGATGAATTTTATTATATAAACCTTATTTATTTTAGAATTTATTGAATTTTTTTCTCATAAAAAGTCGCAAGCACTAAAATGTAAATATTTCTTATTGTGTGCGTCTCAACATAAATTTGTATTTTAATTTTGTTGGCTGCGATAAAACAAAAATTCTTTTTTTTAATCCTCGGAGGCTGCCGGCGGATAGTTCATAGTTATTGCTAAGGAGGCTGGAAGCTATTTTGTTCACGGGGTGTTCGGATGCTAATGGCGACGTGTTATACGTCAAATTACGGCCGACTTTTCCTGGGTTCGTTAAATCCTGGCAAATCAACGCGTTGTCGTTGCAAGCCATCTGTTTTACCGGTTCGCCTTAACAGTTCGGGTTTCCAGTTACTTGATCGTCCTGTAAGGCGTCAACACTATGGATATGCACACAAATTTCAGCAAGCGACGGTTGTTTACTTGTTCGATGGAAAAGAAAAGCTTACAAGAGAAATGAATGTAACGTATTTTTTATTTTGGATTGATGCTTTATTCTGAAAGCCGATGGCTTTGGTAGTTCAAGCTTTTGGATTGCTAATATCTATCCTAGCTGCTTCCAATTGGCACTAGAAGAAGTTGAGTTCGTTGGAAAATTTGTGAAAATTCAACCGTTCATATTTTTTTTTGGATTGTAACAATAAAAGAAATTTAAATTAAATAAAAATGGATATATTGTAAAATAAATATTTTTGAATAATACCTTACCTGCCACTATCTTATACATATGTTCCCTCAATGTCACCTAGGCTTGCTTGGACCTCACTCAGTTTAATTTGGATGGAACCCATGCTAGCTGCTAGCCTGAGTTTGAGTTGTGCCTAGCCATGCTGATCGCCGCTGGACTTATTTGGCACCTCCAGTTTGCCCCATTGTTTACATACCACACTTCACTTTTCTAAGTATTTGATGTGGGACATATTATTCTATGACCCTTGAGAAATTGGATGGCTTGCACTTTGTATGGCATGCACTCTAGCTATTATTCACTTTGGCCCACCTTTGATGCATTGGTAGCTCTATTCATGATAGTCCTTTTTCAGGTAGTCAATTTTTTCGTAGCTCTTTATCAGTTGATGAATGATTTGCTTTGATACCATAATAATAGACACTAAAGCCTAATGCTCTATCTCTACCCAAAAGCTTGTTTAAGAGTTGAAGTTTACTCTCCGACTTAAGTATTATTTTACATCCTTATGAGTATTTGATGTGGTTCTTATCAATATTATATTATCATAAATAAGATATATGCTTGATATACTTAGAGAAGTTGGTCTCTTGGGTTGTATTCCACTATATATTCTTATCAATTCAATTATTGATTTTATTTATGATGTGATCTCTTCAATTAATTCTATTATTTGTATGAGAATCATATGTAAGGTTAATTATTTGATTATAATTATATTAGATATAATATATATAATAAGAATAATTAGTTATTTTTTGGACTTTTTTAGTAAATTCATCTTGATGCAATACTCTGATGCTGAGGTAAGTCAAAAAAATTTTTAGGATTTGAGATTATTTTCAATTATTATAGACACTTGCAATTATTTGGATATTTATATTTGAGTTGAGTATTAATATACACTGAGAGAAAATTTATAATATTATTTTTTTATTTTTTTGGATATATTTTTATCTTATGAAAAAATAAAAGATAAATAATTATTTTAAGATAAAATATTAATGTAAAGTTCAAAGTAATTAAGTTAATTATTTGTGATATATTTTGAATGCATCATCCTATTTGAGGAGATAAATTATTTTTTCCCTCATCACTCTTTTTCATTACAGTTATATAATGAGACATATAATCTATAATTTAATATTTTATGAGTGGATAAAATATAAAGATTAGTTTATGTTATATGTCCCATTCTGCATAACCCACACAATGTCATAAGTGGATCATCATCAGTATCAAATAAGTTCAAGGAGAACAAGTCTCATTTAGTTTTATTTAATTCCTATTCTTTAGCATGTTTTTCTAGTCTTATAAAAATACTTAGTCTCTAGGAATAAATTGAGAAGTATTTGAATTTTTATTACTTGTAAGGCTATTAATATAGCCCAATCGAATGGAATATGAACTGATGAATTATCCATAACTCCTAATTCTCATCTTTTCTTTTTTATTTCTCAAATTCTCTCGTAATATTTGGTATCAGAGGACACAAGTCTCAGGTTATAAGCGTGGAAACCCGAGACAAGCCCAATACTGAGTTTTGCAGTGAAGTCAGTGATGCATTGGCACGACATAAGGCTAGTGTGGAGCAGGTTCATGTGGCCCTGCAGGTTGTTTTAACAGAACTACAAGCACTGTGTACTAGCTAACAAACCAACAACTCACAGATCACCAATATCACCAACCAACCCGAAGGTAACCCCTTGGCTGGAGAAGGGTCATTACACTACTTACATGCTATTCATTTCAACCCTAATACTGATCAAACACGCCCATTCCAACACAAGTTGTATTTTCCCAAGTTCAATGCTGATGCTCCCATTGGCTGGATCTACAAAGCAGAGTAGTACTTTGAATTTTAGAATATCATTGTAGATCAACGAATCCAATTAGTCTCCTTTCATTTGGAAGACATTGCCTTACAATGGCACCAATGACGGACAAAGTTTCATGGCCCTCGAACTTGGGAGGAGCTCACCAAAGCTATCTTGCACAGATTTGGTTATTATTGATTATGAGAATCCAGTTGAGGCGTTAACATGCCTAAGGCAGACAACTGATGTGACAGCATATCAAGAGACCTTTGAACATCTTTCCCATCGAGTGGATGGATTACCCGAAATTTTTTAATCAGTTGTTTTATTGATGAATTACGGGATGACATTCGTCTAGATATTAAGGTTAAACAATCCTATACTTTGGTCGATGCAATCGGAGTTGCATGGCTGGTCAAAGAACGCTATGCACTCCAAAAGAGAACTACTCATCCAGGTCTCATTTTGCCAGTGGCTTCTGTGCCGAGATGATCTTTCACTCTAGCCGTGGGAATCTTAGGCCCACCCCCTACTCAACGCCTAGGTAACATCTTCAACCCTCCAACCACACCATTCCGTCGAATCACCAGTCAAGAAGCACGTGAACGTCGTGAAAAGGGTCTATGTTGCTATTGTGATGAGAAATACTCTCTGGGTCATCACTGTGAGCGACCCTAATTGTTTATAATCGAGGAATCACCTAACATGGGTGAGCAAAATTTGGAAGACTGGGCAGGGAGTAGAAGTTTTTTGAAGCACTACCTGAGATTTCCTTTCTTGCTATCGCTGGAGCTGAACACTCACAATCCCTTAGAGTGTGGGAAGACAAAAGAACAAGAACCTACGGGTATTGATTGATGGGGGTAGTACCCAAAATTTCATTGATCAGACTACTACTTCATGGTTTGGATTATACATCATAAGGAACAAGAAACTTCAAGTGGTGGTCATCAATCAAGAAAAAATTGAGTGGGCAGGCTAGCGTCAGGGGCTCACCCTCATCATTTTGGAGTTTCCATCACCACGGATTATTATGTCTTGCTTACAGCAGCTTGTCAAGTGGTTATAGGGTACAATGGTTGGAAACTCTCAGACTAAATGAGATGGATTACAACCGTCTCACCATGACTTTCCAGGTAGGAGAAATCAGTCACACTAAAGAATTAGGGTTTTGGGTGCGCTGAAATCCTAATTTTTTAAAATTAGGAGTCTGGCACGACGGTGCACGGGAAATCCTAATTTTTTTTAATTTAAGGTTCGGCCCGACCAGGCCGAACCCAGCGGATTGTGCCGTGGGCCCATGCCGGGCTGAACCCCACAAAATCGTGCAGGGCCAGGCACGGCACGGTACAGTTACCGTGCGTGCCTGACCCGACACTAAAGCATGGCCAGGCCTGAAAAAAATGGGCTGGCCCGGCCCAACAAATCCCATTTGACACCTCTAGGTCTGCTTAAGTCCAATATCCACCTTGATTTCACTTATTTTGGTAGGCAGTCACTCATCTTTAGAGGGCGGACATTTTGGCTTCTACAAGATTATTCATCGAATTATTCAAAGCTTCACTTGGCCTTAGATGAGACAGCACATGAATGAGTTCTTGCAAAATTGTGAAATCTATCAACAGTACAAGATGGATTGCATGAACTTTAGCGGTTTGTTACAACCTTTAACAATACCTACTTGAATGTGGGCCGATATTTCAATGGATATTATTGAAGGGCTACTCATTTCTAATGGGTACTCCGTCATCTTAGTGGTTGTGGATAGACTGACCAAGTATGATCACTTTATTCCGTTGAAACATTCCTTCACGGCAGTCACGGTCACTAAAATATTAGTCACTAATGTTGTTAGGCTGCATGAAATTCCTACTTTCATTGTAAGCGATAGAGACAAGGTTTTCTTTAGTTTATTTTGGCAAATTTTATTTTGAATGCAGGGAATCTAGTTGTGTATGAGTTCCATCTACCACCCCCAAATGGATGGGAAATCTGAGGTAGTGAACCGCACCCTCGAACAATATCTATGATGCTTTGTAGGGAAACAATATCGGAAATGGGTCGAGTGGATTCCTTGGGCTGAATTTAGTTACAACATTTCTAATTACTCTTCCACCAAAATAACTTTGTTTGAAGCAGTGTACGACATTTCTCCACTGAGTTTACTGATCTACGTTCTTGGTACTGCTCGAGTTCAGGTTGTGGATGAATACTTACAAGATCACAATATAATCTTATGAATTACAACACAACATTCGACTCACGCAGGAACGAATGCACTATAGGCAATTGCACATATAATGTTGTGTTCAGGTGCATAGTAAGCAATTGCACATTTGTGTGTGCAAGTGCATAAAGGTGCACCCACAATGGTGCTCACATGTGCACAACAAGCATATGCACAATAGTGTTTTAGTTATGTGGATGTGTAGTGGTTCATCTATTGATGAGTGTGGTGGTGTTTGTGGTGGTGAGTGCGGTGACATGTGGTAGTCCGTGTGTGTAGAAATTTTAATTGGGCTTTTGATAAGAACTAAAAAAAAGATTAAATCTTAATTCAATTTGCTAAAAATTAAGGTTTGATATGAATTTATTTTTAGAGGAATTAGTATGAATTATCATATTAGAGGTCGATTGAGGAGAATCTTAGTTTTATGTACACATTATAGGAGGATATGCCCATCAAAGATAGTTGTTGGATATTATTTTTGGGACGAGGCTTGAGATAATAGGGATAAAGACAAATTGATAATTAGAGTTATCCCAAGATCATTATATCATTAATTTACCATGATATTCACTAGAGAGGAGGTAATAAAATTTTTGTATAAGGTAATATTAGATTATATTTTTTTAGGTATCACTAATTATTTTATTTATATTCTCATTTTAGACTTATAAATTATAAATATTTGAATAAATATTTATATTATTGGTAATTATATCTTATTCATTATATATTTTTTATTCTGAAAATATCATTATAATCAATGATAAATATTCAAAAGTAATTGAATATAATACTATTTTATTTGGATTTTTGTTATTTTCTTTTGTTATAGTTATTTTTGATTATTTTGTTAGTTTATTTTGTATTAGTTATCTTTCTAGATAATTTAATCTAAACTTTATTTTATTTATATTTTTTATTTATTTGTAGAATTAGGAGATATGAATGAAGATTTTATTTGATATTGTATATTCTCTCTTTGATGATAAGATTATCTTTTAATTGTTTGAGTGTTTTGGGTATATTACTTGTGCATTTTTAGTTTGGTCATTTATCATTAGTTAAAGTAATAATATTTTATTTTAGTTCTAAATATATTCTAATCATAGAGTGTGAGACATTTCAATTAGAAAAACTTATTAGTTTTTTTTATCCTACATGTTAGTTTGATTAGAGTAGAGACTTATTCAATTTGATATACTCATATGTATAAATACCTATTAATGAAATGTTCAAAGAGGGATTGAGATATTTGATTACTTTTATTAATGTTTATTCGAGATATAAATGAATATATATTTTTCTTGATAGATAATAAGTTTTAAATTTTTTTTATATATTTCACAAAATGATAAAAATTTAATTTAATAAAAATATTAAAAAATTGAGAAGTGATATTGTATTGTAATATATGTCAAACTAATTTAGTATGTATTGTATGAATAATAAGATTATTGACCAGAAGAAAAAAATATTTGATTGACATGATTTAGTTACTCTAATTTGAAAAAATTATTTTGAATTTTTTTGGGAAGATGCCAATTTAATCATATCTTCTCAAATTAGTTATTTTTTTTGTTATAATATTTGTGTATGTACTTTTAAATTCTATATCCTAAAAACAAGTTATATAGTCTATATCAAAACGTTTTTAGATGTATTTATTTTGTTATTGATCTTTCTATAAGATGAGATAGGTTGACATATAGGTTTTTGATATGCATTTTTTTAGATATTCTATAACTAAAAAGAATATAATTTCTTTTTATCAGAAACTAATATGATTTTATTAAATGTAAATATTTTTTTTTATTTATGAATCATTTTTTTTATGAGAGTAAAATGAGCATGAATCTAAATGTTATACTTGGATTAATTATTTTTTTTCTATTTTTTATAGTTTTTCTTAGATCATTAGTTAATTGAGAGCAGTCATCTATAGGACATAACTAAACATGTTTATATTTAATATAATATTATTTTCATATAGTCATCATATCTACTAATAAATTTAAATTATGTTGAGTGTGGAGAGTGAAAATTTTCGAGTAGGAAGATCTTTTTCAGATCCTGATGGTGTAATAATTTATGAGTCTTCATCGGTACATACGTATATTGAGTCGGTAGCTAGAAGACTTGATTATCATAAGACATAGGGTCTATATTGGAAGAGAGAGAGATATTCAGTCTTCACATATCAAAGATGAGCCTCCAAGGTGCTAGCTTTTCTTGTGGCCAATCCTATTGATTATGTTCTTTAGATTGTTGTTCCTGAAAGGGGTATAGAAATTGTACTTAATACCTAATTTTATATGTTTTTATTATATTTTTTCTTTTATCATATTTATTTTTTATCATAATGATATTAGAATACTTAAGTTATTTTTTGAGGTATTATCTTACTCATGATGATGTTATACCATGATGAAATAGTTGCATAACCTTTCACTTTAATGAGACTTGATAATTTGTATCATGATTTTCAAGAATATGAGTTATTAGTTCAAGTGAGTAATTATTGCGAAGATAAGTTTAGATTGGAAGATAAATCATTTAAAGATGAGACTTGTAATGAGATAATTCACTTATATTTTGATATAGACTACTAAGATATTTACTCTCTAGTAGGTTAGATGTACTTAGTATGAATTTTTACTTTTCTTGTAATATTTCACACTTGGAAGAAACATCGGCAAGATTTGAAATATGTATTTTTTCACTGTGATATAAAGGAAGAGACATATATGGAGTAGTCACTTGAGTTTCAAGCAGTATAAGCATATGTACTTTTTTGATTGTGAAAGGTGTTGTATGGCTTGAAGTAGTTACTGAGAGTATAGTCTTTGAGATTTTATAGATTATCATCTTATTTGAGTTACATATATGTGTTATTGATTTTTTTTTATTTTTCAAATGAGTCATGATGATAAATTTTTTTGATTATTTATGTGGATGATATCCTCCTTGTGGTAGATATTGAGTTGAGGATCATCAAACTCAAGAATCATCTCGAGCAAAATTTCAAATAAAAGATCTTATGTTTTTAGAATAAATATGACTTATTATATGAGAGATATTATTTAATTATAAAGTAGATATGTATTTGATATTTTTGTAAAAATTAATCTTTTTGGTTGTATTTTAGCAAATATTTTTATTGATCTAAGTATTAATTTTACTTTTAAGGTGATTCTTTTAGTTGATTCTACTATAAGAGAATAATATAGAAAATTAATTATTTGACAATGAGCATACTAGACATAACATATGCATATTTTATAGTTAATTATTTTTTAGATCTTTCTCTACAAATTCATTTTGATGTATCTTTTTGTATAATAAAATATATTATGAAGAAATTTTTATGATTTGAGATCTCTTTTAGTGATTAGTTAGTTGGATATTCAAATTTGTGTTAGACACTAATATGTGTTAATAAGAAATTTATGGCAGAGTTTTTATTTGAGGTAATCTTGTATTCTAAAAAAGTAAGAGGGAAATAATTATTTTGAGATTTATTGTTGATGTAAAATTTAGACCGATATTAATAATTATTTATGAGATAATTTTAGTATGATATATGTTCGAAGAGATCGAATATGTAATCTTCTGTCTTGTTACTCTTTACTTTGATAGTCATGTAGTGAGGCGTAAGCCTTTAACTCGATATTTCATGATGAACGAATCATATGAAGGTGTGATATGCCTTTCTAAAAGAAAATGTTTATGATAAGATTATTATTATACTATATATTTAAACATTGGAACAACTAGAGGTGTCAATCGGGCCGGGCCGGTCATGCCCGGCACGAGGCACGACATGATTCGGCAGTGCCTGGGCCAGCCCGGTACGAAAATTTCTCGTGCTCGGGCTTGTGCCATGCCGTGCCGAGGCCAACCGGGCTTCGTGCCGTGCTTGGCCCGACACGGTACCATGGCCCGTTGGCATGGTACAGTGCAGAAACAATTTTTTTTAAATTTAGGGTTGCGGGGCCGACGAAACCCTAATTTTTTTTTTAAAATTAGGGTTCGGGTGCGCCAAAATCCTAATTTTTTTTAGAATTAGGGTTTTGGGTGTGCCGAAATCTTTTTTTTTTAAATTAGGGTTTCAGGCACGCTGAAATCCTATTTTTTTTTTAAATTTAGGGTTCGGCCCGACCGCGCTGAACCCGGTGAATCGTGCCGTGGGTTCGTGCCGGGCTGGACCCCACAAAATTGTGCCAGGCTAGACACGACATGATAAAGTAACCGTGCTGTGCTTGGCCCGGCATGAAAACACGGTCGGGCTTGAAAAAAATGGGCCGGCCCTGCCCGGCACGTCTCGTTTGTCACCTCTAGGAACAATCAACATACATTCAAATAGTTGAACAACTAAAATACATTTTCATAAAGGTCTTGAAGTGATTTCAATTTATATATTTTTTCTAAGCATTGTGTTACGAGCTTGCTTGCTCAATCTTGATGAAATATTATGATTTTTTTAATTATTTAATTTGATTTTTATATTTTTGATGGGAATATTCAACAAGTAGGTTGCATGCCCCACTTTTTTTTGTAAATAAGAGTTGGTAGACAATGAAAAGGCCATCATGCATATTTAGGTGCTCAAATGTATTTTGCACATCCAACTACTAAATTAATTATCTTGTGAAATAATAAAAAATAATGTAATTATAGAAATTCACACCATTAAAGCTCTAATTCTTTAAAAAAAAATTATTGTAGTTTTTATTTAATTTTTTTATTTTTATATTTTTGATGAGAACATATGATTTTTGAGCTTTTCTAATCATATTAATTAATTTTATAAGGATGTGAGTTGTATATTATTTATTATTGAGTTTTATTATTTTGTTTTATGTTTCTTAAGTGTTACAAACTCAATAAATTTGATGTATATGTGAAACTTTTATATAATATATTCAAATTGAGACAACTCACCCTCAAGCTGGTGCTTTCATTTGTATTGCAATAAAAGAAAAATAAAGACGAAAAAAATACAATAATAAGTTGTAAACTATAACACATACCATCAAGATGGTGCATAAATGTTCATAATATCAAGTTTGGAGAAACAAAAAATAAATTAAGATTTTTCAAAGTTTTTGTAAAAATATTTCTTAGATGATTTACTGTATGAATATAAATTATAATAATATTTCTAACATGAATTTTTTCATTGAAAAAAAAAATTTATTTATAGGATTTATTTGCTAATGAAATATTATATTTAAGTTTTTATATCTTGTTGCTTAATTATTTTAATAAATAGTAATAAGAGAAGAAAATAATATGTAATCTTTGAGATTATATATCTTGTTGCTTTATTATTATAATAAATAGTAATAAGAGAAGAAATTAAGTATGTAATCTATTTAACAGGTGCTTGAACCAAAATATCTTGTATGTAATTTTTTTAATTGTCTTGAAATTAATTTTTGTATTAAATTTCAAAATAATTATTTATTTATTATTTTTTTAAAAGATAATATTATCTCCAAAAAAAAAATAAAAACATCATAGGTAACTATTTCTTAGCATAACTTGATGTCCAATCATTGTAAGAGCCCTTGGTCACTAAATGAAATCTCAAGTTCAAAAAGATTTTTTCACATATTTAGTATGCAAATATTTGTGTTCGAGTGTATATACTATGAAAAATCTAGGAAGTAATTAACTATTTTAATATTATAGGATGTATCTAATTTAATAATTGTCAACTTGAGGAGTCACATCAACTAAAATTGTAGTACTCAGTTCTATTGTAGTATCTGCAAGAATATAATTTAAAATATCAATTTTTGTAAAAATATTAATTATATATCTTTATTGTGACAATACTATCTCTTTCTTGGAATATGATATTTTAATCATAAGAAAATATTTAAACCACTCAAGATTTATTTTTCTGAAATTATGATTTAATTTACACTTTGAGTTGAATGATTTTTAATTAATTATATTCAATAATGAGAATATCATTTTCATACACAATAAATAAAATCAAATTGGCATCTGAGCTATTTCAAAAAATAAAATAAAAATGAACTATAACACAATCATTTAGATCAAAAGAAGTGGTTGTTTTAGAAAATCTCACAATTTTGATACTTGCTGATTGTTTTATGTCATATAATGTCTTCTGAAATAAATATATTAAATATGACTATGTTGTTAGAAATTCAAATGATTGCTCTATATATATATATGTGTGTGTGTGTGTGTATATATATATATATATATTCATTAAATTTATTATTAAGAAATTTATTTTTTTACGTTTAGTTTGTGTATATTTTATTTGTGTAATACTATCAATGAATCATATGATTGTCCTTGTGGCCTCTAGAGAGAGTATCAGTTTATTTATATTAAATATTTGAGTGATTTTTTTCATAAAATGCCTTATCTTAAAGTGATATAAGAATTTATATGATTGATCTTCATAGTAAATACTCATTTACAATTATTAATAGATCTACCCAAAACTTAAACTATTAGTTCTCAAGTCTCTTTAGAGTGAAGTATATCTATTTTTTTAAAACATGAACTAACTCCATCTTGGATGATATAGTATCTTAGAAAGATATCTAAGTATATTAATATTATCAAGAGAAGTAATAAAAAATGTTAAAGAAAAAAAAATAAATGAGTACAATTATACTTGTGTAATATTATAATAAAATATAACTATTTTTCCAATCGCATTGTAGTTGAATTAGATAAATTCACATTTCATAATCTTTGGGTTGTGAGATTTGAATCTCACCATCTATCCTCAACGGCTAGGAGGGAGTTGCTTGCCTTTTCTTGGGATCCGAGTGGTAGGCCAACAACTCAATTGGGGTGGGGGTCTCACCTGGTAAAAAAATTTTTCTCTTTTATTTTTTCTAAATAGTGATCATAAGATAAAGATTAGAAGGCTTAATTACAAGATAATCTAGTTTTTTGGGAGACTTTAATTTTTTTTGAAACATGTAGTGTATGTCTACTTATCCTAGTATAGACTCTATCATGGGTCAGAACTAAGATGGACTCATGGATTATGAGATTGTCTAGAGGGAATTTTTTTCATGAGAAATTTTAGTTTCTTGAGAATTAATTTGATTTATACTTGTTGATATAAATAATAATTTCATAAGAATATTATCATATTGTAGATCAATAAATTTAAACATAATTGATAAGTTACTCTCTCATAATTAGAGGTCAAATTGTAACTATATATGAGTAATAAAAAGTAATAGGTTAAGATATATATTTTTGGATATTTACTATTTTCAGGCTTGCTAAAAATGAGTTATGCTAAAAAAAAATAATATTTATACTCATGAATATTTAGCTATAGGTAGAAATTGGCCATATTGGCTTGGCACAACTTAATTTTTTGTGGTTTGTGTTGGCCATGATAGCTTGATTTTGAAACTAGGCCATGCCATGCTAGCACGCCTTTAAAAAGGCAGCTTGACATGATGCATTGACTTGCAGGCTGTCCCACTTGAGCTTGACTATGCTTTCCTAGCCCCAACACGGTCCAACCCAATCTAGCTTGAGTTTGGTCTAGACTAGCATGGTTTGGTCACCCTAGCCTAGCCAAATACACTTCTTGACATGCCTTGAGTTTGCCATGGGTTGTTTGATATATGTTCCAAGTGTAAATCTAGTCGTGCCATCTTTTCTTGGTGAAATTTTTTTTTTTATTTTTTTTCTTACTAGAGTTGCTAAGAAATACATGTTTCAAAGTTTTAGTTGTCATCATATCTTAAATTTTAAAAAAAATTTCAACAAAATTAATGCTCATATGGTTTGGGAGGTCGACAAAAGAATCTCTAGTTAGGGTGTAAGATCTAAAAGTATATAATGAGAAAAGATTAAAAGAATATATCTATTTGATGAGGTAGTTTGTACTTAATATCATATTTTCACAAAAATACTTTGGGATACTCATAGCAAGTTGAAATATTTAAGTTGTCTCAATTAAATATGTATTTCCTCTCTATCTTTTTTATTTTTTGTGGGCGTGTTAGCATAATGAGTTTCATATATAATTTCAAGATCAATATAATCAAATTAGAAAATGTCTAATATGTATTTTAATATTGTATTATTTTTATTAAATTGATTGTGATTAAACTAGGAAGGATACAATTAAAAATAAAATAATGAGGATGTGAATGTCAAGTATTGAATATGTAATATATATAAAGGACAAAAATAGTAGAGTTGAAAATAATAAGGTGAATATGTGATAAAATTAGGAAAGATATAATTAGAAATGATCAAATGAAGTTATTAGAAAAAAATTTAGAATAATTTTAATAGATGATAAAATAAGGAAGAATCGCATAAGATGGTTTGGTCACCTTCATCATAAATATTCTAGTTCACCAATTATGAAATATGAGATTGTTCATGTGGAAAGAGAAAAATGAACTAGTGGTAGACATAATATAAATTAAATATAAGTAATAAATAAAATTTAATAATTAAATGGTTGAGAGTATATATAATTTTAAATAGAGCGGATTGAAGAAGTATATCAACATGATTGACCTTAAAAAGTTGGGATAAAGCTTGGATGATGATGATATTGAAATTAGTGTTATATTTTTTATGAAAATTTTGAAAAATAGAAAAATTCTATGATATATAATGTAGAAAAGATTTAGTTATGTATTTATTATAGAGTTTATCAAATTAAATGAGTCTTTACTCACATAAGTCTAATGAATAGAATGAGTCTCTAGTATATTTTCTTAATTTATATGTTTCATTATCTTGGATATAGATGTTTCCAATACTAGTATATAATATTTTCAGTTTTAATAGTGATGAATGATTGAGTCGAGGATGAACAAGTAATTGATCAATAATACTTAAATATCTAGTGAGATTTTTAATTGTAAAAAAATTTATAAATTATTTTGTTTAATCTTAAATGAAATATTTCTCAATATTTTTCAATTTAAAAAACAAAAATCAGTTAAAAAGAAAATAAAATTAGTGGTTAGTTGTATGGAAATACAACTTACAAAAATATGACTAAGTGGACAATCATGAATAAGCAAAATGCATGATAATAACAAGAAATTAAACTTAATGTTATCTTAATTAATGAATTTTTTGTTGGTAAGGATTATAGAGGAAGAATTCAATGAGAGTTCTTGGATGATTGTGATAATTAGGTTGTTATATTCAATTATTTTTTGTGTTCTTAGTTTTTTTTATGTAAAAATAATTCTTAATAACTCTTTTTTGTGTGACTTATTCTATTGTAATTTATATACTGAATCAAAATTCTTCAATTTTTTTTTTATTTTGGCTGATACTTCCTTGCTTGTTAGTATATATTAAATGAGGTGTCTCTCTTGTAGATTTTAGTACATTACGCATATATTGAATTGATTAGTAATATAATTTTGGTTTGATGAAAAATTCTCATCACCAAGAATATGAATTATGACCATGGAATCTTGAGAAACTGTCATATTGCGAGCACAAAAAATATTTTACTAAGAAGCCTTTCTATATGTGTCACACTCCTAAATTTTTCAACACAATTTGATATAGTTTTCAAGAATTATGCAATATGTTGAGTGAAACATGTATGGTGAGTAGTAACATGCTTGGCTATTGTAGTCTCATTCAGTCTCACTCAAATAATGAAACTATATAATATGTCCGTATTGTATGGGTCAAATTTAATTATTTTGCTAATTCTCATACTTTTTTTGATTCCCCCCTCCCCACTCCCTCAAATTATCTCTTATTATCTTGAGGCTAGTATATTTGACCTATCTATTAGCCTCGAGGCCAGAGCAGGTAAGATTCATATCTCAACATAATAATCTCACTAACAAACACATTGTAGAGTGTATTTGTTATTCATATGGATCGAACTTGTAATTCTAGGATAATAATATTCATTTTCTTTCTTAACTGGACTATCATATTGTTGGCATGCTACTAATTCTCATAGTATTTTGCATGAAGTTCAGAATTAAAAAATAGACATCAACTCTATCTTATTGTTGAGTAATTTATTTGTCAGGTGGTCTATTATTTCCTGAATAATATGAATAATCACTGAAGCCTTGAGTTTCTCCATATAAAAACATGTAATAAATCATAGAGCAAGCCAAGTAACCACAAAACATTGCACACATGGTGCACCAAAATTACTCCAATCAGACACATTGTGCACTTAGTGCACGTCCTCACTACACCAGTGACCAGCTACACACACATGTGCACCCACAATGCACCCTTGCTGCACTAGTCTCACTCACACACACACACACACCTATGCCCCCTTGTTGCACCAGCCACCTACTCACATCCATTATACACCCTTGTTGCACCTGATGCATCACTTTTGCCACTTCCACTCACATGTAGTGCATCTACTATGTATCGATGATATTGATTTAGTGGGCATTGACATTGGCCACACTTGCTGGTCGTTCAACATGTGTCTACTACTGTCACACGTCCTTTAGCCCCTTCACTTTACACACATACACATGTGTACAATTTTATTCTAATTCATGCTCCACTAACAAATCCTAGGATTTGTTTCCTCTATCTAAGATTTGACTTTGATACTATGTAGAAATTTATACTATTAAAGTAATCGTCACTTTGAAAAACTCAATAAATGTGATGTAAAAGAGACTTATATAATGTACTAAATGGATTGAGATAACTCATATGTTGAATGTTCTCTTCTGTAATGCAACAAAAAAAGTAAAGAAAAAATTACAAATAAGTTGTAAACTATAATATTAATAAAAGTAATTTTAGTTACTAAATAAAATGTCTAATTAGTTAATTTTGTGGGTGTATAGTTGTTTTCTACAAGTTTTCTCTGAAGTTGAATTATGTTTCCATTGTAATTAGTCTTGACATCAAATAATCACTCCTAATCTATAAGAAACTTCCATGATAGTCAATTAATGAGATCTCAAGTATCATTCTTGTAAAGACACAATGTTAATCTAATATAATATATTGGCATTTTGGTTGAGTTAATAATTCAAAAGTGAAAATGAAGTCACCCTGATACCAAATAATGTTTTGAATATTATGTATTGGGTACACTTTACACAATGAAAAGAATACAATCTGAAATGTAAATTTGAATATTCAATTGAATAAGTCTCATGTGTATAATGATTGTGTGTTTAATCAAAAATTATATTTGAGATTTTCTCAATTTTTGAGAATATTTATGCACTTTGATGTATAGTATAAATGTGTTGTAATGAGTCGAACCATTTTAAATGTTTTGTTATAAATTGTTAAATGCAAATATATTGAATAAAATAAGCACATTGAATGAAATAAGCACACTATTGATATTATAGTTTAACTAAATAAGAGATGCTAGTTTACATGAAAACATACATACATACATACATATATATATATATATATATATATATATATATATATATATATAAATAATAGAAAATAAAAAAAAAATATACACACAAACACTTGGTTATAAAAAAAATGACATTTATACTTACAACTTTCTTTATCTTGTTGATACATAAATATTTTGATCAACAAGTTTTAATGGTGAACGAATTGATTTGAAATAATCTCAAAGTCTTTATGAATATATCTTATTTCTTATGAAAAGGTGAAGTAAATAATCGACAGATCATAAATAAATCAAATTGTAAGAATGTTGTTTATAATATAGCATAACTTTAATAAAAAAGTGTGTTAGATCATGAAACAACAAACTTACTCTTTCCTCAAATGAATTCGTGATTTAGTGAAGCTAACAAGTGATTTGAGTAATCATTTTATATTTTGTATTTGTATTAGATTTATACATAATTAATTGTCTACTATTTTGTTGAAGATAAGAATTCTTTAAAATAATACAAGAGTTTATTCTAGATCTTTTGTTTGTGATAATTAATGTTTAAATCGAATCAAAATTCCAAGGTAATTAAGAGTGTGTATGATTTCTTAAATAAATTCTATGTTTTGACATATTTTTTTATTGTGTATCGAAGTATTCTAAAAATTATTTATATTTAAATTTTTACCAAAATTAGAAGATAGGTATCTAATGTATATATAGATATCAAACCATTTGATAAATATTCAATCAAATCTTGAATATATTTTATTATATTTATTTGCTAATTATGTTGTAAATGATTAATTTCTATGAGTATTATTTTCAAATACTTCACATCGAATTAACTAATTATATTTAGTTACTTTTTTTTTTTGGCTATTTTAGCCTATTCGATATTATGACTTAGTTTAGTTTTTACAAGCACAGACATGTGAGATCGAGCATAAGAAAGCAGAAAGCACTACTAATTAGTACACGTGAGTGGTTTTGTATCAGATATTTTTCATGTAGATATTCGAATGTATGTTCCTCATCTGATGATGTTTTATCGTGATAATTTGATGTTCAATTATTTTATTTTCAATTCTAGTCTTTTATGAGCTAAAAAAGTATATAATAGTTTGTTATTATTTTATCAAATATGGATTGTTCCATATTTGTAGCAATGAAAAGTATAATCCAACCTGTATATCTATCTTAAGAAATGGCCTTCCTGTTGACAAATACAGATTTATCTGCAAAAGTTTGAATTATTATAATATTAGTCTGTGAAGGATTATTTCATTTTCTGAATGCAGGGGTCTGCATGGAAACCTTTTGAAAAAGCCATGAAAAGGTTCAAACAACAATCAATCGAAGATGTGTTGTGGGAACAGATTGAGAAACAAGAATTTTACAGTGGTGGCAGCATTCCTCCACTTGGTGGTGGTGGTGGTCGCAGTGACGGTGACAGTAATGGGGGCAGTGGTGGTGGTTCCGAAGATGAACAGAATGCTGGAATCATGCATGATGCTCTGCAAGTGATGTTAGCTGCTACTGGTTTTATCTTTTTGGTAGGATTTCTGTTTTTTCCCCTAGGATTGAAATAGCTCATGCAACTGTTTTGTATATCTTTTTGGTTAGCATGCGATCCAGTGAGAGATGTGTCCAAACTTCTTGGTTGTATTGTTTCCAAACTTCAAGATGCCCTGCAAGGGGCTAAGAGTGTTAGTTAATTTAGTTATATTTATTTTTTTAGTTTGCAAGAGATTGTGCTTTGGTGTGGTAGTAAATATCTTTATATTTGTGAGCAGTTAGTCTTGGGTTCAACAACTTTCAGATGCGTTCTCTTTGATCTATTGGAGATAAGATTTATCAATATATTTATCTCACAGACTCAATATGGTAGGAGACTTGTATCTTGGGCCTGTAGTTCAATGCAATGGCACATTTTGTATGATGCCTATGAGTATAATATGTCATGAAGCTTTAGGTGAAAATGATTGAAAAAGATCTAAGTATTCAATTACTTGTTTAGAAAATCATTTTGTATTTTTATGTTGGATATGACCACTATTAAGACTGTACTTTTGTGCAGGTGAGCTGCAAAAAAATATAAAAAAGAATATATAACTGCCTTTATCGATTTAGAAAAATCACATAAGTTTTCTAGAAAATTAGTTTGATGTGTACTCAATAGAAAAGATAAATAATAATCTTTCTAAATTAAATGAGTTCTAGTATGAGTGGTAAGTATCGATGTAGCGCAATACTCCCTTTGAGATATCAAGTTTCGTTGGCTATGTATCTAGAGGTGGAGGGAAGTCTAGAACTCATAAATGGATATGTGAATGATGCAGTAGGTCTCATTGGCTATGTATTTTTATGTTGTCAGTTGTGTTGTGCCGGCATGACTCTAAAGAAGAGTAGCCAGCCATGGCCGATTCGCTTGCTACTGTCCAAGTCATGCTGGATCGTGCCAGGTTGGGTAGGGATCGTGCCAATCTTCACACACTCACGCTCTAGGCATGGATTGAACTCAGGCTAGCTTGGGTTCATTTCAGGCTAGTTTGGATTCATGCAAGGCTAGCCTGAATTAGGTCCAATCATCTAGGCTAGCATGAGTCATATGCAATCCAAAACTAGTCAACATGAGCCAATGTGCCAGGCAATGCTGTGCCACATCTTTTGTTGTATCTGGGCCAGAAACCCTGGCCCTTCATGGCCTGGCCTGCATCTATTCCAGGCATGATACCAGCCATGCAGGGCTGTGCCATGCCATAGGCCCACCTAGTCCATTTGACACATATAGTATGCGTGTTGTGTACCAAAGTGTGCATTAGTATGATAGTGTATGTCACGTAGTAATCTATGTAGTGTGCTTTGTATTATATGTAAGTATGCTCATGATATTATTGTGTAACCTTGTGATTGCTTATATATATATATATATATATATATATATATATATATATATATATGATGCATGTCTCTTAATTGATTGATTGAGCTTTGTATTATTCAACATGGTATGAGAGGGATCATAACAACTTATGCTCTTGCACTTTTTCTTCTTAGTTGATTGAACATGCTTTAGTTTTGTTTGGTTGTTTTATTTTTCATTTTAGGTAACACACACACACACATACAGAATATTTATATAGAATAATACTTATTAAGGTATTTTGAAATATTTTTTAGGAGATATAATTTTAAATGCAAATTATGTTTATCAATCAGATGTAATTTTTTTTTATTTTTAATATGTATCTTTTTAGATATTGCAAAATGTAGAGGGAGTATCCAACTTACATTCAAAAGATTTTGATAGTACTTATGTTATTTGTGATCTCTCATTAAGACATGATATGATGACATCGAGTGATAAAAATATATTTATAGTATAAGAATTGTTGTTTAATGAGTCAAGATAGAATAAAAATTTATGAGATATGTCTAGATTTATTATCTTAATTACTCATAGAATCTTGCTTGGGCGTCCAATTAGGAGTGAAACCCACATCTTGGCCATATATAAATTATTTATATTATAATGACTCCTATAAAATCATCGTGCGTGCTAATATCTACAGAATTAACTATTTCAAGGGAGAGTGAGATGTCCTTAAAAATGAAATTTCCCTTAAGTTAATCGATGTATTAGCTTCTAAGTCTAAGTTAGTCATAATTCAGGATGAGTTAGGAATTGTGAGACTTGATCACTAATTACTTAAAGTCTATTCTAATAGAAAAATGTGTACATAGATTATTTTAACTTTAGGAAAATATCTTAAGAAGCTAAATGATTTTGTAGCTAATTTTTTGATTTTGATTTTTTGATTCTTTTTCGAAGATATAAAGGAGTTGTAACTTTATTATATTTCATTTGTATTCTCATAGTTATAATCATGTTAATTTTTTATCTCTTTTATTATGTATTTTGATGTTATGATAATATCTAAGTCTCATTTTAAGGTGTTATCTCATCCATATTAATATCATATCATATTAGAATATATAAATATTCTTCGCTTAAATGTGACTTAAGAACTAATATATATATATATATATATATATATAACTTTATTATATTTCATTTGTATTCTCATAGTTATAATCATGTTAATTTTTTATCTCTTTTATTATGTATTTTGATGTTATGATAATATCTAAGTCTCATTTTAAGGTGTTATCTCATCCATATTAATATCATATCATATTAGAATATATAAATATTCTTCGCTTAAATGTGACTTAAGAACTAATATATATATATATATATATATATATATATATATATATATATATATATATTCGGGAACTAATACCCATACATTTGGATGATATATATTTTGATGGACATTGGATTTTTTGATATTTTTTCTAATTATTCTTTATTGTAATAATCTGACAATAAGACATATAGTCTCAAATTTAATATTTTATGAGTGAATAAAATGCATAACTATTAATTATTTTTTTTTTCAATGAAAAATATTGAATGTGATCACTTACATAATTTATATTCATATAGTAGATTGGATAGCCAAAATATTTATGAAAATATTAAAAAAAATCTCAACTTTTTTATGTTCTTAAAATTTAGTGTTATGGATGGATATATACACCAATATGGTGGGGATTGGGTGTTGTGGTATTTATGTTTTATCTTATTTTATGTTTATAATATGAGCATCTAACTTGGTGGTTATCTCTATTATTTCTTTTTATCATATGTGATATTAGGAACTCCTTTTTATTATTATTCATATTATGTAAGTTTTTTTTAATTATTTTTTTTGGATATGTTTTCACAATAATAAAGGGATGATAACTATGATATTTATAATAATTCAAACTGGAGCACTCTAAATTATATAGAACTTAGCATAGAGAAACATAAAGATATTGTAAATAAATAAATAATTTAAAAGCTCCATTCAAATTGGAGCATGTTTATCTCGAACACCTAACTTAGAGAAAAAATTACCAAGTTGAGATTTGAGAACCTTAGAGAACTTTGATGAAAATATCTGTATACTAATTTTTAGTGGATATGTTTCTAGTACTAATAAATTCATTCTTGAATATTCTCAATGGTAATATAATAATCAATTTGAATAATCTAATTCTATGTGTAAACTTATATTAGAAATAATATGTTGAGAATTGAGATGTATGATTATTATCAAAGAGTCGTATACATGTATAATAAAAACTAACCAACCCCTAGAAAAGTTTAGAAGGTGAACACGTAGTTTTATGCTTTATTGTTAGACTCAAACTAAAAATAACTTGTTTTTTTAAGAGATCAAATTAACACTAAAAATATTATAAAATTTTATGATAAATTTTTAATCCGTAATCAAAGAGGCTCAATTAGAATCAGAATTAGAGGTGTCAAACGGGCCGGCCCGACACGGCCCGGCCCGTTTTAAACCGGCACGATCGTGCCATCGTGCCGTGCTCGGCACGGTTTAAATATAGGCGGGCCCGTCCTGGCCATACAGGCCAGGGCAGAGGCTGCCCGAGCGGCCAAGCCCGAGTCATGAGAGAGACTGAGAGTGAGAGAGAGGGCTGAGAGGTAGGGCAGGCCGGCAGGGGCAGGCTGGAGGCCCTACGGACAGGCAGAATATTGTTTTTTTTTTTAAAAAAAAAATTTATATGATGTAAATTGTATTGCTTAAGACTTACGTGTAGAGTATTAATTAATAAATATAAATTTTTTTAAAAATATTAAAAATAAAAATTAAATAAAAAAACAAATTTTAGAAAAGTATTTTTTTTTCAAATTCAAATTAGTTTAGCTTTTATTATATTTATTAATTATATATTAAAGTTATTAATTTTTAAAATAAAATTTAAATCGTAAAAAAAATAAATCAATACATTATATTAGTATAAATAAAAATTAAAAAAAAATTAAACAACAGAAATGAAAAATTACCAATCATGCATTTGAAACCGATGGTCCGAACAAAACAAGTATAAGTTTCAACACAACGTACAAACAAAGCGTACAAATACAATGAATAAAAAAACATCGAAAAAAAAACAGCAGATCATTATTAATCGTCAATTGGCATATAATGAGAATCATCAGCCGCAACATCAAGATCAGTATCATATGGATCATCATCATCCGCAATCAACTCCTCCGTCATCGTAGTGGATGCGACTGCAGTGCCTGTCCCAGTCCTAGCTTCAGCACGATCATGGATACTAAACCTCGAATCCTCCCAATCCTTCAAACAAGCCAAAGCCTCAATCATATCTGTACGTAATCTCGATCTCCTATCCAAAATCACGTTCACTGCAATAGAAAAAGCAGACTCCGATGCTACGTTTGACACCGGATGAGTCAGTAGGATGGCACGGGATAGGTGGATTCATATGATTTCTACCACTGTAATAAATCAAGATTCTTAGTATCAGAATGTGATAGGATTGAGCAGTAATCGGAATCTAAGTACCGAGACAGCTTGCTCCTATGTGATGGTCCACCCCTACGTTTCTCCCTCGCTAGCTGAATGAAATAATCGTCATCTTTGAACAAGGTATCAATGTCCGTAATCACAATCTCACCACCACCACCACCATACCTAGTATTGTAGTATGTGAATATGTCAGTCAATTTCTCTTGAATGAACCCTTCAGGTGGCTCTTCTAGGATCATGCACGAGGAAATGAAAGTCAGAGTATTTTCTACCCCTTCCACCTTAACCCTAGGGTCCATGCATGCAGCGAGGCAATAAAGAGATGGAACGGTGGACCAGTACTTCAAGTACTTGGTCTCCATCTCTGCAACCATATGGCTAAGCGTCGGGTCAGCTCGATACTTCCTAAACATGTTACTAATATTGCATATGCACCGGAGTACAATGCAAGTAGTGGGCGTATAAACCGACGAACACATATTCGTCGTGTCATAAAATATCTTCAGGAATTTCATTTATGAAATTCCTGAAGCCTAGTCAGTGTCGTCAATAATAAATTCGTCACTCTTACTATTAACGTAGTCGGATATCACGTGTTCGTATCCAACACATGATTCCAATATCAAGTATGTGTAATTCCAATGATGTCTCACATCCGATTGAAATTTTTTTTAAGATTCGCAGATAAATAGAGACTACCAAACTCTTGTTGTCTGTGAGGAGTACGAATATACTTTAGTGCATTGCGTATATTATCCAATGCGGGGGAACACACCTTCATACCCGCTTGAACAATCAGGTTAATCACGTGACACATGCATCTGACATGAAAGATCTATCCTAATGGTGCGTCTCTAATATTCCTAACAAACATATTGATCGCTACTCCATTATTAGAAGCGTTATCGAATGTGACACTAAAAATTTTATTTTGAATTTTATATTCCCTAAATATTTTTATCATACACTCAAAAATGGCTGGGCCATCATGAGGATGAAGAATCTCAGTGAATCCTAAAATTTTTTTATTGATTGTCCAATTAGAATCTACATAGTGACTCGTGAGACATGCATAAGAAGAATCATCGTGACTTGTCCATATATCGGACGTCACGGACACCGCTCCACTATATGCCATAAATTCCTTAATAATTTTTTATTTTTCTAACTTATATATATTAAGTATGTCACTCCTAGATGTGGACCTAGGAATCCTACGATAGGAAGGTTGAAAATAAGGCTGCATGATGCGCACTACCCTCGGATCTTCCGAAAATCTGATCGGAAGACCCATCAATGTGATGAGCTTGGCCATGCCGTCCCTACCCAACTCGCTGGAGTATACGAAGGGAGTAATTTTGAGAATGAACTCGATCCAGTCTCAAAAAATAGTGCCAAGTTGGGTTTGCTTAGGATCTAAGGGTCCATGTTTTTTGGTGCATAATTCGGTATGCCTATTAAGGTGCCCAGTCCCACATGAACTCTTGCATATTAAAAGTCCCATACAATATTTGCACCGTGCCATTTATAGTTCCTCACCCCTAATATTTTTTTGTGTTATGATTTTAAAATGAGTTCAAACTACAGAAGTCCTCCTAGTTTTTTGTTTTTTAGAACTTTGGGTTAAAACGACTGGAGAAACCTAAGTTTCAGCAGCCGCAGATGTCTGTGTAACACTAACATTTTTATTTTCCAAATTTAAATACGTGTCAGGTGTATTTGTCATTTTTTATGTTTTTTATTTTTTCCTAAGTTTTTCTAGAGAGAGAAGCTTTAGAGAGAGAGAGTAAATAAAAACGTAAAATATATTACTCGGTAAAAGCAATGAGGTCAGTCACGTGCAAGGTGCACTGCAGGAAGCTCTGATGTTCAAAACTCAAGTCGAGTTTCACGAAAATCCAATCCGAAAGCAAAATCCCGAGGCCCGAGAGAGAGATGCACGGTTTATGTGAGAGAGAGAAAGTTTTGAGAGGTTATATGTTTTTGAAAAACATAATTGTTATAGGGAGGGGGGTAGAATTTATAGATTAAAGATATTAATTTTTTATAAAAAAGATATTTTTTTATATTTTTTTGATTTTTTAATATAAAATAAGGGGGCAGAATCACGAGGACCATTGGATTCTGCCCCCTAGCCATTGGAGTCGAATCCAATGGCTGAAATTCAATTAGATTTGAATTTTTTTTTCCCGTTGGGATTGGGTCAAAATGTCGGGACAGCGGGTCGGGTCCATTCAGACCCGACCCTCGGGCTTTATTTCGGGAGGGTCTGGGTCACGCCCATGCGTGCGGCGTGCCCGCGTGAAACCTAACCGGCATGGGAGAAACCATGTCGGCGTGCCATTCCCCGGCACGAGCCGTGCCGGGCCTGGCACGACTCGTGCCCGACCCAGGCACGGCACATGCCAGGGCAGCGTTAAAAAACGTGCTGGGCCGGGCCGGCCGGCTCGTTTGACACCTCTAATCAGAATGCCCCTCAAAATGATAGTGTTCAACGTATATGGAAAATATTTTGTCTATGTATTTTCATTACATATTTTAAAATACATAATGTTGTATTCACTGTTATCAAAATTATAGAAATCACGATTTGATTTATGATTCACGGGGTAAAAAATCCGACTCTTTAAAATAATCAAAAATATGCATGAATTGAAACTGAATTGTTGGATCGTAAATTGATTCACATGAATTGATTTAATACCGATTCTCAAAGAATCAAGATTTTTAAAATGTCATAAAAATAAAAACTAAAATACTGAAAAAATTTTAACTGTAGAAATTAATAAACGTGGAAAAAAGTAACGCCAATATTTGGTATTACGAATTTAACGTGAAAAAACAACAAAATATCAAAAAAGTCACAAAAATAAAAACTAAAATATTAAAAAAATTACTGACTGTAGAAAATAAAAATTAATTAATGTGAAAAAAAATCACAAAAATTCGATTCACGATTTGATTCTATTCTCGATTCACTAATCAAGTATTCTAATTCTTAATTCGAATCTCAATTTAATAATTATTTGCATAAATGTGAATTTTTGTAAGAGGATTTACAAAAATAATTTATTATATTAGTAATATACTTAATGTATGATCTAGTGACAATTAAATATACAAGTGTTATTATGATCCTTTTATATTTAAACAAATCAACCACACAACCAATATTATAGTACAATCCAAACATGAGTCTAGTTGTGAATTTGTTGTTGCCCATCCTAACCTAACAAGGCAAACTCTGATAAAGTATCAATTATATATATTTTCTCTATGAAAACATCATAACAATTCACACCCCCTAATTATGTAATCTCAATTTTAAGGAAATATCTGAAATGCTCAATTTTTTTTTGTTTAGAACACTCATATGAAAAATTATTTTAGTTGCGTAATTTCAAACTTATCATCTATAACATTGATATTATCAACTTAAACTAACAACAAGATAATATTATTCTTTAAACTATGATGATAACAAGAGTAGTTAAAAAAAAGTGAAATAAAAATACTTAAAAGATTTTTTTATATATGCATGCGATTACACAAATGTTTATACACCTAGAGATGTCAAATTGGTTTTGCTGGGCTATCATGGTTTTTTGCACAGACTGTGCTGTGCCAATTGAGTTGGAAACAAGGGCAGCTCGACATTGCTTGCTAGCCTGGGACATCACGGGGGTGCCTAGTTGTGCTTGTCATGTTTGACCTAGGTTAAAACCCAACATGCTGCTAAACTAGGCTAGCATGGGTTAGCCACAACCTGCAGGATGGCTACATATGCTTATGCTGCTATGCTAGCCTTCCATAGCCAGCTAGCCTATCCTATGGGCTAGGGTTGGCATTGGCTGCTGACCTGGCAGTGTGGATAGAGGTGTCAAACGGGCCGGCCCAGTACGGCACGGCCCGTTTTTCACGAGCACGGTCGTGCTACTGTGCCGTGCCCGGCACGGTGAGTTAAAGGCGAGCACGGCACGGCCCGTGGGCACGGCAAGGCCGTGCCGTGCTGTGCCCGGCCCGCTAGGGCACGACTTGGCTTGGCCAGGCGGCACGGCAGGGGCAGGGCAGGCGGGGCGGGAGCCGCAATGAGGGACCGGCTCAACCGGGGTCCGGGTCCCGGGAGCCAAGCACGAGCACAGGCTGAAAATGCCAAAATGACAGATTAGAATAATTTTTTTTTTTAAAAAAAAATTTTTTATTAAGATTCTGTATAGACTTTAGAGTATTAGTAATAATTAAAAAATATAATTTTTTGTAAAAATTATTACATTTAAAATTAAATAAAACAAACAAATATTAGAAAAAAAATTTTTTTTTTTTCAATTAAGTTTAGTTTTTATTATTATTATAATTTATTAATTATATATTGAAATTTAAAGTTATTAAATTTTAAAATAAAATTTAAATCGTAAAATAATAAATAAATACATTAAGTTAGTAAAAATTTTAATTAAAAAAAAATTAAACAACACAAATGAAAAATTACCATTCATGCTTTTGAAATCAATAGTCTGAACAAAACAAGTATAAGTTTTAACACAACGTATGGTACAAAGTATAAACAAAGTGTATAAATAAAATAAATAAAAAAACATCGAAAAAAAAGAGCAGATGAGCATCAATCGTCAAGCGGCATATCATGAGAATCATCAGCCGCAACATCAAGATCAGTATCATATGGATCATCATCATCGGCAATCACCTCCTCCGCCATCGTAGTGGATGTGGATGCGACTGCAGTGTCTGTCACAGTCCCAGCTTCAGTACGATCACTGATGCTAAATCTCGATTCCTCCCAATCCTTCAAACATGCCAAGGCCTCAACCATATCTGGACGTAATCTCGATCTCCTATTCGAAATTACGTTCACTGCAACAGAAAAAGCAGACTCCGATGCTACGCTCGACACCGGAGGAGTCAGTAGATCCCGTGCCATCCTAGATAGCACGGGATAGGCGGACTCATATGATTTCCACCACTGTAATAAATCAAGATTATTATTGTCAGAAGGTGATAGGATTGAGCAGTAATCGGTATCTAAGTACCGAGACAGCTCGCTCCTATGTGAAGGTCCACCCCTACGTTTCCCCCTCGCTAGGTTAATGGAATAATCGTCATCTTCGAACAAGGTATCAGTGTCCGTACTCACAGTCTCACCACCACCACCACCATACCTAGTATCGTAGTATGTGAACAGGTCTGTCAACTTTTCGTAAATGAACCATTCAGGTGGCTCTTCCGGGTTCATGCACGAGGAAATGAAATTCAGGGTATTTTCAACCCCTTCCACCTTAGCCCTAGGGTCCATGCATGCTGCGAGGCAATAAAGAGATGGAATGGTGGACCAGTACTTCAGGTACTTGGTCTCCATCTCTGCAACCATATGTCTAAGCGTCGGGTCCGCTCGATACTTCCTAAACATGCTACTAATGTTGCATATGCAACGGAGTGCAATGCAAGTGGTGGGCGTATAAACCGACGAACACATGTTCGTCGTGTTATAAAATATCTTCAGGAATTTCATAAATGAAATTCCTGAAGCCCAGTCAGTGTCGTCAATAATATGTTCGTCACTCTTACTATTGACGTAGTCGGATATCATGTGTTCGTATCCAACACATGATTCCAACATCAGGTACGTGTAACTCCAACGATGTCTCACATCCGATTAGAATTTCTTCTTCTTAAGATTCGCAGACAAACATAGATTACCAAACTCTTGTAGTCTGCGAGGAGTGCGAATATACTTGAGTGCATTGCGTATATTTTCCAACGCGGGGGAACAGACCTTCATACCCGCTTGAACTATCAGGTTAATAACATGACACATGCATCTGACATGAAATATCTCTCCTAATGATGCGTCTCTAATATTCCTAACAAACATATTGATCGCTACTCCATTATTCGCAGCATTATCGAAAGTGACACTAAAAATTTTATTTTGAATTTTATATTCCCTAAATATTTTCATCATATACTCAAAAATGGCCGGGCCATCATGAGGATGAAGAATCTCAGTGAATCCTAATATTTTTTTATTGATTGTCCAATTAGAATCTACATAATGACTCGTGAGACATGCATAAGAAGAATCATCGTGACATGTCCATATATCGGACGTCACGGACACCACTCCACTAAATGCCAAAAATTCCTTAATTATTTTTTGTTTTTCTAACTTATATATCTTTAGTATGTCACTCCTAGATGTGGACCTAGGAATCCTACGATAGGATGGCTGAAAATAAGTCTGCATGATGCGCACTACCCTCGGATCTTCCAAAAATCTGATCGGAAGACCCATCAATGTGATGAGCCTGGCCATGCCGTCCCTACCCAACTCGCTGGAGTATACGAAAGGAGTAAACTTTGAGACTGAACTCGATCCAGTCTCAAAAAATGTAGTGCCAAGTTGGGTTTGCTTAGGATCTAACGGTCCATGTTTTTTGGAACATATTTCAGCATGCCTCTTGAGGTGCCCAGTCCCGCATGTACTTTTGCATGTTAAAAGTTTCATACAATATTTGTACTGTGTCATTTCATGTTCCTCACCTCTAACATCTACTTGTGTTATGATTTTAAAATGTGTCCAAACTACAGAAGTCCTCCTAGTTTTTTGTTTTTTAGAACTTTGAGCTGAGACGACAGGAGAAATCAAAGTTTCAGGAGCCACAGACGTATGTGTAACACTAACATTTTCATTTTCCAAATTTAAATACATGTTAGGTGTATTTGTCATTTTTTATTTTTCGTAAGTTTTTCTAGAGAGAGAAGCTTTAGAGAGAGAAAGTACAAAGAAATGTAAAATATATTACCCGGTAAAAGCAATGAGGTCAGTCACGTGCAAGGTGCACCGCAGGAAGCTCTGATGTTCAAAACTCAAGTTGAGTTTCACGATAATCGAAGCCGAAATCAAAATCACGAGGCCCGAGAGAGATGCATGGTTTATGTAAGAGAGAGAAAGTATTGAGAGGTTTTATGTTTTTGAAAAACATAAGTGTCATAGGGAGGGGGGTAGAATTTATAGGCTAAAGATTATTCTTTTTTTTAAAAAAAGATATTTTTTTATTAATTTTTTGAATTTTTTTATGATTTTTAAGGGGCAGAATCACGAGGACCGTTGGATTCTGCCCCCTAGCCGTTGGAGGTGAATCCAAGGGCTGAAAATCGCTCAAGTTTGAATTTTTTTTTTTGCCATTGGAATTGATCGGATCGGGTCTATGGGCGTCGGGAATCGGGTTTCGGCAGAAAAGACCGCGGGTCGGGTCTGTTTGGACCCGACCCACGGTCTTTTTACCGGCGGGGGGCCAGGGGAAGGCCCGATGGGTCACATGGCGTGACGCGTGAGTCGTGACTCACGACTCACGCCACGGCACGCGTGACACGCCGCCAGTGCCACGCGTGCTTGCGTGAACCGGCACGGGATGGACCCGTGCCGGCGTGCCGTGCCAAGGCACGGCACGACACAAGATTATCTTAACCCGGGCCCGACACTGGCCCGGGCACGGTTTAAGAACGTGCCGGGCCGGCCCAGGCACGGCCGAACCGTGCCGTGCATCGTGCAGGGCCGGCCCGGCCCGGCACGTTTGACACCTCTAAGTGTGCAATGGTTGTCCAATCCATGTCAAGTCCAGCCTCCATTGCTGGTTGTTGGCCTGGCGACTAGTGGCTAGAGTCTAGAATATTCTATAGAGTATATTAATTATATTTGAAATATTTAAAAATAATTTTTTAAAAATTTAAATTATAAATGTAATGTATATGAATATGAATGTAAATAAAAAACATATTAAAAAATATATTCGATTTGAAAATGTCAATGTAAATTCTTAAAAAGAAATAAAAAAAGACAAATAAAATATATGCCAGGCCAATATTAATGCTGTAATGTCACCTTGTTTTGTTTGAATTATTCCAACTTTAAGTTTTTGTTTAATTATTTTTTCTCATTATATTCTTATAGCTCATGATTTTATTTTTAAGACTTATTTGTGTATCATCTCATTCTTTAAGTATGTTAGATATCGTAGTGATTAGTAGATTATATATTATTTTAGATAATATTAAATATGTGAATTCATATGATTTTTATTAATTAAATATAAAAATTTTTTCATGTTATAATATTATGGATTAATAATTAGTTTTTAAGTATCTTGATATTTCCATATTATTAAATGAACCTTACATTATTTAATCATAGCTAGTTAAATTTAAAAAGTATCTCCAAATATAGGTGTCAACTGGGCTTAGTGGCCAAAACATGACACGAGGCATGATCCAAAATATTGTGTTTGGCATGACACAACCTTGTCTAGAGTTGTGCCTCGATCAGTCTTGTGCTGGTTTGAAGCATGACTTGGGCAATGTATGGTTAGGATAAATGTGTCAAATGAGTTGTGTTGTATCGGCAAGACTCATTTTTTAGGCCCTTCCAAGCCATCGTGTCTTGTTGGGAACGACATAAATTATAGCATGGGCCTTATTATGCCAGCAAGACTTTATAAATGTGTACCCTGACACGGCCCATTGGCACGCATTATTGATAGGTTGTGCCGGGTCGTGCCAAGCTGGGTCAGACCTGGTCAGGCTAGCTTGGTGCATTTCAAATTAACCCAGGTTCAGTCTAAGCTAGCCTAGTTCATTATGGGCTAGCTTGAGTTAGGCTAGGATAGCTTGGTTCGTTTTAGACTAGTATGGAATGTGTTGTGGCCGACCTAGGCTAAAATCAGCTTGAACAGGATGTAGTGCTAGATTATGCCATGCCGAGCCTTTTGTGCTAAAAATTTAGCCCGACCGGCCCTAGTTGTGCTGTCGGCCATCCCTCAAATGCCCAGGCATGGTTCTGAACCATGCCATGTCAAGCATGGCTGTTGTATCGCGTGATGTGCTTGGACTTTTTGATTTAGTTGACATTTATAAGCTAATGTTCTTAGCCCGAATGCATTGGGATTTGTGTCACATAATTTTTTAGGGTTCCAAGCTAACATGTGTGCTGGTCTTAGTCTGATTAGTCAAACTAAGCTAGCTTAAATGAACTTAGGATAGATTAGATCATACCCAATCTAGGTTGGAATGAACCAGACTAGTCTTGCTTGACTCGGCCACAATGATCTTGTCTGAATCACGTAGATAGTAGGTTAATGGGCCATGTTCAGTTGCTCATTTTTAGTATTGTATTGTATTGGCATGACACGATGGCTTGGATAGGCCTAAAAATATATCATGTCGGGTCGACATGACTTGTCTGATACATCTATCTCTAAATATAGTATTGATCTTTATACTTGGAGGTTCGTTAAAATTATTATATTTATTTTTATAATTGTTGGGCAATTGCACTTTCACGGTAGTGACATTAAGATACAGAAGGCAACATGAACAATAGAAAACAAACAATATATATATCCAATCCAGCAACCAACCATGACAGAATCAAAAAAAAAGAGAAATAAACACCGAAAATAACGTGGTTTGCTAGTCGCTCATTATGACTAGCTATATCCACCAGAAAATGCTTATGCGTTACAGATTAAGCCAACCAAAATAGTCTTACAGTATGCAGCACAGAACAGCAGCGATAAATTGAGCAGAGAGGAGAGAGAGACGATGAACAGTTTCCCGGGTCCAAAAAAATTGCTACCCGAAATTAAAATTACAAATATTTTATAATAAATAAAAATCTCTCGGTTCATTTAATCGGAGCGGGTTAGATTATGAAACAGGTCAGATTCTGCTCCAAAAAATTCGGTCCGCTAACCTGGCAGGAGGACCTCCGTTATTATGCTACTGCTGTATCCTCGGTCTCTTAATATTTTTTTTCTTGTATTTATATAGAAATATTAAAATAGAAATATTTGGTTATACAAATAGATTATCAAAAAATAAATTACATATACAAAAATAATATTTAAATTAGCTATTAAATTCTTAAATTTTACTATTTGGTTCTTATGACTGTTAAATTCATATTGATATGAATTGATAATGTTTTATGTACCTTTAATTTTAATCTTTTGATTCATACATATAACTAAGTAATACAAAGATAAAATAAAAGATTAATATGTTAAATATTATTATTTTAATCTCAATGGTTATAATATTAAAAATATATTGGTTAACAATACAATTTATGTTACATATGCAAGTAAGTGTAAGATGTGTTGTTTGAGTATATATAGACTCATATATTTCACATAATTTATGTTTAGTATAATTTATTAATTATTATTTTATCAACTTTATTATTAATATAATTAAATATCATATTTTGGTAATTAATATTTAAATCAAATATCAGATATTTGAAATTCTAATGATATTTAATATACAACTAGAATTTTTTTAGGTCTACTAACTTACATAGACATTAAAAGTCTTGTAGTTTGTTAGGTATCATAATATATTTAAAGTATTTAAAATTTTTTTTATGAGAATTATTTTTTTGCTCATTTGTACTTTTAGATTTTTTATGTGACACATACATATATTATGAAAAATCTCAACTAAGAGATTATTTATAATGATTAATGTAAAAATACTTATCATAATATTATTATTTATAGTGTTATTAAATATTATGTTTATAATAACACACTTAATATATATTTAGATATATGTCAAAATATTTTTTACTCATTTATTTTAATTCTAGGAATTATACGTGCAACCAAATAATATAGAGTTAGAATGAAAGATTCGTATTTTAAATATTTAGTTTCTATTTTAGTTATCATGATACTAAATATAAGGTGACCTATATACTTGTTAAATATGTTATTAATATTGTACATGCACCTAAGTACAATGCAAATAGCAAGAGTGTGAACAGGCAAACATATGTTCAGTGTATCATAAAAAATTTTTAGAAATTTTATAAAAGAAATTTATATATTTCAATCAGAATTATCAAATATAAGTTTATCATATTTATTAGTGACGTAGTCAGATATTACACGTTAGTAGCTAATACATTACTTAATTATAAGATAAGTGTAATTCTAATGATATCTTATATTTATTTGAAATTTTTTTTACGCTTGCTGAAAAGCTTAAACTGTTAAACTTTTATTTTTGGCTAAATGTTTTAAAAAATTTTAGTGAATTTTTTATTTTTTTTTTAATTCCAAAAAAAATAATTTTTATTCTCACCTATACTATCAACTTAATTATGTGACACATGTACTTAACGTAAAATATCTCACCTAACTACACATCTTTAATAGTTCTAATAAATATATTAATAATTACTTTATTATTAAAATTATTAGTGAAAATAATATTAAATAGTTTAATTTAAATTTCATATTCCTTAAAGATTCATATTATTCACTTATATATGATACGACCATAATGAAAATAGAGAATTTTAAGAAATCTTAATTTTTTTAATTAAATTTTTATTTTAAATTTACATTATAGGTGATGAGGGATGTAATTGATATATTATCATGATTAGTTCATATATTAGTTATCATAAATACCACTCAACTAAATTTTTTAAATTTATTAATTATTTTATAATTTATAATAATTCATTTTATTACTTTTTGTGGACATAGGAATCCTATAATAAGCACGTTGACAGTAAATTTGTATAATATTGAATGCTATTGTATCTTTTGATAATTTAATCGAAAAATTTATGATCATAATCAGTTTGATCATGTATTATTTTTCATAATCATTGTGGTACATGAATGTGGTTAATGAAGTTGAACTAATTCTGCTTGAAAGATTATATCGTTAAGTTGAGTTTGACTTGAATTTAATGTAATATATTTTTTGGTATATTGATCAGCATATATTTTTAGGTGACTAGTCTCACATGTACTCATATATGTATATATCTTTTGATAATATATATATTATATTAATTTTTATTTGATATTTTTATAATTTTTATTTTTTATTATTTTAAAGTATATTTATATTAATGATATTATCTTAGTTTTTTATTTTTTAGCTGGTAAATGAGTTTGGGCCAAGGTCATTGGAGAAAAAATAGCTTTGTCTCAGATCTTTCTGTAGGGATTATCTTTATTTTTGATTTTTGTTTGTGTCAATTTCATATTTATTATTGTTAATTTATTATGTGTATTTTTAAATCTATGTTTTTATTAAATAAATTATTAAAGCTAAGTATATATCATTATTAATATAAATTTCACATCACATTACTCAAGTACATTATTAGTGCTAAAATCACGGTTACTTTATATCTCTGTGATTTTATTTTTAATAGACTTTGTACAAAATCTTATTTTTGTGCAATAATTTTTTTATATATTCATGATTTTTGAGTTACAAGAAATTATAAAGTCAAAATTATTTAGGTCAAAACTCTGATTTTAAGGGAATGTAAATTTTAACTTTTATAATTAATATAAATAAATGTATCATAATTATATTATTGTAAAATATACATTACTTTTAAAATCTAATCTTGAGGTAAGTTTCTCAACCACACCATCGTACATGTGATATTTTAAATATAAATCATAAGTCAAAGTAAATAATACAATAAATAATTAATATTAAAAAAGTAGCATATATCAAAGGAGGAGAGAGGAGAGCATAAAAGAGAAGAAAATTTAGAATGAAAATTATAAAATTTTAAATCTCTATTTATAGAGATTTAAAAATTAAAAAATAATAAATTTATTTATTTATTTTTTTTTTGAATTTTATTTGACTAGAATCATGAGTCATGACAATCATCAAATTCTGGACAATAGCTATTGGATTGAATTTGATGGCTATAAATTTTAAAAATATATTATTTTTTTTAAAAAGTCGGTAATGACATCGATTGGCTGTGCTTGTCGTAGGCATATCATTGGTCATTGTGTGAAATTGCAATGGGTAGATTGGCTGAACAATCACAGGGGTCAATGGTGATCGGCCACGTAAGTGGAACATATCTTAAGTGGTTGATTAAAAAAAAAAAATAATTATCCCAGTAGATGGTCACTTGATTGGACATGATCCATGACCTGAGACCTAAGCTTACCTGATCCTGGTCACTAGGCTGGTGGACTCCTCCATTGGGTCAGGCACGTGGGTTGTGCCTGGTTCAACATGAGACATGACTCACACCATTCCAACACGACACAAGCCATGCCTTGGGCTGGCATGGTCTAGGACAATGCATGTGCTAGACCATGTCGGGCTTGATGGATGAACTGTGTCGTGCCCATCCTTCCTAATTTACACATCTATCTAGAAAATAATTAAATATATTTATTATGTTTGTTATATTTATTCTTGTTATAATCAGATAATTAATATTTTTTAATGATTATCTTATACATAGAGGTATCAAATGGGTAATGTCGTTACGACACGGCTCATTTTTTTAGGGCACAACCATACTGACATGACTCATTTTTTTAAAACACGGCTGTACCACTTTGCCGTGCTAGGCACGATTAAATTTTTGTGACGTGTCTAGCATGGCAACACGGTCCACTAACTAAGCATGACACTTTGGCATGATTGAGTGCACGACCATGCTTGATAGTGACCCATTACCCATTGCATGACGGGTGATCAGCTTATGGGCTGACCAATTACAATCAGCCATGTGGATGATTATTTTAACAAAATTAGACCACCCGGTGACTGCCCAATGAGGACCTCATCGGGTGATCACCTAGGTCAGTTTATTGTGCTATTGGACTAGCCACACGGGTCGTGCTTAGCCCGACATGAGGCACGGCTCATGCCGGCCAACATGGCATGACCATGCCATGGGGTGGTATGGCCCGACCCGAGGCATAGTTTTGGATCGTGCTGTGCAATACCAGGCACTGCTGAATCTGGTTGTATCCGTGGGCTATGCCCGAGCCTCCCTACTTATTTGACACCTCTACCTATACATAGTATCAACTGGAGGGGTTGTCTGTTGCAACATAAGTAAAGTTTACTTGAATCAATATGAGTATTTGTTGAAACACAACTCAAGAAATCAACCTCTACACAAGTATCCAATGTATTTTTTCTTAATTCTAAGATGATATCTCTCATAAAATAAGTGATTTCTATGTCAGGAAAATATCTTATATTCAAAAGATTTATTATTTGAAATTATGTTTCAAAGTATAATTGAGTTGAATGATTCTCAACTCATTATCTTTAGTAATCAAAATATAATTTATGTAGATAGTCAGCAAAATTATTTTACTATTAGGAATTTTTCAAGAAAATACAAAAAAATTAGTAACATACTAACATATATGGGTAACTCAAACGAAGTTAATATTTGTGAAAATTTTACAAATCATACTATCAGTGATTATTTTTAGTCCGTATAATGTTTTTTGTGATCTACAAGCTTTACTTAGTTGTATTGTGTGAAAACTCGATTTTACTCTATATATACTTCATCCTTAAGGTTATCCACAAATAGTAATCTATAATATACAAATGTACTCATCAAGTCTAGTTTATATATTCTCAAATAGTAAGACTTTGCAAGAGAAATAAGAAGATATATTAAACTTATTTTGACTATTGAAGAGTGTCCTGATAATTTATATCAAAATATAACGATATATCTATTTGCTACAAGTCTATTCTTACTTTAAGGTGATCCAGATGAGACATTCTTGAAGGTGTGATACTAGTTTTCAAATCTCATTAGAGTTAATGACATGTATTTCTTTTATCATCACCTAATTTTATCATGGACGCAATAATATTTTAGAAAGGGATTTAGATATCATAGTTCTATTAAAAGAAGTAAAAAAGAAAATAAAAGAACAAAAAGAGAATAGTATAATACAATTCTTTTATCCATTTTGAAGAGCAATTAGAAGGTGAATGTTAATATCGTCTGACTTTTTGGTAGACTTGTCTTTGATATTCATTTGAGAATGTTAGATACGTTATTTTTTTTGGTATAAACTTTAAATCTTTGATTGGTCAAATCTTTTAATTGTTAATTCAATATGTGTTTGTACTGATGCAAATTACTGTATTATCACATAATCTAGGTCTAAATGAGATCTCCATGCTATTTGGATTTTATTTTATTTGAATTTGTTGATAGATATGATAATTTTATGAGAGTGATATTATACATAGTATCAATATAATTAGATATAATCGATGAGTGAATCTCAAGTAACTAGTGTTAAAGTAGTGTTAGAGGTGTCAATTGGGTCGGATGGCCTGAATACGATATGAGACACTACAAAATTCAATCGTACCTGACATGACATGGTACAATTAAGAGTTGTGCTGGGCCAAAGTTCTTGGCACGAGACACGAGATGTGTGTGACGACACAATTTGGCATGATGCTTTGTGCTAGTTGGTTTCGGCTCTGCTAGCCAAATTGGCAAGCTCGGTCCTAACCCTGGCTAGCTTAGTCTTGACCCAGGCTAGTCTAGCCTTACATTGGCTAATCTAGAATGAAGTGGGCTAGCTTGGCTAGACCCGACCCATCTTGTCATGGCCGCCATGACTTGGCAAGACTTGGCCAAAAGGCATGTTAATGGGTTATATCGTGCTGCCCATTTCTAGTGCTATACCAACACAACATCATGGTCTAGGACATAAAAAATAAGTCATGCTAACACAATACGATTCACTTGATACCTTTAGGTAGGACTATAAGTAAGGGAAGAAGAATAATAATTTTAGGTAAAATATTTGGATTCACTCTTTTTAGAATCGTTAAAAAATAAGTAATAGTAAAAATGATAATATTTGAATATATTAAAATCTTATCAATCTCTAGTAAAAGGAAGGTGGTCAATATCGAGGTTGAACTAGATTTAATCTTAAAGATTCAATTTCTTAGTTGAGTTTGCCTAAGTTCTAATACATCATATTTTTTGGTGCATTGTTCGATATATCTTTTAAGGTGTATTGTCCCACATGCACTCTTAAATATTAATATTTGTATTATGTTGAATTTTCATCGACATTCCTAGTATCTCTATTATGTATAATATTAAAATAAGTCAAAACTATTAATTTTATTTTAGTTTTTTATTTTTTAGATGTTTGGGTCGATGTCACGGGAGAACAAAGTTTCTCATCCTCGAATCTTTCTGTACAGTTATTATTTTTAGTATTAAAATTAATAATGATTATGTAAATGTCAGTTTTGTTATTATAATTAAAATTATTAATTATTGTTTTTAATTTTTATTAATTTATTAATTATATTCTAAATTATATTTTTAAAATTTAATATTGTTTTTAAATTATTAATTAAAATAAAAATAAAAAAAAACTAAACAAAATTTAAAAAATAATACCCGTTAAACGTAAACTCGTTTGTTTGACGATGTGCGATGTATGATATATGAATCCAATGTATGCACCGCACTCGAGTTCCAAGAGGGGTGAGAAAGAGAGACGATAAGAGAGAGAGAGAGTGTGTGTGTGAGTGAGAAAGAGTGAGTGAGAGAGAGAGAGAGAGAGAGAGTGTGTGTGTGAGAGTGAGAGAGAGAGAGAGAGAGAGAGAGTGAGTGAGTGAGAGGGAGAGTTGATATAATTAGGATAAAGATTAGAGAGCGAGATGAGCATATTTATAGATATGAAAAGATTTTTATTTAAAAAAATATATATATTTTTTGATTTTTTTAATATTATTTTTGGGCAGAAACCCGACAGCTATCGGGTTCTGGGCTTTGGGTCAGGCTGAGGCCTGACATGTCACAGAAGTTGGGCAGATGGGAGTCACGGGCGGTTGAGTTCGGACCGCTCCCGAACCTGGCCCAAGATCTGTGTAGCGGTTTGTGTCGTGCCAAAGAACCATGCTTTCGGTCCAGGCAGCCCAATCCTCGAGCCATGCTTCAGGGCAGCCCGGCATTGCCCAATTGGGCCGTGCCTCGTGCCCGACCCATGCTGTCCAGCCCACTTGACACATCTAGATAAAACACTAATAGTTTGGTTTTGTGGAATTCTTCTTGTGAATCATTTGAACATGAAAAAAAAAAGCATATAAGTTTCATAAATATTAGTTTAGTTTTTAAAATAATGTGATCATCATACAAATCTAACTCATGCGTATCTTATATATATATATTTTAATTTATCATCATACAGACACACACACACACACACACACACAAACACACTTTTTAATTAGAACTATACATGATTTTCTTCTTCACATATCCAAACCATCACATTTTATTATGTTACTCTTTAATTTTGTTTTATGCATGTTCAAATCAAAAAATAGGTATTTTAGGGATAAATAAGATTAGGGTTTTATTTATCCAATTATGTCCTCCATGATGCAAGTTACCAATCAATAGGTGGTTGATTAGGGGGGCAGTATGGGTAAGTGCTCAATATAGAATTGGATTTCAATATCTAATACTGAGGAGAAAGTGTTTGTGCCGCCGCAGTATCTCTTCACCATCAGTGGAGTGGAGCTGACTCGTCTGGGAAGAGACTCCATAAAATATTTACTGGGGGGCAACA
This sequence comes from Sapria himalayana, assembly GCA_029783825.1. Taxonomy (NCBI): domain Eukaryota; kingdom Viridiplantae; phylum Streptophyta; class Magnoliopsida; order Malpighiales; family Rafflesiaceae; genus Sapria; species Sapria himalayana. Next base: position 464,892 of record JAREIK010001542.1, read on the forward strand.
AGAGCATTCGGCTGATGAGAACCATGAACAAGTGGGGACATCTGGTGGAGCTCCTGTGGGAGAGGTCTGGCAAGGCGAAGCATGTGCTGGAGCAATCCATGGCCAACGTCCGCACCTGGCTCCACAGCTCACCTAGCCTTAAACACTTGACTGGTTCAAACGTCAAAGGCGGTTCCAATTTTTTGGGTGCATTCCGGCACTGATCTGGACAGGTAAGTCATTATTCACCTGCGGCTGCTAGCTACATTTCAATCTTGTCATTCCCATAAACAATTTTTATTATTATTTTTTTATTTTTTATTTTGTCAAACTAATTAAAATTATGATTGCTTTATTACTAAAATACCAAATTGGAAATGAATTTTAAAATAACAAGTATCTGAGCGAGACTTATGCTGGATTACTTATCATCTGAAAAATTCTTGTATTACATGTATATATTGAAGATCATGTCTTGGTATGATAATAATTATATTTGTCCAATGATGATAAATTTCATTATTTTCAAAAATAATTTATATTATTTTGTATCATATTGTGTGCTTTCATTTTTATTTTATTTTTGTCCAACTGATTAATACTGTGAATACTCAAATACTAATATATCAGATCTCAAATGAATTCTTAAAATTAAAAGTATTTGAGTGATAATAATATTGATATCATTCATTACTTAGGAAGTATTTGTATTTTACATATATTTGTCCAAGAGATCATATTTTTGTGTGATAATATGTTTGTCCAAGAGACATCAAATGTAACATTTCTGATATAATATTTTAATGAGAATTAAGATTGTTGAAATATTAACCTCTTGTGTACTTAGTATGATTGGGTGCTCTGTGGGTGGGGCACTGAGCCATGCCCAAAAATAAAATTGATTTTGATGCCTCGGGTAGTAGTACATGGTAGACAAGTATTTTTGTGCTTTGTCGGTGGTCCACATGATCGGGCTGTACATGGCATCAATAGAACGGCAACTGGGCCTGCATCTATAGGCTTCCCTTGTTCGCCAAACTAAATGCTCATAAAAAAATTATGGTCAATTAAACATTATGTATTGTCCCAACCTCACCCATCTCAAGACCATCAAAATTCCATTACTACAATTAACATACAAGTTCTTAATTATATATATACCTATATGTTCGTGAAACAAAACCTCCGTTAGAAAATGTGACTTGTTATTTAGTCATCCACCATTACTTTAGTGCTCAATTTTATCATTTTTTTTATTCTTATTTGTCACATTAGTCATATCATTAGCTAGGTATCTTGGTGACCCCATTTGCAACTAAAAAGATTGTAATTGATACATATTAGTTGTCTGATGATCTTGAAACAGAGATTTTGCGTTGAAAATTTCATCAACTTGATTTGATACTCAACATTTGAGTATTAGATTTGACTTGATACTCAAAATTTGAAGATAAGATGCTCAGAATTTGGAGATTTTTACGTTGAAGGCTGATCAGATAGTGGTCAGTAGAGAGAAAGAACGTCTCAGCCTGCACCTTCCATATCAAGCTTTTACTTAAAAGATGATATAATTTTTCTTAGCGTCCGGGAAACAAGGGCAAACTACCCAAACAGTTTCAGAGAAAGAGAGAGAGAGTATGCAACAAGCAGCAAGTAATAAATGATGCCGAGATTGATCATTCAACAAGCGGCATGTAATAAACTGTTTAAAGTAGTTTTCTCCATCTCAAGCACGATTCTCAAAATATTTGCCCTGCCATTGATGCTCATCAAGAACATCAAGCAGACCAGGATAGTGCAACGACACAAATCAACAGGGGGGGTTGGGGGGGGGGGGGGGGGGGGGGGGTGTTGGTGTGCTATGTAGCGGGAGTGCCATCCATGAAGACGTTGATAACATTCAAATAAAGTTGCGGGTGATGACTCGGAGCGATGGAATGAATAGAAAAGGGTCTAAATTAAATTATATAGGCGACACGAAAAAATATATGAAACTGGATGAGGAAACAAGTAATTTGGTGAACAAATTGAAAGCAAATAGGATCCAGGGCGGGCATTCAATCAGTTAGCTGAAACAGATTTCATGTGGTTATCTGAGAAAACAAGACCTGGAATGCGGAGTTTTAGGGCATCGACAAGGCTGTGCTTGGGAATAGGATGACAGATTCCCGCACAAGTGTAGCAGAATGTCTTTCTTATTCAACGTCTTCTGCTGGCCCATCTCTTACCGTCGCCAAATCCGAAAGACGGAAATGCAGTGCAAAAGCGATCCCGTCTCGCTTTACTTACTGCTTCGGTTTCCATCTCTCCTTGCCATCATCGTCTTTCGTGTATCGTCCATCTGGTTCGCCAGGAATTTTGGCTCACATTCCTTTGAGCGTCGAACACTTTTGGAATCTGGTTGCCTTACTCACACACAGACACGCGGGCGCGCCGGGGGTTAACATTGTGCACATGCGACTCTTTATAGAGAGAGAGGGGGGGGATTAGATAGAGAGATTAGAGAGATAAGATTAGAGAGATAGATAAGATTAGAGAGATAGATAGGATTAGAGAGATAGATAAGATTAGACAGATAGATAAGTTTAAGTAGATAGATAAGATTAAACAGATAGATAAGATTAGACAGATAGATAAGATTAGACAGATAGATAAGATTAGACACATAGATAAGATTAGATAGATAGATTATATTAGACAGATAGATTAGATTAGGCAATTAAATTAGATTAGACAAATAGATTAGACAAATAGATTAGACAGATAGATTAGATTATGCAGATAGATTAGATTAGACAGATAGATTAGATTAGGCAGATAGATTAGACAGATAGATTAGATTAGACAGATAAATTAGATTATGCAGATAGATTAGATTAGACAGATAGATTAGATTATGCAGATAGATTAGATTAGGCAGATATATTAGATTAGACGGATAGATTAGATTAGGTAGATAGATTAGATTAGGTAGATAGATTAGATTAGGCAGATAGATTAGATTAGGCAGATATATTAGATTAGGCAGATAGATTAGATTAGGCACATAGATTAGATTAGACAGATAGATTAGATTAGGCAGATAGATTAGATTAGGCAGATAGATTAGATTAGGCTGATAGATTAGATTAGGCTGATAGATTAGATTAGGCTGATAGATTAGATTAGGCTGATAGATTAGATTAGGCAGATAGATTAGATTAGGCAGATAGATTAGATTAGGCAGATAGATTAGATTAGGCAGATAGATTAGATTAGACAGATAGATTAGATTAGGCAAATAGATTAGATTAGACAGATAGATTAGATTAGACAGATAGATTAGATTAGACAGATAGATTAGATTAGATAGATAGATAGGTATCTAATCCCAAGATCATAACTTTATCCAAAAGTTAGCTTAAGAGTGATGGACATTCACAGAGGGCTCTCATTTAGGACTCTTCACAGTACTAGGTAACAGCTTTCTTTTATGTGATGGCTCTCATTCAGGACATTATCAAGTACCAGGTAACTTTTATTTTGCTACAACTCAGTCTATCAATGAAACCAATAAATGATATATACCCAAAGCCAAGATCCTAACTCCACCAAAAAAATTAGATCAAAAATAGAAGTTTGCCCCCTAGCTTAAGTACCAATCTATGTCTTTTGAATATTCAATGTGTGTTATATCATGGTCAACCCCTCGATAAGCCAGATGTCCATGAATAGTTCTCATTCTGGACCCATCATGATATTAAGCTAACTAATAATTTTTTACTTTGGCACGACCCTGACTCAGAACCTTATTAAGCACCAGGTAGTCCTTTTTGGCCACAGACCGACATCTCAATGAAACCACCAAATGATAGGTACCCAAGCCCAAGAACCTTAACTCTACCTAAAAAACTAGCTTAGAACCCATATGTTTGCAGACTGTTCTCACTCCGGACTTTTTAAAGTACTAGGTAAGCTTTTTTCAGTCTGGGACAGCTCACAATCTGGACCTTATCAAGCACCTGGCACCAGCCTCTGAATGAAAGTACCAAATGATAGGTACCCATGCCCAAATCCCAACTCCAACCAAAAGCTAGCTAGAGAAAGAAGGTTTGCCCCCTAGCCTAGCCAGGGTACCAATCTATGCACTTATGAATATCTGATGTGAGCTGTGTCAGAGAGTGAGAGAAGAAGGAACCTGCATAGCAGCTTTGCCTTGTTCCATCAAAACAAAGAAACAATAACCTTCTTGACCTGCAGCACCAGAGCATTCAAGTTCATGGCCTAGGCCTCTGTGAAAGTGTAACAAAAAGCGAGAGAGCAAGACATGGCGTAGATAGAACATGGTTTACTTGGACTCAACATGGACTCAACAATTATGCTGTGATAGGCAGCCAAGTTTTGCTGGAACCTACAGGCAACCATCAGTTCAGGCATCTACGAATGAATCATCACGAGGAGATGAGGGAGGGAGAAGAGGAACCAAATAGAAACTCAATGTGAAGTAGATCTTGGCACAATAGCCAAACACCGTAGACAGAATGGCCACCACCATCACCAAAACATAAGCCTTTGGCTTCTCCAGCGGAGTAAACACAGGAGCCTGTTCTGTCGAACAACATGGTTACTACAGCAGAGGCACGCCAGAACCAGATTCCTGACCCAAATGGGAAATGCCATTCATAAAACACTTTACCAAGCCTAGCACGGCAGACACTAGGAATTTCACCCAATCCATGGGGGTTAGCCTAGGATTCTTCTTTTCTGGCTGGCACAGGTCAGCAGCAATCAAGTTAGCCACGTAGATCAATTTTTTTTTTTCTTTTCACACACAAACACACACAAGAAACATTATTAGTCAAAACATGTAAATCGCACTAGAACAATCTCCATCTCAGCCATTGGTATGTTTTTTGAAATGCTTCACGTGTATTCCTCTCTCTTTTCAATTTGGTGCTTACTAGACTGCAAAAAAAAAAACTTATTTTTATTTCACACTATCTAATTTAGTAATTATCAAATAAAAATGTCTCCAAATAATACCCCCTCATATCAATTAAAATCAAGTAATAAACTTTTTCACCAATCAAATAAAAATTAATAATGTCATTCAAGTACAAAAATTTATAATATACATTGCCTTTGTGTACATTAATACTCGACTAGCTATGAGTTCTCATGATCACTGAACAAAATACTAAGGCTCAAAGATTTCTTCACATGTTTCAATATGCAAATAATTATTTTTGGATCAACCTATCATAAAAAATTTAGAAAACAATTAGCTATAATAAATGTACAAGTTATATCTAGTTTGATGACAATTTGATAATTAATCTATTATTTGATCCTCCTGTATGTAGCAAAGCTAACTGTTTGGCTTACATCAAACAAGAAATTAATACATAATTAAATAAAAGTATATAATAGAGCACAACCCTAAAAAATTAACTTTATGAGAGTATTAACTACATGCCTCTTATGTGGCAACACTATTTGTCCTATGAAATGAAAGTATCCGAGTCCTTCAAGATATTTTATCTGAAATTATATCCAAAAATATTCTGAGTTGAATGATCCTCAACTCATCATCTCACATAACAATAATATTATTATTCATGTACACACAAACAAGAAAATAAACTTGTAATTTAAACTTCTAAAGAAGAACAATGAATAATCTACGATAACATACATGTGTAAACTAAAAGATGTGACAATCAATAAAAATCTAGTAAACCAAACATTTGATGACTAGTCAAGGCCATATAATGCTTTCCACGGTCTACAAACTAAGTATAACTATACTATATGAAATCTGAGTGATTACTCTATATAAATTTTCTCTTCAAAATAACCACGATGAAATAATATTTATTTCTTTCATGTAGCATAAAATTATAATATTACTTGCAAAAGATAAAATATGAGAGAATACATAAGTATGATTAAGATAAGAAAAATTAGTATATAATTTTGTAGTATATAATTTTGTCTGTTTCTTCTGGAGAATGATCAAAAGATTAAGATAAGAAAAATTAACTACATAATCATCTATTTCTAAGAAGACTCTCTTTTGTGGTGATAGGCAACTTATATCCCATTCTTGTAAAAAAATTATTGGCTGCAAACTATAATTGAGGAGAATTATTTCTGAAGAGATGTTTTTTTATTTTATTCTATTTTTTTTACAAGCAATATAATGATTTATTTATAGGCTATATTTTTCCCTAATAAAATTAAAAATTAAAAATCATTATCACCCATAAGAGTAACTGCTGACTCTTGACATTTTACCTTACGCATTAAAAACATATATTTAATGTTTATTTAACAAGATTCCCCTATAAAGATTCCCCTATTTAATCTTTCATGCAGAGTAATTTTTTGCAGTTGTTGAGTAGTATTGTAGGTAGCAGTTCATGAAGATATTCATGACTTGATCTCAACTTGCCACGTATACTAATTATATATTTCTTTCCTTCACTTGATCTCGAATGAAGTAAAAATGAATATCAATATGATTGCTTATCTCATGATACACCGAGTTCTTTTTCAACTCAATTGTTGATTTGTTGTCAACTCGTATCTCCGTCGCACTGAGTTGTTGTTGCTCCATCTTGTCCAACAAATTTCTGAGCGATATTACATGACGTACAAACAAAATGCTGTCACATATTCAGCTCAACATATCGAGAGTGTCATGATTGGTTGCTTCTTTGAAAGTCAGGTAAACGTCGTGTCACTCATAAAAAACACATAACCTGATGTGTTTTTCTGATCGTCTAAGTCTCTGCACCAATCATTTTTGGAGTATCCGACCAATTTGTAATATGCCACATTTGTATAGAATAACCCGAGTGACATTATTCCTTTGATGTACCATAGGATTTGCTTTAAATCCTTCCAATGTGAATAGACTGGCTCCCCAATGAACCGACTTACAATGCCGATACTTAATGCAAGGTTCGACCTTGTGCATATGAGATAGCAACAGCTTTTTACTAGACTTTGGTATTTGCTTGTGTCTACTTGTTCTTCTCCATCAAACTTAGAGAGTTTTGCACCTGATTTCATTGGTGTTGAAACCAGATTGCAAGTCTCTATCTTGTACTTCTTCAAAATCTTCTGTATATGTCTCTTGGGATATAAAGATACCCGTCTTTCCATGTTTTACCTCCAGACCAAGGAAAAACTTCATCAAGCCCAAATCTATCATCTCAAATTCCCGCGTCATTGTGCTCTTGAACTTTTGTATCATTTCATTATTATTATCCATAAAAATGAGATCATCAACATAAAGAGCAACAAATAACATTCTACCTCCACTCTTATTCACATAAAGGGCATGTTCGTAGGGACATTGCTCGAACCTGTTGTCTTTGATGTATGTATCGATACGAGTATTCCATGCCCGCGATGCTTGCTTCAATCCATAAAGTATCTTCTTTAATTTTAACACATTTTCTTCTCCGATTTTCATGTACCATGGTAGTTGTTTAATATAAATTTCTTCTTCAAGCAAACCATTCAGGAATGCCGACTTGATATCTATTTGTAATATCGGTCATTTGAATTGAGCCACTTGTGAAATGAGCAATCTGATTGTCTTCATTCTTGCAACGGGAGCAAATACATTGTCATAGTCGATTCCTGCCTTTTGCTTGTAATCCTTTGCTACAAGTATTGTTTATACCGTTTTATTTCTCCTTGAGCATTTATCTTTCTCTTAAATACCCACTTGACATCAATGAGCTGAGTTCCTTTCGACAATTCTATTAACTCCCATGTGTTGTTGCAATCTATTGCATTAATCTCCTCGTCCATGGCAGTTTGTCACTTCTTGTCTTGCACCGCCTGTTCAAAACTTAAATTCTCTGAATCCACTAAAAGACATACAAGGTGTACCTCATTTGGCGAATCATACAAATCTTGTAAGCTTCGTATTTGGGTTGTCGTGGTTCATCTTCATCATTAATGGTTTCAAAATTTTCCGGTATAGTTGTTGGTATAGTAGTTAATGATTCTCCAACTTTGATGATATCCTCTGTTGTTTTATTCCAATCTCATTCATTTACTTCATGAACTCGTACATCACAGCTCACTATAATTTTCTTGCTTATCGGGTCGAATAGCTTGTATCCTTTTGTTTTCTTATCATACCCAATAAAAATATATCTTTTGCTTTTGTCTTTGAGTTTTATTCTTCGCTAATCCAACACATGTGCGTAGGCCAAACTGCCAATTATTTTAAGATGAGAGACTATTGATTGTTGTCTGCTTCATATTTTTTATGATGTTTGATCATACAATTTTGCACGTGGATACTGATTTTGAATATATACATCGCATTGTACAGCTTCTGCCCAAAATTATTTCGATATTTTCTTACTTTTGAGCATTGACCGAATAATGTTGAGAATGGTTCAGTTCTTCATCTCGGCCACACCGTTTTGATACGGAGAGTACGGTGTGGTTAGAAATCGCTTTATGCCTTGCTTCTCGCAATACTCCATGAAAATCATCGAAGTATATTCGTCATCTCTATCGGATCGTACAGATTTGATGTATCTACCGGTTGCGTTTTCCACCAGCACTTTGAATTTTTTGAACACCTCGAACGTCTCGGATTTTTTTTTTAGAAAATAAACCCATATTTTTCGTGAGAAATCATCAATAAAGAAAATGAAATAATTTTTGCCACGGAAAGATTCGGGGGTGATTGGTCCACATATGTTGGAATGAATCAACTCAAGAGGTTGCTTAGCCCGATATTCTATTTTCTTTTGAAATGACATTCTTGCATGCTTTCCGAGCACATATTCTTCACAAAATTTTTTCTCGTATTCCATGTTCAGTAGTCCGTGCACCGTGTTTTTCTTTGCCAACTTGTTTAGACATTCATGATGTAGGTAATCAAAACGGAGATGTCACAGTGACACATTGTTTTCTACGTTGACTTGCAAACATTTTTCTCCTCAATTCTCAAATTCAGTTTGTACATGCGATTTCTTCCCATTTCAACTTGTGCGACTGAACGCCATTGCTTGTCTTTCAATAGTAATATCTGGTCTTTTATAAAAACTGAATAACCTTTCTCTATGAGTTGTCCAATATTTAACATATTGCTCTTGAGGTCTGGTACGTAATACATATTTTGGATTGACTCAACGAAACCATCCTTTCGTACATAATAAATCGTACCTTGGCTTTTGATCTCAACTTTTGAGCCATCTCCAAACGATACAAATACAGATTTAACCTTTCGTATCTATTTGAAATAATGCTTGTGCCCACACATATGGTTGCTTGCAACCATGACGAGGCACCACACCGTATCGTTGTCGGTGTTGAATTTGTTATATGCCATTAAGATAAATCATTCTTCTACCTCATCTTCCATGGCTAGGTTAATTATCCATTCTATCTTTTTCTCAACTCGACATTCTTTTGCAAAATGCCCCACATTTCCACAATTGTAATATTTATCGGAATTACAATCCTTCGCATAGTGACCATATTTGCCACAATTGTAGTACTCGAAGTTGGAATAATTTGACCGACCGCCTCTTCCACGACCGTCTCTTCCACGACCGCGTCCTCTTCCATGCCAATTTTGTTAGTTCGATTGTCCATTCTGCTCATGATACCCTTCTTGACCGTGGTTTTTCCCTCCGCGATTATTTTCTCAACCACTATGTCTACGCTATTTATCTTGAAAGTTTTGAGAATATAATATCTTTTCATCATTGATCGATGCTTTGGTTTTGAAGTGTCTGCTCAAGTATCTCCTCCTCCTTCTTATGATATTCATGTGCCATTAGGGAACCGGTAAGCTCGTCAATAATGAATGTTACTAGATCTCTTAACTCTTCTATGACACGTGTCACATTCTCGAAACTGTCAGTTAACGACCTCAGAATCTTCTCCACAACCTGTGCATCGGACAACTTTTCTCCATCTCTATTGAGTTGATTCACCACGGTTTGAACATGCGTGATATAATCGGATACACCTTTTGACTCCTTCATTTTCATGCCTTCCAACTCACTGTGAAAAGTTAGAAGACAAATTGTTTAACTCGGTTTGCTCCTTTGTACGTAGTCTCCAAGATGTCCCACGCTTCTTTTGCAATTTTTGTATTCATAATCTTCTCAAAGTCCGACTCATCAACAGCTCGGAACAGCATGTATAATGACGTCTTATCTTTTGATTACGTTTCTTTCAACGTTTTATTTTCAGCCACCATACATTTTTCGGTAGATTTTAGTTCTTTGAAACCTTCTTTAATCACTTCCCAACAATTCATAGAACCGAAAAGAGCTTTCATTTGGATGCTCCAATTCTCGTAGTTAACATTTGTTAATCGGGACAGTGAGACATTATTGATTATACTCCCCATCCTTCCAATATCAAGTTGTAAAAAAATTGTTAGCTGCAAACTATAACTGAGGAGAATTATTTTTGAAGAGAGGCTTTTTTATTTTATTCTATTTTTTTACAAGCAATACAATAATTTATTTATAGGCTATAGTTTGTCATCATAAAACTGAACATTAAACATCATTATTATCAATAAGAGTAACTGCTGACTGTTGTCATTTTACCTTCCGCATTAAAAATTGATATTTAATATTTTTTTAACAATTCTTCTATTATAGATTTTACGTCTATAATATTAAAGTTTATCTAATATAGGCTAATTCTAAACAGATATCGAAGTAGACTCAGGAGCTACCATATTCTATGAAGGTGTGCCAGTATATGAAGTCATATGTATGCTCTCTTGGTCTTGATACATACAATAAGTAATAAAACTACCTAACATATATTACAAAATATTATCATTTTTTGTAATATACTTTTATTAAATTTATTTTTTATTATTTAAGAAATTATTAAAAAATAAAAAAAAACTAAAATAAATTACAAAATAATAAACATATAAATCTATGTAATTATCAATAAAAATAATAAAATATTTAATCATCCCTCAAGTATTATCTCCACTAGATCCTCATACATCTTAGTATATCAAATCAAATAAATCTGTACTCATATTAGTTTGGTGTAAAGGTGTCAAACATGTCGAGCCGGACTGGTGTGCCGTGCCTAGAACGACATGGTTTTGTAGAGGGCAGGCCCAGCACGGGCTTGTGGCCTGAAATCAACTTAGGTTCGGGCAAGGCCGAAACCCTAATTTTTTTTAAAAATTAGGGTTTTGGCGGCGCGCAGCCACGCCACCATCGCCCAGTTAGGGCTCGTCGATTTTTGGCCATTTGGGCGTCGTTCGTCGTGACCATGCTCAGTGCATGGTCACCAATGCCATGCCCACATGCCAGGCACGGCATGCGGGCCGAATCCCTTGGCCCAACACGGCATGCAGGCAAAATCTCTCAGCCCAGCATGGCATGCAGGCGAAATCTCTCGGCCCAGCACGGCATGCAGGCGAAATCTCTCGGCCCAGCATGACATGACTGGTGCCATTAGTGCGCCCGTCACGGGCCCGGGCCGTCCCAATCTATTTGTCAGCTCTAGTCTGGCGAGTATGATGGAAAGATATGATATGATTTCCTAATTACCATGCTTCACACTTTAAGACATATATATGCCTAAAAAATGAGGTACCATATTTTTAGTTTGACCAATGATGAGTGAACAAGTCAAAAATATAAAAATAATAACTTATCCATACTCAGACATCTAATAGGATGAACTATCATAGAATAAAAAACATACAAAAATAATCCAATTTGCTCAATCTCAAAGAAAGTATCTCATATATTAAATTATACAAATGAGATTAGATCCTCATACTTCTTAGTATAACAGATTGAATAAGTCCTTACTCATACTAATCTGACGAACATGATAAGATGATTTGATATACTTTTCTAATCGACATGCTTAACACTTTAAGATAGAGATACTTCTAAAACTAAGAAACAATATTCTCTATTTGACAAATGATCAATAAGAATAACAAAGTTAAAAACATACAAATAATAACTCAACTATACCCAGACATAAAATGGAACAAACTATTATATAATAAAAAAGATACAAGCATAGTCCACAGTGTTAAATCTCAAAATAAATATTTCTCAAAATTTTTCAATCCTACAAATAAAAATTACTAGAATAAAAAATAAAATTAGAGTCAAATTATTTTAAAATATAACTCAATTAAAAAAGACTAATAAAGAAGTAAATCAAGAATAAATAAGACATGTGAGAGAAACAAATAACCAAACCATATACTATCATAACTAACTTCTTAAAGGTTTGCCATTGCTATCACAATAGACAAAGAATATAAAAAATTAATAACAAAAAAATAATTATCTTTAATGTAACTAAAAAGTTCATAAGTAGTGGACAACCCGAGAGTATGAAACAGAAAGATGAGTCCAAAGATTATAGTATATGAAGACAAAAATCAATTATTGCCCTACTGGGGAGAAAAAATGGTGGAAAACTCCATGAGGACCTTTTGATGGATATGATAGTCGACCCGCGTGCATTGCCGTGCCGAGAGTAATTGGCTCACATTCCATACAATGCCAAGAGTAATCAACCTACGTGCCGTGTTGTGCCGTGCCGAGAGTAATCAGCCCAAAACTAGGTTGATTTCATGCGGCATGCCATGACGGGCCTGCCCTCCAGTGAACCGTGCCATGCCAAGCACGACATGACACACAGGCCCGTTCTAGCCTGAAATAATGGCATGTGTCGGGCCAACACAGCCCATTTGACACTTGTATACATAACTTTTTATCCACTATAAGAAGTCGTGATACTCATACTCAATTGTGACAAATCTTTGCTCGAAGATGAGCAAGTATTTAATTGTGGGGACATCATTAACACTAGCACATTTTAATGTTGCGACATCATTAATACTAGCACATACCTCTGAAGAAGTTATGAAACACCTTTTTTGGTCGGGACTCTATATATTGATTGCTACATTCACCATATGCCGAGTCTCTACTACATTGTCTCAATAACATTCTACATCGCAATACCTTCTCGATCGCAATCATATTTTTGAGCCGCAACCACATTTGATTTAGAACACATTTTCAACCGCAACCTTATTTTCACATCGTAATAACCAAAGCATTAAATCTCAATCTCAACACTGAAACAGAGTCACGATAATGCTTGATTGATAATATGAAGTACATACTTGATACTTTTCAAAGTCATTATATTATTATTACAAAATCAAAATTACATATTGCGAAGCTATTTTATGTGGTGACTTTGCTTTCACGTCACAACATCATAATCAAAGGCGTGACTAACTTTAGTCCATGACTTCTTTTTACATAGTGACATTATCCTTTCTCATACATATTGATGTCACGATATTGTCTATGGCATTCCACATTGTGATGTTATAGGAGCGATTCAAATTATTATGTGCTCACAACAACAACTCATTGACACGACATTGAGCTCATTAAAGATGTTATAGACACCAACAAGATCTGATGCTATACAAATTGGACTTAACACACTAAAGAAAAGTCAAAGTTAGAAAAGAAAAGTGCATATAAAGAGAAAGAAAAGATCAAGAGGAGATACGATGAAGAGATCCGATGCTCAATGTCACTCACATCATTAGGCTCATTATCTAGACTTACGTACACTTTATGATTCTTATATTTGTGAAAAATAGTGCACATAAATATGTCTAATGATCTTTTTATGTCGTGTTGATACTTGAAAACTATTAATTTTTGGCATCATAGCAAAATTACAACACATGTCATAAAAGTACCAGGAATGACCCATTTCATCTTATTCACTTAATTATTTGGAGATTTTGTATGACGATCATATATGATGATTTGTGATATTTTGTTATTATATTAATGATTATATTGGATTTACATGATTATCAATATTTAAGAAAAGATCTCCAATATTTTTTATTTAATGAAAAAGTAAATACCTATTTTGGATGCGGTATTAAAATGTTGAGAAAGAATAAGATATTAAATATATATATTTTAATTTTCTTATTTTTTGAGGAGTATGAAATGGTTAATCAGATATTTTATATTAACACTCATGCACAAAATGAGATAACTAAAAGCAAAAATCAATATCTAGTTGAGATGGAAAAGACACTCCCATCTCGCAAGAGTGTGCTTAGATATTTTTGAGAAGAAACAATATTAATTACTAACTTTATAAACAACTTAATATCATATTCCATTCTCTCATGGCATATTCTATTTCTATACTAACTCATATACTTAGAAGAGAGATTTTTTACCTTATACATAAGATTTTTGAGTATATGTATTTTGTTCAATATTTTTCTTCAAACAGAGAGCAAATTGTTGCACGTCATCAAGTTCAGCTTCGTTGAAAACTCTAGTACTTAATGAATATAGGTATTATTCACCAGAGAATAAAATAGTGATAATGATTGATAATATTGTGTTATTGGAGGACAAGTCATTCTTTATGGACTCAATCAAAAAGAATGTATCTTGATACAATATAGAAGTAAGTTCTTTTTCATGTCTACTTATTATTCCTTAGGGAAAAATAACAAATTAACATTGCTCATATGTCTAAACCTATTGTGATTAGTAATACTAGTTTTGAGGAGAGTAGTAATACTTCTCATAGGGCAATGTGCATGATATGAGCTTAGACGAGTAATGGGACACTTAATTTTAATCTAAATGTATATATTAGACAGATATATTCACAATTTATTCTAGATTAATCTTCAATCATATTAGTTGATCTAGCTCAAAATAATAATTTGAACCTTCCGATTGATTACAAAAAAAACCAATGATATATTCTACTCAACAACATTTATTTCGAGTACTTTCTTATTCTTATTTTGCTAGTACATATTCTAGCCTTTAATCCTAACGTGATAGTTGTAAGATCTTGGATATTATTTTTGAGACACTTAGTTATCCAAGATGACAACAAGTTATGTTAGAAGAATTAAGTGCAATAATACTTAATCATACATAGGATCTCATCTCAAAACTAATAGGTAAGCTAGTATTAAAATATAAAAGAGTATATATGATAAATACACAACTCAGGAAAATGGTTGAATGACTCAAGACTAAGTCTATAGTGAGAAATTTTACAAAAATGTATAAGATTAACTACTAGGACATTTTATCTCTTGTGTTCAAAATAATAACCACTAGATTATTATTTTTTATTGCATGATCACATAGGTGAATTGTGTATCAGTTAAATATGAAAAATATATTTTATCATTATAATCTAAAAAAATATTAATGAAACAACCATCAAAATTCATTGTCCATGAGAGCATATCTATGGTGTGCATATTGCAGAAGGTCTTTTTGGCCTAAAACAAGTTTGATGACATGATTTTGTAAATTTTCTTCAATACTTACTATATTTAGTCTTAAGAAATATGTGTCTGACTATTCATACTTTTTCTGACATGAATCAAATAGTGAGTATGTGATGTTGATTATATACATTAAAGATATTTTGATTACCAGACATGATCAGTTGGGCATATTTTAATTTAAAATCATTTCTACAAACTCAATTTCAGATGAATAATTTATGACATATAAAATATTTTCTTAATACTGAGATAGAATGCTAAGAATACATTATCCTTCTTTCATAGAGAATATACACTTCAAATATTTCATCTAACCTTTATATGTCAGGATGTGCACCAACAGACTCACAACTTAATCCATATGTGTGCGCGCACACACACACACAAACACACACATTAATTTAACAGTCGACTCTAATAAATATTAGATGGTCGTATAAAAACTAAACTATCTAAAAGTAATTATATCAAATATTACATAGACTATCAACATAGTTAATCATTTTCTACTATTCTAGACATATTTATATGGATGCAGTGTTTAAGATGCTCAAACATATGAAAAAAGTTCTAAGGCATAAGATTATGTTTAGAGATAATAAACATAATAAAATAGAGATGTATTTAGATTTTAATTAGGCTAAAATTGCAAAAGGCCTTTATGTTTTGAGCATATCTATGGTGTGCATATTGCAAAAGGTCTTTATAGCCTAAAACAATCTTTATGACACAATTTGGTAGATTTTTTTCAGTACTTAATATATTTAGTCTTAGGAGATGTGTGTTTGACTATTCATATTTTTTCTGACATGAATCAGAAGGTAAGTATGTGATATTAATTATATATATCGATGATATTTTAATTACAAGAGATGATCAATTGAAACATATCTCAACTAAATTTATTTCTACAAAATTAATTTCAGACAAATAATTTATGACATATGAAATATTTTTTTGGTATTAAAATAAAATACAAAGGATGCACAACCTTTTTTTTAGAGATGATACACTTCAAATATTTTATCTAACCTCTATATGTCAGGATGTGCACCTATTGATTGACCACTTAATCGTTAATCAAATACTTATATATATATATATATATATATATATATATATATATATTAGTTTATCAGCTGACTCTAATAGATGTGCACCTATGAAAATAGATAGACATATTTATATGGATGCAGTGTTTAAGATTTTCAGGTATATAAAAAAAGTTCTAGGGCATAAGTTTATGTTTAAAGATAGTGGACATAATCAAATAAAGATGTATTCAAATTTTAGTTAGACTCCAATTAAAGAAAGCCTTTATCTTTAGAGCATATCTATGGTGTGCATATTGTAGAAGGCCTTTATAGCCTAAAAACAATCTCGATGACATAATTTAATAGATATTTTTTAACACTTACTATATTTAGTCTTGGGAAAGGTATGTTTGACTATTCATACTTCTAACATAGATCAGAAGGTGAGTATATGATGATATATATATATATATTGATGATATTTTAATTATAAAAGATAATCAATTAGGCATATCCCAACTGAAATCATTTTAATAGAATCTATTTCAGACGAATAATTTATGACATATTAAATATTTTCTTGGTATTGAAATAGAATACTAAGAATCGAAGATCTTTCTTTCTTAGAGAAAAGATACACTTAAAATATTTTATCTAAATATTGTGTGTTAGAATATGTACCTACTGAATCACTACTTAATCCATGTGTATACTTATTTATATATATTAGTTTATCAATTGACTCTAATAGATATAGGATCGTCATATAAAAACTAAACTATCTAAAAGTAATTATGTCAAATATTACATATACTCTCAAAATAGTTAGTCATTTTATACTCTCCTAGACATATTTACATGGAAGCGGTGTTTAAGATTTTCAGGTATATAAAAAAGTTCTAGGGCATAAAATATTGTTTAGAGATAGCATATATTATCAAATAAAGATGTATTCAAATTTTAGTTTGATTCGAACGATTACAATGCAATTATCCTTCATATATTTTTGTATTTTTATGGTAGGTAGCCTCATATTTTGGAAAATTAAGAGATAAATAATTATTTCAATATTCAATACATTATCAAAATATTTAGATTATAACGTCAGTTACTTGTGAGCTTTATTGGACCAATCACTTCTTAGGAGTTTTTCCTACTAGTTTAGAGACCGATGACACTTTAATGAAAGTAAAGTAGTCCAATTCACTGCTGCCAATTCGTGTTCCACAAGCAGACAAAACATATTGAAATTAATTATTATTTCATTCGAATGAAGATTCATAATGATTTGTTCACTGCAACCAAGATGCCTATTATCGATCAAACTACTAACATTTTCTCTAACACTTTCAGAGAATCACATATTATTTTCCTCTCTTTTAAACTAGGGTTTTAAAATATGTATGTCCCAACTTAATGGAGGATGTTGAGTTCTTAGTTATTTTTTTATTACTTAATTTGCATTTTCATTGTTTAGGAAAACCTGATACATAAGCTGCTCCAAATCATATATATATATATATATATATATATAGTTTCTATTATATTCTAAAAGATATGTATTCTTTTAATAAAATTTAACCATTTTTTTCAACTTCACCTTCCTAGCTCCTCCTTACATATGCCAAACCCTAACTCTAATTCGATGAACAACACTCAAGGAACAAAGAGAAAAATAATAAACAATGAATCATTACATGTGATGTGATTGTTGATCCATAAGTCAATAATTATGAATCTAAAATCAAAAGATAAATAAATAGAATTTTAAAACTTAAATAATTAGAAAATCTATTGTTATTTTACTAGTGAGAAATTCTATATATTCATCACTAATAAAGATGAAGATGACAAATGGGTTAGGTCAACTTAAGCTAGCCCCCAGCATGGCATAGTTTTTTTTTTCTCAACTAGGCCATTGTGCTGGCATGACACACCCTATTAAAAAGGATAGTCTAACATTTCCTAGTGATTCAATTGCAACCTAAATCATGTCAGGTTGAACTGTACACAAACCCATCACAACTTGGGCACTTGTCATGATCCATACCTGGCCCGACATGGTTTGAACTAGGCTAGTTTAGGTTCGTGTTAGGCTAGCCTAGGTATGATCCATGCTAGCCTAGGCTCATGTCATGTTAGCTTGGGTGCAAGCTAATGGTAAACCCTGGTTCAATAAAAAGGGCATGGTTGAGTCAAAGCGATGGAGATGTGCATGCCACAATTGAATTGGATCAACGTGACGTGCCTTTGTAAAAAAAAATGGCATGTGAAATTCACATGTCAACCTGAGTTCATATTTTCAATGACTCAAGGCACAATATGGGTGTATTTTGTCACCCAAGCTGAAATCGTACTGTGCGGGTCGCATGCTATTGTGGCACACATGTCGATCCACCTTAACCCATTTGCAACCTCTAAGTAAGGATTAAGCTAAGAAAAAATTGTGAGGACTTTTTGATAATTCTGGTAGTCTATATATCTCCCTCAATTTATTGTGCTTTTAGTCTCCAAATAATACTCTATGGTGTGATCATTCTTCATATAATATGTACACCATACTAAGGATATCCTACCCCCACATCTATTATGACTAGTACTTTCTCTACTGCTAACATATGATATATAAGATGTCTCCTAGTGAGTATATGTATGCCTCACATAAACTAAATAGTTTGATGTTTCATCTTTGACCTTATGAGAATGGAACAATCATACATAATATGATTGAACTCTGAAAATTGTTCGAATACTAAGTACAAAAATGTCATCCCAAAAAGTCGTTTCATTTATCTCACTCTCAATTACGTTTATCTCTACTTGGAATATCTCCAAAAATTATATAGCTAACTATGTGAAAAAGATAAAGTGAGTAGTGATTAGCTTTGAAACTATAGGCTTCTCAGGTCTCATTCCCATAAGTTGAAAAATAATATCATATATTTTTATCACATAGGAAGAGTATAGTGATATTGTGAGATTTCATAATAACTTGCATATTATCTAAAATGAAGAAATACAAGACAACACTATCTCAATGAATTATCATATGAAAATCAAAAGTTGAGAATCAATTTGTAATCAGATTATGTTGTCTCATCACTAACAGACTGCTTTGTCAATAGATCAAGCTTTCCTTGACTAAAAAATTACAATCGAACTTCTAGTTGCTCACTACATATAACTTTATTGCCTTAGCCTTAATAAGATATTACCCAAAATCTTAACTACCTCTATCAATCTAATTACATTTATATGTGTTAATCACAATACACTTAACAATACTCCTCGACACATCACAAAAAATATATTGCACACACCACGTGCACACTCCACACTCAGCATGTGTACACTACACACTTATGCACACTGCAAAGAATGCTTCAACACTACCATGTTGGCATAGTGGGCATCGACATTATATCGTGCACATTGTTAGTACTATCACGTTGACAAAACCTTTATAGTAACATCAACAGTAGGTTGAAATTACACAATAAATGCATGACGAGTAACTTTATTCTCCAACACAATATGCACGTACATGCATCTGTGTTGTACAACTACACACCCACTCATCATGCATTTGTGTTGTTACATAAACATACCCTAGGTGTACACACACACACACACACACTTCTCCTATATATATAGAGTGAGCTTTGATACCATGATAATCCTAAAAAAAATCAACAACTCCAATATGAAAATATGTGATGATCATGAAAAACATCAACAACTTTAACATTATAAATAAAAAGTAAAAACTATCGTGGAATTCCATAGGACGTGTGCTACCATTAAAAAATAAATAGATAACACAAAATAACAAGTCACAACAAATCCATTTGTGATCCAAAGCCAACTTGGTCAATCTTCCTTAACCAAGTTAAAACTTATGAACTAGACATAAATGAAACTGCTTCTATTATTTATTAGGCACACCAACTAAAAAAATATATTAAAATTTCATATTCAACATATAACATATCATGAGAGTGTTAGTAGTAATTTCTTTTATATGGATTGATATATTTGTATACCATGCTTTCTAAATCTTTTTAGGCTGACTCATATGATACTCAGGAATTCTTTCAATTATGAGAAATATTTGTGACTAGTCAATTATTTAAATTTGAGTTGCACTTCAATTATTACAAATTAAAAATCTACAATAAATTTTTATATTTTTCTAAAATACTATTTTGACTTTTGAAAAATAAGAAGCAAAGA
The DNA here is from genome assembly GCA_029783825.1 of Sapria himalayana. Taxonomy (NCBI): domain Eukaryota; kingdom Viridiplantae; phylum Streptophyta; class Magnoliopsida; order Malpighiales; family Rafflesiaceae; genus Sapria; species Sapria himalayana. Next base: position 485,493 of record JAREIK010001542.1, read on the forward strand.
ATAAATTTCAATGTAATATAAAGGTAGAGCACATAATTATAACCATACCCACTTGTGAGCTTCTAAGAATCAAACATTTGCTTAAAGATTGATTAATTTATGTGGTTGTGGCTTAGATTCAATTCATATTATTATTTATTGTGATAATCATATTATTTTCACCTTAATATTTATTAAATTAATAAAATATATTAAGATTAATTAATTTCATAAAATAATCATAATGATTCAATCATGATAATTTATGTGGTTGCTTTTAATACTATATTTCTCAAATAGGTTCAACATATTATTTTTAGCTAACTAGAGATTAGCTAGATGATATTTTCTTGAAATCTTGAAAACATTTCAACTTAATTTATTCTCTTTCAAACATGACACATGAGATATCAATACATCAACTTGAGAAGGTTATTTACCTTCTTTTTTTTTTTTTTTTTACTTGATGAGTTATGCATAAAATGTCCAAAGAAAAATGGTGCTCTTGACACATTTATTTAGGTGGTGTTTGTTAGACATCTAAAAATGGCTTGTGACCTGGGTCCCACTTCAAGGTGAACTATGGGCCCATTTTAAGCCTAACCCAGCCTGTGATCCCATTGGCCCATCCAAAAACCCTCGACCCCACAATTTTAAAATTCATATAGAAATTTTTTTTAAAAAAAATATTATATACACGTATAATTAATATAATTCAATAATACAAAAAATGTGACAATTCAATTGGTAAACTTTCTTTTCTCGATACTTGAGGAATGAGTGTCAAATCCCTCCTTACTCTTTTTAAATTTTTCTGCTAACCTACCACTAGGCCCAACCAATCCCTTTAACTGGTCAACAGGCACACCAGCCTGTTTGTGGAATACCCTTGGGTAATACCCTAGGGTAATTGTGGTAGGTACAAATTAGAGAGAAAAAGATACATCATATGGTTTTGGATCTTGACCTTAGGGTAACACCTTATCAGCAAACTCTGGAAGATCCTCATGAGGATGCCCAGGGTAAAAGCATCCATTTTTTTTGCCAGGCAAACTACAATGTTATTAAAAATTAGTGTCATATAATTTTAGATCAGCACACTTATCATGGTACATCCAATTATTATGGGACGATATATTTTTTTTATTAAATAACTATTCCTACAAAATGTGTAGAAGATTTTTATGTCTATGATTATTATTAACATGACATGGGTAATGAATATATCATTTGGTATTGTTATGGAATAAAGAAGTAGTAAATAATAGAATGATAACTCAAGATATTGAAATATAATAATATGTTGAGAATACAAAATGGATGATAGCACTCACAAAATATCTCATCTCAATAAACTTAAAACACTCAAAAAGAAAGGCACACAAGAGAGAAAAGAAGTCTCTCACTCATTACTATGGGCATAAGAATTTTTTTTATCATGCATCTAGAGGCTTAGAACAATGTCTTATTACAACCTTGGAATGGTGGACTTTGAGGAAGAAATTGGATGAGTTTTGTTCATGTATCATGCAATTCAGTCGATGGAATCACATTCAAAGTGAAGGATAGGCATTGTTCAGTTTAATTTTTTTAAATATTTCTTTAAATTTTTTTAATATTTTCTTTGTTTCTATTTAGATAACAACATATAATATAAATTTTAATATCAAAATTTTAAGGCTAATCATCCAATTTTAAGATTCAATATAAATTTTAATATAAATTTTAATATAAATTTTAACAACATATAATATAAGAATATTTTTTTTGTTTCTTTGTTTCTTTGTTTATATAAATTTTAATATAAATTTTTTATCAAAATTTTAATATAAATTTTAATATCAGTTTATAGAAAGATTCAATGTCATAACAAGATTCTTCATGTGAAGGATACATAATTTTTTGATTATTTTAAAGCTAATATATTTTATGTTTAATCAAGTTAAGTTAGATGAATAATATTAATAATCATATGCGACAAAAAAATAGTTAATGAAATCAAATTTTGGTTATGTCATGTGACATTTAGTCAAGTTATAAAATTCAAAAGAAATATTACCAGCATTGTAGTCTGATTGATAAAAGAGAATGAGTTCTCAAACCATGAGAACATGAATTCGATTCCTAGGGATTGAACTAACCATGAGAACATAACCCTATGGATCGAACACATGTCCCTAGGGTCGCAAGATACATTTTGCTAGTGTACTTGCCAAATCATCTATCATGCGGTTGGTATGAGAGTCTTGTCTGCTTCGATCTCAAGATCTTGAGGCATTTCAACTTCCAAAAGATATGAAAAATTATAAGACTAGTTTACCCTTAGACATTACCATTCATACTTCCCAAGTATTTGATGAAACTATGTTTTTTATTTTAAGTCAAAAATTTTTTAAAAAATTCTTTTACCTTAAAAATCATTAAATAAATTGTGCATTGGCAATATATTATAGTAATTTACTAATACATTAATTTGTTATAATGGGATCAAATGATTTAATAAAATTGAAAAAAATATTTATAAATACATAAGCATCATAAAAAAAAATAGGTTAAATAAAAAATAAACTTAAATTAAAATAAATTTAAGTTATTTTAAATTAAGTTAATGTAGTGTAGTATGTGAACAAAATATTTTTTTAATCATTTATTCACTTCGTAGTTCAATATGAGAAAAAAATATTTTTTTCAAATTAAGTTATGTTGTAATGCATTATAATTTTAGTATATTTATATTGTAAGTATAATGTATTTATGTCGTCCATATATTTTATGACAATTAATAATTATAAAAATATCTATTTACATTTTATTGGCATTGATATTAAATTCAAATAACAAATTAATACTTATTTAGTTTTAAAGATAATTTATGTAATATAAATATGTTACATGATATTATATTAATATAGAAAAAAATTAATTTCATTAAAAAATTAAAAGTTTTTTTTTCTAATTAGGTATATTATAGTATATTATAATTTAAGTGTACACGCACCCACTTTTTATTATGCATATATTTTATAATAAAAATTATGATATATGACATATTAGTAATACATTAAAAAAGAACCAAGATTGATATGATGAATTTGAAAATTTCTAGATTTTATTTTATATTTTCAACATAATGAATTGCAATATTATTGTATTTTTATTGTAAATATATTGTATATTTTAATAAAAAATAATTTTATATATGTTTTTTTACATTATTAAATTAATATCAACTTCATATTGTAAATGTATTTGTAATGTACTATATTTTTTAGAAATAAAAACTACCTCCAACAATTGTGACCAAAATCATATCAAATAAAAAAAAAATAACATTTTATTAAAAATATATATTTTTTTCTTAAAATCATTTTTTCATAAAAAAAAATTGGGACATTTATTTTTATGGGACTCAAAACACAAATATTTATGTTTTAGTATAATTGTTTAATTTTTTTAGAAAAACATAACCAAAATTAAAGAAATAATTATATTTTGGGGCCAAATTTGGAGGTTGAAATACAACATTTTAAATATTTTACAAATTGAGAGCTAGTTACTATGTACTTTGCACTCATAATATGACATGAAAATTTACGTCAATAGCAACAAACCAGGCTGAAAATGGGCTATTTTTAGTAATACCAGAATTTGGACCACAATAGTATGGCAAACCTAGACGTGTCAAATGGGCCGGGGCAGCCCAGGTCTGGCCCAAGGCATGGTACGACTCACTCGTGCCTAGTCTAGTATGGCACGGTCCAGATAAGTGCCCCGATTCTTGTCGGGCTGGCCTCTGCACGGCTCATGGCGTGCCATTCCGAGGTATACTGGGCCTCATGCTAGGCCAGGCACATCATTTCATCTTGGTTTCAAATCCATTTATATTAAATGGATATTCTTTAAATATTTAAAAATTTTGAGATTTTTCTAAAATCCCATTGTCAAGTTTCACTTTATACCCATCACCTAGTATTAATTTCTAACTTTACTAAAAGGATTTTAAAAAAATCAATCAATTAAATATTCAAATTAGTAATGTGAGATCATATCATATTATATAGTGTTATTACAAATTATAAATAATTCATAGTATATATAAAAAAACTTTACTTATATTGACAATTATAAATTTATAATGTATATAAATATATAAATGACATAACTGTCAATTACGTAATTGTATATGGACTATATTGTATATATGTGTCTGTATCAGGTAGAATCAGATCGGATATAATTGGATCGGATTGATAATCATCACATTCAAGTCAGATCAGATACATAATTTGGATCAGATACTCTAAATCCATTTCCAATTATTATCCATTTAAAAAAATTAACGAATTTTTATTTATTATTCTATTTACCTATCTATTTAATCTATTTATCTATCTAATCTTTCTATCTATCTATTTTTCGATCTATTTATATATCTATCTATCTACCAATCTTTTTATTTATTTATCTATCAAGCTATCTTTCTATATATCTATATATCTGTCAATTAATCTATATATCGATTTATCTATCTGTGTTTGTGTGTGTGTGGGTGTGTGGGTGTGTGGGTGTGTGGGTGTATCTATCTAATCTATCTAACAATCTTTCTAATCTATTAATTAATCAATCAATCAATCTTTATATATATATATATATATATATATATATCTATCTACATACATACCTATCTATCTATATATCTATCATTCTATCTAAATAATTTCTATCATTTTGTTTATTTTTTTATCTATCAATCTAACTATCTAGTATCTATCTATCTTTCTATCTATCATTGTATTTATCTATCGATCTATCTATCTATTTAGATATCTAATCTATCTAAATATCTAATATATCTTTCTAATATATATATATATATATATATCTTTCTCTCTCTCTCTCTCTCTACCTATATATCTTTCAAACTCCTATCAATCTATATATCTATCTATGTAATATCTATCTATATATTTATTTATCTATCTATTTATCTATCAATCAATCTATATATCTTTTAATATATATATATATATATATATATCTATCTATCTATCTATCCAAAAATTGATCTATATATCTCTTTATTTATCTAAACTATCTTAATATCTAATCTACCTATGTAAATATTTATCTTGCCATCTATCTATCTATTTTTATATCTATTTATCTATTTATTAATATATTTATCTAATAATAGGTGTATCTATCTAACTAACTATCTATCTAGCTATCTATCTATATTTTTGTCTCTCTATTTAAATATCTATCTATCTATGTATATAATCTATCTATATAATCAATTTACCTATCGTTTAATCTATTTATCTATCTATTTGTTTAATATATCTAATCTATCTATCTAACTAACTAACTATCTATCTATAATTAGATATCTAGATATATAGATAGTTAGAATGATAGATAAATAGATAGATACATAGATAGTTAGATTGATAGATAAATAGATAGATACATAAATAGATAGATTGTTAGATTAGATAGTATAGATGGATAAAATAGATTGATAGATAGATAGACTAGATAGATTGATTGATATATTAGATAGATTAGATAGATAGATAAATTTATAGATAGATAGATAGACATATAGGTAGATAGATAGATAAATAGATAGAATGATATATTAGATAGAGAAAGGATTTATAATGATAGATAGATATATTATAATGATAGATAGATAAATAGATAGATATATAGAGAGATAGAGAGATAAATACATAGATACATAGATACATTGATACATAGATACATAGATAGATAGAAAGATAAGTATGTACATAGATAGATAGATAGATAGATTATTTGATTAATAAATATATATGTGTATAGATAGATAAATGATTAGATAGATAAATAGATAGATAAATAGATAGATAAATAGATTGAAAGAAAATTAGATAGATAAATAGATTGAAAGAAAATTAGATAGATAAATAGATTGAAAGAAAATTAGATAAATAAATAGATAGATATAGTAGATAAATCTATAGAAAGATAGATAGTTAGAGAAATAGATAGATTAGAGAATTAGATAGATTAGATAAATAGATTGATAAATAATTAGACATTTATATAGATATAAAAATAGTTAGATATATAGATAGATATATAAATTACATAGAAAGAAAGATAAATAGATTGATAGATAGTTAAAGTGATAGATAAATAGATTAATCAATCATTAGATAAATAGATTGATTGATCATTAGCCAAATAGATAGATAGATAGATAGAAAAATAGATATATCAATAAATATATAGATATATTGATAAATAAATAGATAGATAAATAGATTGATTGATTGATTGATTTGATAGAAAGATAGATTATATAGATAGAAAGAAAAATAATAGGTAGATTGTAAGATAGATAAATAGTTAGATATATAGATAGATAAAAAAAATAGATTGACAGATAGATTAGATAGAAAGATTTCATAGATAGATTTGATAGATAGATAAATAGAAATAAACATATAGAGATAGATAGATATATAGATAAATAGATGCATAGATAGAAATTATATAAATAGATAAATAGATAGACTAATATAAAGGTATAAAAATAAGTAGATAGATAGATTAATAAATAGATAAAAAGATAGATAGATAGATTGATTGATTGATAAATAAATAAATAAATTAGATAGATAGATTAGATAGATAGATAGATTAGATAGATAAATATGTAAATAGATAGGTATTAGATAGATAAAATAGATAGATAGATACAAATAAACATAGATAGATAGAAAGAAACATAGATACATAGTTACATAGATACATATATATGTACATAGATACATAGATACATATACAAATAAATAATAAATAGAGAGATAAATAAATAGATAGATATATAGATAAATAGATTAGATAAAAAGTTAAATAGATAGAAAGATAGAAATATAATTATATAGATTGATAGATAAATACATATATATGTAGACAATAGATAGATATATAGTTACATAGAGAGATAGATAGATAAGTAGATAGTTAGATAGATAGGTACTTAGATAGAGAGATAGAGAGAGAGATAGAGATAAAGAGATAGATAGAAAGATAGGCAGATAGACAGCTAGATAGATAGATAATTAGATAGAGATATTTGATAGATTAGACAGTTAGAAAGAAAGAAAGAAAGTTAGTTAGTTAGATAGGTAGGTAGGTAGGTAGATTAGATAGATAAATTAGATAGATACATTAAATAGATAAATTAGATAGATCGATTATATAGATATATAGATAGATAGATAGATATATATATATATATATATATAGAAATATAGATTAAATAGATAGAATGTTCGATAGATTAATAGTAATATAAATTTATAGATAGATAAATAGATATATAGGTAGATACATAGATAAATAGATAGAATGAAAGATTAGATAGAGAGAGATTTGAGAGATAGATAGATAGATAGTTGGATTGAAAGTTATATAGTTAGATATATAGATAGAAAGAAGATAGATTGATTATTAGATAGAGATATACATAGATAGATAGAATGATTGATAGATAGATTATATTGATAGATTAGTAAGATAAAAAAAAGGTTTATATATATATATATATATATATATATATATAAATAGAAATGAGATAGATAGTCAGATAGATACATAGATAGATATACAAATAGATTGATTGATAATTATATGGTAGGTTGATACAAAAAATAGATATATAGATAGATATATATATATATATATATATATATATATATATATATATAGTTTATTTGATTGATAAATAAATACATAGATACATTGATTGATAAATAAATAGATAGATAGGTAGATAGATAAATAGAAAAAAGATCGATTAGATGATAGATAGATTAGATAAATAGATAGTTGTATAGATAGATCGATAGATTGTTAGATAAATATGTAGATTATATAAATAGATAGAAATAGAGTTAGACAGATAGATATATACAAATATAGCTAGATAGCTAAATAGATTACTTATATAGAAAGATAAATAGGTAGATAGATAGATTGGTAGATAAACAGATAGTTTGATAGATAGATAAATAGATAGATCGATTGATCATTAGATAGAGATAAAGATAGATAGATAGATTGATTGATAAATAAAGAGATAGACCAATAAATAGAAAGTTAGATTGATAGATAGATTTATAGAAAGAAAGAAAAATGGTTAGATAGATAAATTCAAAAGTTATATACATTACATAGATAGAAAGTTAAATAGATAAACAGATAGTTAGATAGTTTGATATGTATATATATATATATATCTCAATAGATAGATGGATAGATAGAAAGTAAAATATATATTTTAGATAGAAAGATATGTAGAATGATAAATATATAGATAGATAGATGAATTGAAAGATAGATGGAAAGAAAGAAAGAAATATAGATTGATAGAAAAATAAATAAATAAATAGATAGGTATTTGAGATAGATAGACATATAAATTGATAGATAGAAATATAGTTAGTAATATATATACAAATATAGGTAGATAGTTAAATTGATAGATAATTAGATAGATAAATAGATAGATAGATAGCTAAATATATTAGAAAAAAATAGATTACTAATTAACTAGTTAGATAGATAGATAGTTGATAGATAAATAATTAGAAAAAATACATATATTAGATTAATAAATTCAATAGATATATTAGATATATATATATATATATATATACACACACATACATATACATATATATATATATATTTATTTATTTATTTATAGAAAGATAGATAGTATGATATATTAGATAGATAGATAGATAAATAAATTGATTGATTGATTGATAGACATATAGGTAGGTAGATATATAGATAAATATATAAAATAATAGATTAGATAAAGAGATAGATTTGAGAGAGATAGATAAATGGATAGATAGATAGTTAGATAGATAGATAGATATATAGATCAATTAATAGATAAATATATACATAGATCGATAGAAAGATAGATAGAAAGATTATATTGATAGATTAGATAGATAGATAGACAAATAGATAGATATAAAGATAAGATAGATTTATAGATAGAAAATAGATAGCTAAATAGATAGTTTGATAGACACATAAATAGATATATAGATAGGTAGATAGATAGAAAGATAAATAAATTAGATAGATAAAGATTAGATAAATAGATAGATAGATAGTTTGTTTGTTTGATTGATTGATTGATTGATATATTAATTCATATCTATCTATGTGCCCATAGATAGATAATTAAATCGATAAATAAATAAATAGAAGCTAGACTATATGATAGATATATTAGTTAGATAGATAGTAAGTTGGATAGATTTTTTTATTAAAAATTAGATAAATAGGTTCATTAGATAAATATATAGAAAGAAAGTCAGATAGATATATATATACAAAGATAATTAGATAGATAGATAGATTACATATATCAAAAGATAAATAGATGTATAGATAGATATATAGTTAGATACATAGATACAAATATAGATAGACAGTAGATAGATTATTTAATATATTAATAGATAGATAGATTGATACATAAATAGATAAATAATTATATAGATATAGATAGATTGATAGATAAATAAATAGATAAAAGAATGATTATATGATAGATAGATTAGATATGTTAGGTATTTAGATATATAGATAGATAGTTGAATAGAAAGATATATAAAAATTAGATAAATAGGTACATTATATAAATATAGAGAGAGAAAGAGAGAGTTAGACAGATAGAAATATACAAATATATTTAGATAGATAAATAGATAGATTATATAAATAGATAATTAGATAGATAGATCGATTAATCATTTGATAGATAGATAGATATATTGATTAATAAATAGATAGACCGATAAATAGATAGATCAATAAATAGATAGACCAATAAATAGATAGACCAATTAATAGATAGAAAGATAGATAGTTAGTTAATTAGTTAGATAGATACATGGATTTGATAGAAAGATAGATTAAATAGACGGAAAAATAAATATATAGATAGATAGTTAGATAAATAGATACATACATACATACATACATACATATATATATATATATATATATATATATACACACACACATTGATAGAGAGGTAGATAGATAGTTAGAAATTATATATATGGATAAATATATCGATAGATAGATAGATTGATTGATAGGTAGATAGAAAGAAAGACAGATAGTTAGATTGATTTATTGATAGATAAATATATTTGATTGATAGATATAAAGATATATAGATAGCTAGATTTGTTTGTGAATATTAAGAAGAAGAAATTCAAATCGAATGTGAGACATCGTTGGAATTACACGTACCTGATGTTGAAATCATGTGTTGGATACGAACACGTGATATCCAACTACGTCAATAGTAAGAGCGACGAACTTATTATTGATGACACTGACTGGACTTCAAGAATTTCATTTATGAAATTCCTGAATATTTTTTATGACACGACGAACATGTGTTCGTCGGTTTATACGCCCACCACTTGCATTGCACTCCATTGCACATGCAACATTAGTAGCATTTTAGGAAGTATCGAGCTGACCCGACGCTTACCCATATGGTTGCAGAGATGGAGACCAAGTACTTGAAGTACTGGTCCACCGTTCCATCTCTTTATTGCCTCGCTGCATGCATGGACCCTAGGGTTAAGATGGAAGGGGTAGAAAACACCATGACTTTCATTTCCTCGTGCATGAACCTGGAAGAGCCACCTGAAGGGTTCATTCACGAGAAGTTGACTGACGTGTTCACATACTACGATACTAGGTATGGTGGTGGTAGTAGTGAGACTGTGATTACGGACATTGATACCTTGTTCGGAGATGACGATTTTTCCATTCAGCTAGCGAGGGGGAAACGTAGGGGTGGACCATCACATAAGAGCGAGATATCTCGGTACTTAGATACCGATTACTGTTCAATCATATCACATTCTGATACTAAGAATCTTGATATATTACAGTGGTGGAAATCATATGAGTCCACCTTTCCCGTGCTATCGAGAATGACATGAGATCTACTGACTCCTCCGGTGTCGAGCGTAGCATCGAAGTCTGCTTTTTCTTTTGCAGTGAACATGATTTCGGATAGGAGATCGAGATTACGTCCAGATATTGTTGAGGCCTTGTCTTGTTTGAAGGATTAAGAGGATTCAAGATTTAGCATCCATGATCGTGCTGGAGCTGGGACTGGGACTGGGACTGCAGCCGCATCCACTACGATAGCGGAGGAGTTGATTGCTGATGATGATGATCCATATGATATTGATCTTGATGTTGCGGCTGATGATGCTCATGATATGCCGATTGACCATTGATGATGATCTATTGTTTTTTGATTTCGTTGTTTTGTTTTTTATTGATTGTACGCTTTATTTATGCGTTACGTTAAAACTTTAATTTGTTTGGTTCAGACATTCGGTATCTAATGGCTGATTGGTCATTTTTCATTTGGTTTGCTTATGTTTTTTTTACTTTTTAATTTTTTTTAACATAATTTATTGATTTATTTATTTTTTTATTTAAATTTTTCATTTAAAAATTTACAACTCTATTATATAATTCTAATAAATTTTAAACTAATTTTATATTACATTATAAAAAAATGTTAACTTTGTAATTTTAATAAAATTTAACAATTTTCATATTATAAATATATAATATTATACATTATCTATAATTTTATATATAATCTAATAATTTATATAATTAAAATAAAAATTAAAACAATAAATTAATAAAAAAAAATTTTTTACTTGGCCCGTACGGCCTGGCCTGGTCAGTATGGCCAGGCCAGGCCCGAGGGGGCCAGGCACGGCATGGCTTTTTTAAACCAGTTTGACACCTCTAAATTTATCAATTAGAATGATATTAATTCAACAAAATAAGAAGAGAGAACCAACAAGAATGATAAACATGAAAAAAAATCTATAGGTACCAACAAAATGCACAAAAAAATATAATTCCCAAATATAATACATACGGGTTAAATTAATAATAAAAATTTGATACCTCAATTATGGATGATTAGCACGATGATCATCAATTGGAAAAAATGAATTCTAAAAATAAATTAGAAGAATTTGGAATCAAAATTAAAACCCTCAAACTCTAAATTTTTTTCAAATTTTTAAAGTGTTCTTCAATAATTTAATTATCATAATTTAGTGATAGAATTTATTTCCGTTTCAACATTAACGACAAAATATTATTCTATTACTAATTTTTTTAAATGAAATATCAACAAATGGGTAAGATGCTTCACATTTAGTAATGAAAATTATTGTCATCACTAAATAATGAAAAAGATAAATATTTCATTTCTAAAAAAAACATAAATACATAAAATTCCATCACTAAATGCCACACAAGCATATCTACCTACCATATGATGTCATAATTAGCAACAAAATAAAAAAAGCATATAACAATCAATCGTTAATTTGCAAATAATCTTTCTTTATTTCTAATTTTTTCATAATGTCATTTTTATTTTTAATCCGTTTCAACTCATTTCATGATTTTAGAAATGGTACTAGGTATTTTTAATTTTTATTTCTAATTGCATTTTTCTTGTAGTGTGTGTGTGTTTATGAGTGTGTGTGTTTACACACACACGCACGCACATAAAACACACACACACACACACACACACACACACCCATAAATATATTTATTTATATAGGTGTGTGTGTGTGTGTGTGTGTGTGTGTTTGTCAATTTATATATGTTTTTATATCTATATATATTTATGTATACTATGTACTTTCATATATTTTTTATTTGTATATAAGTATTTCAATTTGTTTATTGCATGATAATATACTTGTGACCAATTGATTTGCTCAATTTTGATAGATGAAGGACGTGGGTTTGAATTTTTAGTTGTCTCTGTCACAAAATTAAATAATTTTATGGATATGTTTCTAATGTCAATTAACCAAATAATTAAATTATTTTTTTTATTTTGAAATACAAAAACAAGTTATTGAATTTTGAGTTTTGTATGAAAATAATGCATTTCAAATAAAAAATCCACAATTTAATCATGGTTTCAAAAATATGCCTAAACTAGTGCGTCTGGAAACAATATGACAATGACCGTCATTGTGAATGACGGCTATTACCATGCTATTGATTTTTTAAAATTAGAGGCCGGCACTGTGAATGCCGGTTATTGTATTTTAAAAATTTTCAAATGCCAGCATTGGGAATGATGACTATTTAATTAAATCAATGCCCGTCATTCTCAATGTCAGCTTCTAATTTTTAAAAATTTTCAAATGCCAGCATTAGGAACAATGACTATTGAATGATATATTTTCTTAATGTCGTTCTTAATGTCGTTCTTAATGTCGGCTATTGAATGATATATTTTCAACTTATCTTTTTCTCCCTTCCCATGTTTTTATCTTCTTCATTTTCACCTAACGCCCGATTTTTTCGGCCATTTAATTCAGTGGCTTCCTCCTCTCCACCATACCCACGATCCTTCTTCACTAGACCCCACCTCAGCGACGGCAATGTTATATTGCACAATCATTCAACAGCACTTTTTCTGAGGTTTGTTATGTGTTTTATTTTCTTGTGAACAAATTTAGCGGCATTAGGGCTTAATTTAGTATTTCACATATTTTGACATATAACAAGGATCTAACATTACTGACATAATCATTTGGTTTTATGGGTTTTGCTCTTGCTATAGTTTTAAAATTTATTAGCATAAAGTTATTCATGTAATTTTATTTTTTTGCGTCGTTATGCAAACATGTTCGTAAGGAAATAACATTATAATTGCTACTTCATTACATTTTCATTGATTATTTGATAGCAAACCTTTTCAAAAATAATAATGAAAACTTCATAAAATAATTAAACAAGATAACATTTTGAACTTTTAATGACTTGTCCTTGCACAATAAAAATTAGACATTCTTATAAAAGATAATTTATTACAAATGGAATGCTTGCAAGATCTTATTTATACAAACATTCATTAAAGAAAAAAATATATTTTTTTGGCCAAATTAAAAATTAAACTTAGAAAGAATTTTAATATATTACTTCTAAAAATATTTTTCTTTCTCCTTACATTGTTACCTAAATAAATATTCCTTGTCATTGTTATTCAAATATAAATCCTTATTTATGCAATTTTTTAATCAAATTATATTTTAAAAATTCTTTGTATCACTAATAATATTTTACAGAAAAAAAATAGACCAGTACTCATAAGCACGGTGAACTTAAATCTTGAATTGGTATAACTTTATTAATTATATTCTAAAATTATTTATCTTGTATGCAACATTTTGGTGGATGTTTATTGTCCTCTTGTCATAAAAATAAATTTTATCAAATTGTTTTTCATAATTTATGCATAGATATATCAAGGCTATATAAACTTTTAAAAAAATATTTATATTTTAATTAAAAAAACTCACAATTTAAAATTTTCTTTCAACTAAAATTTAAATGATCATCAATTTTTTAATTATAAAATTTTCAAAATAGTACTTACTTTTTATATAGATCCCAAGAGTTATAAAACACATTCCAAGTATGTTCCTATGCATATTGAATAAAAATAAATCTTTCAAAAAACCTATGTTATCCTTAAAACATAGAGTTTTCTCTAATGCATTTGAATACATTTCCACCTTTTGAGTACTCGATGAAAACTCTAATTAATATCTAAAGAAATATCCTCCATAAATATAGTATTTCCATTTGTATCTACAATTCTAGTTAACTATAAATGCTTATTATGATAAATACACACCAATATTTAGGTCATTCTTATACTTATATATGTCTACATTATTTTAGACAAAGAATGCTAATTCATATAGTTATTTATAGTACTTTTTATATGTCCCATTTATTTTATTTGAGCTTGTAATTTAGTTAAAATAGAGAAATTTAGCTAAGAAAATTGTGCAGAATTATATATCATTCTAGAAATAATTCTGTAAAAAAAAAACCAATTTGATAATCATCACTCATATTATTTAAATTTTTTTACTTGTTTTGAAACATATCAATTATGTCTATTTCCTCTATTCATGTAATGTGTTATTATAATGGACATATAGTAAGGACCCATAATGATGTGAAACACGATGGAAACAAAGCTTTGATTGTGCCTTTGGAAATACTGGTTAACTACATGTTTGAACAATTGGGCGATAACATATTTTCAAGCACAACTATTAATAAATAGAAGTTCAATTTAGTCCTCAAGTGTAAGTATCCTCTAAAAAGTGGAAATAGGTTCCAACCTCTTACAATATGGAATGACAATTCTGTGCATCAAATGTTGAACATGGTTAACTCAACTACCATTGAGGAAATTAAATTATTTGTAGAGGTTGTTCAAATACACTGACAAGCGATCTATTGGTATTGCAGAAATTGAGAATATTATAGAAATTGATTATGATTGTGTGCCTAGTATTGGTCTAGTACGAGATACTAGAGCATATGAAGAAGATGATGCTTGCACTTATAAAGAAGGTAATAATGGGCCTGATGAAGATGTTGATGTTGAGTATGATGACAACTTACATGTTTAAGTCGATGGACATGTTTCATCATTTCAGACTATAAATCAAGTTTTGGAGAATGAGCGAGGGCTATTTGTCTTTGCACATACATTATCTTGTGATGTATTAAATATTGAATATGATGATGAGGAACCTGATGAGTTGGCTCCTATTCAGTTTCACCTACCACCAACATCTTGTTTTGAACATGTTGAAAACATAGATATTGCTATTTCAAGTGGTTGGACTTTATGGGGGCAAGAAACAATCAGTTATGTGAGTGATGAATTTGTATTTGGATAAGTTTTAAATTCTAAATCTGAATTGCAAGAGGTTGCAGAGATTTACTCAATTAGAGCACAATGAGTTTGTTATAGTTGCCTCCTCAAAAAATTTGTTTGTTTTAAGATGTAAGAAGGCCGAAGAATTTCAATATCAATGGAAGCTATGTGTATTGTTTGTGAAAGATACTAATTTATTTGTGATCAACAAATATAAAGGGCTGCATACTTGTGTAAATCCATGTTTGAACCGAGATCATCAGCAACTAGACTCAAAGTTGGTTGCTGCTCATATAGAATCAATAATTAAGGCACTATTTATATTGTCCCCTATTGCTATTCAAGAAAATATAATGGAGGAATGGGGATATGAAATTTCATATAAAAAAGCATTGGATGGGAAGCATAAGGCATTTAGACATTTATTTGGTGATTTTTTACCATCATATAAAGATCTCCCATGTTTGTTCTTGGCCATTGAACAAGCCAATCCTAGATGTGTTGTTATTTGGAAATCCATCTTTCATAGTGTGCCAAACAATGAGACATTTTAGCACGTGTTCTGATCATTCAAGCCTTCTATTGAATGGTTTGCAAATTATCATCCTGTATTAAGTATTGATGGTACATATTTGTATGGGAAGTATAAAGAGATATTATTGATTTCTATTGGATGTGATGGAGATAATCAGTTATTCCCTTTAGCATTTGCTATTATAGAAGGTGAGAATATTGATAGTTGGGGATGGTTCTTGACATGTATCAAAAATAGTAACTCAACAAATGATGATTTGTGTTATATATGACAAATATCCATGTATTATGGTAGCTATGAGCGATCCTCATCTTCATTGGGATGAACCATAAGCCTATCACAAGATCTGCATGCATCATCTTGCAAGCAATTTTATGAGCCACTTCAAAGATATACTCTTGAAGAATTTGGTATGTAGAGTAGCTGTTGCAACAACACTATGTAAGATGAATAGGCATATGGCTATAATTGGGAGAATTAATCCAAAAGTATGACAATGGTTTAGAGGTGATCCCTCTTCTGTTATGGGTACTTTCACATGATGGAGGTCAGAGATATGGAATAATAACAACCAATATGTCAAAGGTATTTAATAGTGTTCTTAAAGGAGCTCATAGCTTACCAATCATTGCATTAGTTCAGTTGATATTTTTCCACCTTAATAGTTACTTTGTTGCAAGAAGGGAACAAGGTGGTGATATATTGGCATCCGATGAGCAGTTCATACCATATGTTGATACTTAGATTCAAGGTCGTGTGGTTAAGGATGGATCAATAGAAAGTGTTTTTTACGATCTCATATATGACATATTTCACGTAAGGTCTAGGAGTGGTCTCATTCATCAACTCAACTTAAATGACAAGAAATGCACATGTGGTAAGACATTGATATATAGATTTCCATGCAGCCATATTATAGTAGCATGTAAGCATTGAAGTGTTGATTTTTAGTTATTTGGCCTCTTTATGATGGTTCAATGATCATAGCTTCTAGGCTAATAAAACTACAAGTTAGTGGCCATCCTAAATCAACCAATTACATAATGAAATAGATGTTAGGGAGGGGAAAACTAAGATAAAATGTGGGTTGTGCAAACAAGAGGGTCATAATCGACAGTCTTGTAAGAATAGAAATCAAGTTTAGTTGTTTATTTGTAAATGAGGCCTCACTTTTTTGTTGTTGTTCTATATAAGACTTATGTACTAACATTTATTTCTTATAAATGAGGTCCCAAATATTATGTTGTTGTCTTGTATTAGACTTATTCTATTGAATGAAACTTTCTTATTATACGTGTGTATTATAAATTGTCATTGTGATTAATATTGACAGCTAATTTTGATAATTATTCTATATTTGTTATATATTATAGACATAGCTAGGGGGTTTCATGATGTGGATCCATTGGATACATTTGTCTTGGTATTGTAAGACACACCGATCACACTTAGTAGATACAGAGCATGTACATAATTTGCTAGTTAGCAATTACTATTAGTAGTTTTAACATGTAATTTATACTTGATCACTTTTAAATTTAGTTATTTCATTACTTACAGCTTCAGAAGATCCATTGCCCTCAATAGCAGATGAGAGCCTCCGTGACTATCTGAAGAATGGATATTCAGATTTTAGCCATATGTGATTAGGGCTGAATTTTATGGTATATACTATTTGGGCTATATTGCGATTGATTGGCAACTTATAACTTCACTCTTTGAGAGATGGTGGCATGAGACACACATGTTTCATGTGCTAGTAGAAAAGATGACGAAAACCTTATAGGACGTTGACATCCTTTTTTGGCCTTCATATCCATGGCCCAACAGTCACTAACACATGTGTGTTTGATGTGACGGTATTATGCATGGAGTTGCTTGGTGTCATCCCACCCGCCGATGCTATCAGAGGAGCCACTATCCTTTTGCGGTAGTTATGTATCTAGTTATCCACCCCACTACCTGATGCATATGAGGTTACATTAGAGCGTTGTGCTTGTGGATTCATCTTAGCGCTGATCGGATCATTCTTGTTTGTAGACAAGAAGGGTTTGCATGTTTCCATGTGCTTTTTCCCAATACTACAAGATTTGACGGATAATACGATATATAGTTGGAGCGGTGCAGTACTAGCACATACATATCACAAGTTATGCCGAGCCAGCTTGGATCATAGCCGTGGTATTAGCGGTTGTATTGCAATCATACAGGTATGTCATAACTAAGAATGTGTGTTGTTATGTATGGATGATTTATCATATTTTTTTTAAAGCAATATAAAAATTTCAATAATTTGACCCACTTTCTTATTATTTTGTATTCATCTATGGTCTTGGGAGAGACTTCACGTCGGGTGACTCAATTTTGGGCAACTACACACATATATAGCACCACCACCGCTCATGCTTTACACGATGCCGATGTCGATTTTGGGGATAGTGACCTACCTAAGGATGTTAAGATTACTAGCTCAATCTCTGGCTAAGCCAAAGGTAAAGCTCTAGCTCTTCCACTCGGGTGTAGGTGGAGAGTACCTTTGATACGAGTTCATAACCCATCTGGTGTACTCCTCTATATCGAAATCAGATAGATGCACGAACTCCTGATCATGTAATTTTTATGTAAAATTATATGGTTCTATATTATTTATATTCAAATTATTGTAAAATTTATTGATGTTAAGTGTTCATATGTAGGTCTCATGGAACCCATACGTGTTAGAGTTACTTGATAAGCTTTACCTCTTCTACTTTTATTATGACTTTTTCTTCTTTTATTATGACTTATTATGCTTATTCTTCATCTTGTATTTTTTGTTCTTGTTCTTCTTCATTCTATTTTTCTATTGTTCTTCTTCTTCTACTTTTTTTTTAATTTCTATTTTCGCTTCTTCTTCTTCTTCTTCTTCTTTTATTCAACTTTTTCATATACTTATTCTTAGTTTTCTTCTTCATTAGTATTATCATCTTTTTTCTTCTTTCTTCCTCTCTTCTTCTTCATCTACTTCTTTTTTCTTTTTTGTGTTCTTTTTCTTCTCTTTTTTGTGTTCTTATTTTTCTTCTTAGATATTTTTTTTTTCATCAAATTTATACTTTTCTTCTTCTTCCTCTCTTCTTCTTATTCTTCTTCTTTTTCTTCTCCTCCTCCTCCTATATCTTATTTTTTTTCCTTATTTTTCTTCTTCAACAACTTTTTCTTCTACTTCTTATGTATTTTTTTCTTTATCTTCTTTTTATGATTCTTATGATTTTTCTTATTTTTCTTATTCTTATTCTTCTTTCTTTTTTATTCTTTCTTATTCTTATGTATTATTCTTTATCTTATTCTTTGTTAATTATTCTTTTCATTCAACTTTTTTCTGTCACACCCTAATCCCCAGGGGGTTTCCATTCATTTCATCACACAACAAAATGTGCAATAAAATAAAATTTTTTTAAATATAGCGTACATATTTTTTTCCTTTTATTTGCTCACCGGAATAAAAATACATAATATATTATTCAAGCCACGACCAGCTTTTTTCACACGTCAATCCCGCATGTGGGTCTGTCATCTATCCTGAACTTGTGCATGAAAGGGGTCCTACAATGGAGTGAGCAAAGCTCAGTTGAGGTAAACTTTTACATAGCTACTCCCTACCTAAGTGCACGTAAACACATCATGCATATATATCAACACCTATTCGAGTACAATGTTTACATGGATGTAATTATAGATGAAATATTTATTATGCTCATATCCTAAGTCATATCGACTCCCTCACACATGTCGAAGCCAAGTGTGACATATTATATATAGGTGTATGTGTGTGTGTGTTGGAAATATTTCAAAAATATGGACCTTCTCCAAAAAATAATATTGGATATTCTCCGAATAAAATATATATTTTTTGAAGATACTCTAAAAAATATGGACCTCCTCCAAAAAATTATATTGAACATATCCCAATAATATATATATATATTCTTGGATATTTTCCAAAAACCATTGTGTAACTCAGCCTGAACGTTGTTACAATTTGAGTTCCCATATTAATATTAGGCATACTCTTGGATAAAATACAATGCAACCCATTCTAGACACTTTCCTTATTAAAGTTCACAAAATACAATTCATTATACTTTTATAAGTATATATTTATATATCATGCACTTACTCTTTTATTTGGAATATTCTGGTACATATAAAATATAAATATGTCATTTACGATTAAACTATGTTTCAGACATAATTATAACTATCTAAACCCAATACACACTGTAATATATTTTATTAAACAAAACACAGAAACTTTTCACTAATTAACCATTCCTAATGATTTTTCTAAACCATTCGAATTGAAAAATAAATCATGATCATTTATGGCATTTAAATAGAAAAAATCCCAATAGGAGAAAACTACTATCTCTCGAAATATTTCATGAAAACTTTATAAATTTGATATCAAATTGAAGCTCTCGCAGCATAGAGCAACTTGTATTCTTTGACTATTTTATTTCGACTCCAAATTAATCAGCTATTATCAAAAGAAAATCAACAAACATTTTATTTTTTTCTGCATTGTATCTATCTCTCTCTCTCTCTCACCAAAGTATTTTATTTTTTCCTGTCACCCCTTTTTCCTATCACCCCTTTTTCTTGATTCCCATCATTTTTTTCTATTATTTTATTAAAATAATATATAAAAACTCATTTTTATTGTTTTTTTTCCTTTTGACACATGGATCGTGCATGGCATGGCCACGTCGTTGATGTCATGGCACAATCTTTTTTTTCTTTAATTTCTTAATTATCATAATAATAATTAAATAAATTAAATAAATAACTAAATTCTGACTTCCTTGTAATTTGATGAAATTTATCACCGTAATTATATTTTCCAAGATAAATTCAATAGCAAAATCTATTTTATCATCGGGATTCTAAAATTTTAGATTATTTTTCTTATTGTAAAATTACCATTTTGCCCATTTTTTTTAGAAAAAAATCATATTATTTATCTATTCATTTTTTCCTAGATTTCATATTCTCTCCTCCTTAAAGAATTTCGTTCTAAAATTCTCATTGATTCTTTTTTACAATTAAAAGACACTCATTTACAATTAAAAGCATACACTAAAGTCAAATAATTATTAAATTATTACAACACATACCTTAATTTTCAAATTAAAAAGGAAAACAAACACGTATCATGTTTTTACGTTATCATGTTGCTTTTTCTATTCCTTGATGCTGCTAGTTCTCTTTTACTAGTCTTATAGTCTTGCATCACAAAATTGGGTCTTGACATCAATGATACTCACTGACATTTCTTTAAATATTTCATTTACATCAATAATGAGTTTGCCCCAATCCATTATATGAGTTGGATCAAAAATATATATCCTAAACATAGAGACGTGGAATATCTTGCGAACACTAGATAAATGTGGTATTAATGTCAACCGATAGGCAACAAACCCACCTTCGCGAGTATCTTAAAAGACCCAATATATCTTGCCAATAGTTTTCCACACTTGTTAATTTTGATTACTCTCTTTTTTAGCATTATTTTCAAGATAACATGATCTCCCACCTCAAATTTTAGAGATCATCATCTTCTATCAGCATAACTTTTTTGTCAACTTTGAGCTATAAGAAGACATCATATCAAATCTACTTTTTCTAAGGCACCTCTAATCACATCTAGACATCATGGATTTGTCTCGCACCTTACTCTAACAAACTAGAGATTAACATAGCCTTCTATATAATACTTCATATGGTATCATTTGAATACTTGCATGATAATTATTGTCATATGAAAACTCAACCAAAGGTAGATAATCTTCCCAGCTACCCTTGAAATCTAGACAACATGCTCGCAACATATCTTCCAAAACTTGTATGATCCTTTCTGACTGAACATCTGTTTGTGGATGAAAAGTAATGCTCATTACCAACTGTGTTCCCATTATTTTCTGGAAACTCTTCCAAAAATAAACCATAAATTTAGAATCTATGTCTGATACAATAGATACGGGCACTCCATGTAATCAAACAATTTCTCGTATGTATAACCTACACAATTCCTCTCATGTGAAAGTCATCTGGATTACTTGAAAATATGCTGACTTTGTAAGCCGGTCCACTATCACCCACACAGCATCATATTTTTGTCATGCCCGTGCCAAGTGAGTCACAAAATCCATCGTGATATGCTTCCATTTCCACTATGCTACCTCCAAAGGCTGGAGTAATCTTGTTGGCTTCTGATACTCGACCTTTATCTATTGACATGTGAGGCATTATCGAATAAAATCTCCAATGTGTCGCTTCATCCCATTCTAGTAATACTAGCGATAAAGATTATTATACATCTTTGTGTTATTTGGTTGTACTGTAAAATGAGAACAATGAAATTCTCTAAGAATCTTCTCTCTCAATTCAACTATCTGGGGAACCACAATCCATCCCCTAAATTGAAGACTATCATCCATATGAACAGCCTAACCCTCATCGCATGTACCAGCCTCTACTTAATACTTTATGGATAATATTTTTATATCATATATCTAGATCTCAATCACCATGTTTAATAGAGAAGGTACGACTACTAAACTTCTTATAATATCTTGACTTTGATTACTATATTGTAAGTTGAATCTTCTAACAGTCTGAAGCATATTTCATTCTTGTGAAGCTATACTAGCTAGTACACCTCATGACTTATAACTAAGTGTATTAGCAAGCACATTTGCCTTGCCTGGATGAGAATGTAAAGTAAAATCATAATCTTTCAGATACTTCATCTATTGACATTATCTCATTATAAGGTCTCATTGTGTAAAGATATATTTCAAACTTTTGTAATTTCACAATTTGCCTTACCCCGAAAGGTAATCCTCAAATTGCTCATCATATAAATAATGACACCATATTTTTAAAGAAAAGGCAATAGTCACCAACTTTATACCATGTGTGGGGTAATTTCACTCATAATTATTTATCTACCTTGAACCATAAGCTATAACTCTTTCGGATTGCCTCAGAACACATCCCAACCTATCTTTTGAGGCATCACAATACACTGTATATTTTTGTCCCATATCCAGATCTATCGAAATAGAAGCCGAACTAAGTCTCTTTTTCCATTCCTTTAATGCCTTCTCACATGAATCTGTCTACTCATATTTGACTTCCTTACTAGTCAATCTAGTCATTGGAGCAGCTAACCAAGAAGAATTCTCAATAAATCTTCTGTAAAACCCAGTCAATCTCAAAAAACTATGTATCATAAAAACTGACTTTGGTAACTCCCAACTTATGACTACCATGACTTTTTCAAGGTCCATTAAGACACCAGTAACTAATACTACGTGTCCCAAAAATTTTACTTCTGTCAACTAATAGTCATATTTACCAAACTTGGCTTACAACATATGTTCTATCAAAGTTTGGAGAACAATATTTGAATAATTTTCATGCTCTCCTTTAGACCAAAAATAGATCAAAATGTCATCCACAAAAATTACAACAAAATGATCTAAATATGGCTGAAATATTCTATACATTAGGTCAATTAATACTGCTAGCGCATTCATTAATCCAAAAGTATATGTGTCAACTAGGCCAGGTCGACCCAGCCCGGCACAAGACATGGCACGATTCAGCCATGCTTGGGCTGGCCCGGCATGGAAATTTCTCGTGCCTAGGCTCGTGCCGTGCCAGACCACGGCACCAATCATGTTGTGTCGTGTAGAGGCCAACAGGGCCTCGTGTCAAGCCTGGCCCGGCATGGTACCATGGCCCATTAGCATGGTAGCTCGGCACGAGCTGAGAAACCAAATTTTTTAAAAAAATTAGGGGTACGAAGGCACTGAAAGCCTAATTTTTTTAAATTAGGGGTTCGGCACGTGGCAAAGCGACGGTATCAGTCGAACCCCTAATTTTTTTTATATTAGGGGCTTGCCCAACCGGGCCGAATTCGGTGGATTCGTGCCGCTAGCCTGTGCCAGGCTGACCTCCACAGAACCGTGCCGGGCCAGGCATGGCACGGTATCGTAACCATGTCATGCCTGGCTCGACACGAAAGTATGGACGGGCCACATCTCATTTGACACTTCTATTTGAAAGGCATTACTATAAACTCAAAATGCACATACCACATATTAAATTCTATCTTAGAAATGTCAGCCACCCTATCTCACAAACGATGGTATCCGATATGAAAATCTATTTTAGAAAAGACTCGTGTCCATTTTAAATAGTCAAACAAATCATCAATCATTGGTAATGGATATCGATTCTTTATCATAACCCTATTCAACTATTGATAGTCAATGCACAGTTGAAGGGTCTCATCCTTTTTCTTTGCAAATAGAACCGAAGCACTCCAAGGTGAAGTGCTATGTCAAATGAAACTCTTGTCCAACAAATCTTGTATCTAGACCTTGAGTTCCTATAATTCGATCAGTGTCATCCTTTGTGAAATCATAGAAATTGGTGATGTACCAGGACGTAACTCAATACTAAAGTCTACATTCTTATGTAATGGTAATCCTTGTAATTCATCCAAAAAAAACATCTTTATATTCACAAACTATCCGAGGAAGATCTATATTTGGTGTCCCCTTTTCTTCTAGGATGAGACATGCCAGCCAACCAATCAGTTGTCCATGCTATTTAGAATTATATATAGTTTGGGATAAAGCATCATGCTTATCCCCCTAAAATATAACACATATATCATCTAGTGTGTTGATAATAAGTTTTCTACGATCACAATTAATAATGACTTGATGTGCTATCAACTAGTCCATGCCAAGAATTACATCGAAATCCGATATGTCCATAATCCTAAGGTTTGACATGAGTAGAATCCTTGAAATTTAAACTCACAATATTGACATATCTAACTATTTTCACCTTAGTCCCCAAGGAAGAAGACACATGCAATGGTTTGTCCAAGTTTTTAACCTCTAATCTCAATTCTTTCACACATGATGCAGAAATAAATGAATATGATGCACTAGAATCAGATAAAAATCTTGCTCATAAATAATAAAGTAAGAAAGTATATTGTATTACTTACTGATCTATCCTTTTCATATGTGGTGTAATGGCATTGACACGCCCTTGGGTCATCAAAGTCCCAACCTATGAGCCCTCTCCTCGACCTCGACCCATGCCTTGGCCTTTCTGGTATGCCTTTAGAGTAGGAGCTATTTATGGAATACCTCAAGATTGTATTCGATTTCCTAGACCCATACTAGAGAAAGGAGGAATAAACTATGTCTGTATATTTCTCACAGATGTTTGGGACTATGATGTATCATAATCCTGGAATCCTGGCTTTAGTGGACACTCTCATTTATAATGTCCAGGCTGATGATAGTAAAAACAAATTTTTTGTCCAATTTGGCTTGAACCCTCAGTTTGGCCTTGGCCTTGATAACCACAACCTTGTCCCTAGAATTTTTGTGAGGTAAAAGGTATCTGTTGCTTTCCTAAAAAATGGTAACTCTTTTTTCTCTTTCCACTAGCACTCTCACTCATCTTTTGGATATTCCATGCATCCTCGACCTTTCGCTCAATGGCTAAAGCTGTCTTAACCATCGAATTCATATCTTGGATAAAAAATCACACAATATTGCCTCGGATGGATAATTTCAATCCATCTTCAAATTTTTGATCCTTGGACATATTAGTGTCCACATAATCATCCGCAAAACATGCCAACATGGTGAATTTAGCCACGTAGTCGAGCACTATCATATTTCCTTGTTTTAGTTCAAGGAATTCCTGGGTCTTGACATGTCTAGTTGAAGTTGAAAAATATCTTTCTTTAAAGAGTTCTTGAAATTCTTCCCATGTCATTACCTCTATATTTTTTGAGCCCTTGATCCAATTCCACCAAATTTGGGACATGTCATCTAGCTGGAATGCTGCTAGCTGAATCTTTATAGCATTAGAAGTGATATGCATAGCTTCCATGATTTTATCAACTTGTCAAAACTAATGATCTACTACCATTAGGTCTCCTCCTCCCATAAATATCGAATGATGATGTGCCTTGAACCTTTGAAGATTACTTGGCCCTTCATGCCCTGTAGCAGCACTAGTCTGTGCAACCTTGGCAACAGTGACAACCACAACCTCTATGAAATCTTGTTGATCAGAAATGGCTAGTGGTTAATCCTCATCTCGTAGACGTCCTCTGTCTCCTCGTTTATGACTTGCCATCTACATAAGTCAAATAATAATTAAAGAATCAGATTTATGTCATATTATTAGTGCATATGCCAACTAATAATATACTTTTCATTTTGAAAATATCTTTTTATTTTATGAACTACTAAGTTTATATTTTTTTACCCTAGTGTTCCTTCTTTTTTTTACTTTCTATTTTCTACAATGCATATAATCCATACAATCTAAATTATGCACCATACCCCACACCAATATATACATAACAAAAATTCACTTTATGTTATGATCGCTTCTAGGAAATTTTCTATCTAGAACTTGACACCAAGATATTACCTACTTATTAATTTTTTTCTGAGTATTAGATATTTATATATCTAAACTTTTCAACCACGTTATGAACTTTTACCAAATTTTGAGCTTTAGGTAATTATATACCTAACCTTTGATACCAAGCTGAGACACCCCAATCTCCAGGGAGTCCAATTCATTCCATCGCATTATAAAATATGCAATAAAATAAAATTTTCTCAAATGTAGCATACACATTTTTTTTATTTGCTCGGTGGAATAAAAACACATAATATATTATTCAAGCTACAGCTGGCTTTCTTCATACGTGCAATTTCGCATGTGGGTCTATCATTTGTCCTCGACCTATACCTGAAAGGGGTCTCACAACGAAGTGAGCAAAGCTCATTAGAGGTAAACTCTTATAGGGTTACCCCCTATCTAAGTGCACGTAGACACATCATGCATATATATCAACACTCATTTCAGTACAATATTTACATGAATATAATTATGAATGAAATATTTATATGCACATATCCTAAGTTCTATCAACTCCCTCACACATGCGGAAGTGAAATGTGACATATTATATATAGATGTAGATATATCTTTTTTTTGAAAATATTCAAAAAAATATGGATCTTCTCCAAAAAATAATATTCGACATTCTCCGAACAAAATATACTTTTCTTGGACATACCCCGAGAAATATGAACCTCCTCTGAAAAACCATAATAGATATTTTCTAATAAAAATATTTTTTTTCCTTAGATATTTTCTAAAAACTATCACGCAACTAAGTTTAGGCATTGTCCCAATTCGAGTTCTCATATTAATATTAGTCATGCTCCTAATAAAATACTATGCAACTCAATCTGGATGTCGTCCCAATTCGAGTTCGCAAAATATAATCTATTATACCTTTATATATATATATATATATATATATATATATATATCATAGATCAACCCATTTATTTGGAATGTTCTTGTACATATGAAATGCAAATATTTCATTTACGATTAAACCATATTCCATACACAATTATAACTTTTTAAACCCAATACACACTGTAATATATTTTACTAAACGAAACACAGAAACTTTTTACCAATTAACCATTCTAATAAAATTTCTAAACAATTCGAATTGAAATTTAAACTACAATCATATTTGGCCTTTAAATAGAAAGAAATCCCAATAGGAGAAAACCACAACCTTTCGTAATATTTCATGGAAATTTTATAAATTTAATATCAAATTGAAGCTCTCATCACGTAGAACAACTTTTGTTCTTAGACTATTTTATTCTGATTCCAGAATAATCAACTATTATCAAAAGAAAATCAACGAACATTTTATTTTTTTCTGTAATGTATCTCTTTCTCACCGAAGTTTTTCCCGTCACCCCATTTTTTTGATTCCCCTCGTTTTTTTCTATTATTTTATAAAATAAATATAAAAAATCTTTATTTTTTTATTCTTTTTTTTTCTTTCGACACATGGACCATGCATGGCACAATCATGTCGTTGACGTCGAAAATCCATTTTATTATCAGAGTTCTAAAATTTTTAGATTATTTTTCTTATTGCAAAATTATCATTTTGCTCATTTTTCTAGAAAAAAAAATCATATTATTTTGTTATTCATTTTTTTCCTAGATTTCACATTTTCTTCTTATCTTTTTCTTCTAATCTTTTTCTTTTTATCTTTTTTTTTCTTCACCTTTTTCCTTTTCTTCTCCTCCTTTATTTTTTGTATTCATATGCTTCTTCTTATCCATATTCTTATGCTTCTCATTTTTATTGTTATTCTTCTACTTCTTATTCTTATTCTTTCATGTTTCACTCAATGTATCTCATTCTTCATCTTCTTTAATTTCTTATTCTACTTCTTTAATTTATTATTTCCATGTCACACTCCCTTCTCCATCTTTTTTAGCTTTAAATTATATGCCAACTTCAATATCTCCCTTTATTCCTTTCATTCTACATCTCTTTTTGCTTCTTGTTATGACTTTGTTATGCTACCTAATTTAATTAGTTAGACAATGCTAAAATAACTTTTAAATGTGAATATGTCATCAATAGAGATCTGCAACTGTATGGTCATATAAGTAGTAAAGAGGACTTTAGTCTAGATAACTCAATTCTAGCAAAATTGATATTCAGATTTTGAAAAATCTTAGATCCATGGGTTTCTTCATTTAATCTATGTGATCTTTGTTTAAATTAGCTTGGCTTATATTATATTTGAATACCAAATGAAGGTTGGGGCATTATGTAATGATTTCTTGGCCTAATTGTTAGTAATAATACTCTAGGCTTATCATATGAATATGATATTTTAACTATTTGTCAGAATTACTTATTATGATGATTTATATGTTTATTATATATAATATCATTGAATAATATTATTAATTATTCTAAATTTCCATAATCGGTTATTGTTATGAGAATATCAAAGAATTAAGATTAGTATAATGTTTGATTGATATTCATGGAATGAATATGTATATGAGATACAAATCAAATATATATATATTTGTTGAGAACAAACATTGGACAGACCCATCTTGAGATTAATATATGGAACAAAGTCATAAGTTAATCTCTAATATATAGTTATGTTATTTAATCATTTGACCTAAGATCACTATAGTTCTCAACATAAGGAATATTATATTTTGATATAATCAAGCATTGTCTTTAATCAAATAATATAAAGGTTACACTTGAACATAATAAGAATTACGTAGTGAGATATGAGCAATTAAGATGAAATTTGTCCCTCTTATTATAAGAGAGATATCTCTAGGTCCCTTCTACAATTGAGACTGAGAAATACATGACCGTGCTCAAATGAATTGATGGAGATCAATATCATTTATTTAGTCAGTCTAATTGGGTTTCGAGCAATCAAAGATAAAATGATATAATATTGACTTGGTCCATGCTTTATATTCTATCAAGATATCATGAGACAAAAAGATTATATTATTAGTTATATTAAGGTTGTCTTAGATCATGAACGTTTCATTTAACTTGGGTAATCATAATATCTTGCTAGAGGTCACTAATGACTTGTAGGATTAAAATGTGATTTAGGCCTACTGCCAATATTAATTGAACCTATAGGGTCGCACATTAAGAATAAATAATAACCTTTATAATTTTTTACTCTCTGTAACAATTTAAAATGATGAGATTATTTTAAATCACAAATAACAATTAGTTATTATTTAAATTTTAATTTAATTTCGAGAAAGTTTAAATTCGTGATTTAAATAAATAATTAATGTTTTACATTGAACTTGAGTTTTAATGAATAAATTCATTTAAAAAAGGTTATTAAGGATTTGAATTTAAGTTGTTATTATTTAAAAGAGTTTTAAATATATAATTAAATTCATTTATGACTAAAACCCTAGCAGACTTGTATATATATTGTATATATATGTGTGTGAAACATATTTGATGCAAGTAGTCATCTTTTATAAAATAGAGAGAAACCCTTTCATTTTGAGAAGAAGAATTTGAACTAGCATTCAATAATATTGTTTATTATTTTTTTTGCATGTGGATACTTGTAGACGGTGGTCATTTTTCAGAAAGGTAGCACATTTAAAGATTCGATAAACCAGGATGCACACTTTGAAGGCTTGGTGAATCGATCTACAAGAGGTAAGTTTCGTTTGCCCTTCCTTCGTATTTTTATAAAATGCATGTGATCCTTGGTAGGTTAAGAGATAAAAAATTATAAATTTTGCTGGATTTATATTCCAATTAGATTGGATATTTTGCCTGAAACCCCAATAATGGTTTCAAAGGAACTTGTGTTTTCATAAAAACTGATAATGCCATATTTAATCATATGTATGTGATGTATATGATTCTGGCATGATTTGTATATTTGAATATATGTGATATTATGGTTTGTGCGAACGACATAGTTAATAGGTTTTGTTAAGGTATTAATTGATTGATCCAAAATCAAAAAGGATTCATTAGTATGATTGAGAATTCGAATAAGATATTATCATTAAAGTGTTTAATAGCATGATATATAATTCTAGCTTTGTCTTAATTAGATTAATACATGGACTAAATTCATATATCAATTTTGATTTATTAGTGATTATTTATGATGGTGCCAAAATAAGCCCTATGTGTGATGAGATTACATAATATGTTGTTTTAATGTGATTTTGATGGCTTTTGGCTTATTCAAAATTTATTAATAAGATTAATAAAAATTTATTGATAATATTAATAAAATTTTATTGATAAGATCAATGAAAATTTATTGATAAGATCAATGAAAATTTGTTGATGAGATTAATGAAAATTTATTGATGAGATCAATAGAATTTTTTTTTCCTGGGGTGCTGCCCATGACCCCGCGAGAGCGGCCCCCCTTGACCTCGTCCGCTAACTGGCTAGCAAAACCACCATAACAGCTCTGCAAAACACCTTATAAATTTAATTGTTTTTAAATACATGGCTATTATAATTTATTTTTTTTTATGCAAATTGTTTGTACTATATGGTAATATTATATATTTTTACATGTTATGTTGCTTCACAAGGTGAATTGTATGGCCTTTTTAACCAATGTGTCGGGTAGATTAATTTTTTTTCAAGGGTTGTAATTATTAAATACGGCTTGCATGTCGTTTTTATTTTATTATAATTTTAAAATTATTGTTATAAAATAAGAGAGACAATGGAAGACATTTGAAGTTATGCAATCCATCCATGATGATGGAGGAGCTAGGTATCTATGGGCAAGTTGGTGATCAAATCAACTTCATGGAGCTACTTATTACTACCTATGAATGACTATTGATCTTCATATTGGCTCATGGAGATCAATCTAGATTAAGGTTATACTGTGACATATTTATTATATGCATGTATGAGATGCTATGTATGTTGTTACATGAGTAGGTGATACTGGATATATGATGATATCTATTAATTGAAAATTAAAATCAATCAAGATCCCTCACATAAAATTTAAAGTTAACATGTCGTCCATATTTAAACACTTGTCAAACCTATTATCACCTTAATGTGGGTTCTACCAAAGTAGAACATTAGGTGACATTAGTAAGAGAAGATGAATAATGATGCTACTCATGTGTTTTAAAATGGTTTAACTTTATTAGGTTATCAAAATGATTTTGGGCCTAATGGCATTAGATTGGATTCAAACATGCTGGGACATATGATGTCAAAATCCTTATAAATATCTAAGAATTGCATGAGATGTAATTAGTAAGCGTTACCTACCTAAATAACTTAATTTTAAGTGTCATGACAAAGCTGACTTAAAGTTGAGTAAAATATGAATCTTAGCTCACTAGATTAATATGATTATTCTTGAGGGTTATTAATTTAGAGATATTTTTTCATAATCAAAATACTTATCGAACTTTGTATTCATTGTAGATGGCCAACAATAACAACAAAAATTCTACTATGTCACTGCAATTAGTCCTTGAGAAGAATAAACTTAGTGGGACTAACTTTCTTAGCTAGTTTCAAATTTTGAGAATTGTTCTCAAACAAGAAAAGAAGCTTTATGTCCTGTATGAACCTCTCCATGAAGAACCAAACTGATAATGCTCCTAAAGATGATAAGAATGCTTATGAGAAGCATCATAATGACTTTATTGATGTTGCATGCTTGATGCTAGCTACCATGAGTTTCTAAACTTGAGAAGGATATAAAAAACATTGAAGCTTATAATATGATATTCAATCGTAAGGAAATATTCCAGCAACAAGCAATGCAAGAATGGTATGAGACTATCAAGGCACTGCATTCTTGCAAGATGATTGAGGGTGCTTCAATTAGTGCTCATGTTCTAAAAATAAAAAGCTATATTAAGCACCTTGATAGGCTTGGATTTCCATTAAGCTAAGAGTTGACAACTGATTTGATTCTAAATTCACTTCTTGATAGTTATGGCCAATTTGTTGTGAACTATAACATTAATGAAATAGACAAATCTATCTCTAAGATGCATATAATGCTTAAAACTACTGAGCAGAATGTTAAATCCAAGCCTGACAATGTACTAATGGTTCAAAATAAAAAAGACTTTAAGATCAAAGGAAAGGGAAAGGGCATGGGCAAAGACAAAGGAAAGTCCAATGCTCAACCCAAATCCAAACATGAACCCAAGGCTAAAGCCTCAAATGGAGATTATTTGTTTCTTTTGCAATGAACCTAACCATTGTAAGAGAAACTACAAATTGTATTTATAGCACTAAAAGAAAAAGCCTACATATCTAGGAAAGATCCCCTAGCTAAATGGGAGTTTTCAGTCGCTAAATGGGATATAATGATGGATTAATGATGGAAGCTTTCCCAATCTAAAGTGCCGTCACTAAAAATTACGAGGGAAAGTGTCTCTGGCTAAAAATATTTAGCGACGAAAAAATCTCTTGCTAAAATAATGATTTCCCTAACTAAATTAGTAAGAAAAAATTCCCTTGCTAAATTAGCAAGGAAAAAATCCCTAGCAATTTTCATTCCAAAATTATTTTCAGAATTTTAATTTTTTTTCAAAAAATTAAATTAAATTATTAAATATTTTTATATTGAATATAATAAAAACAAAATTATAACAAAAATTTATAATTAACAAAATAAATCATTTAATAAATTATTTTGATACAATATTTTTCATAATTAAAAAAAATACATAACAAAATTATATTACATCTTATTCATCAATATATCTACAGATAGTGCATATAAAAAATCTATCCGTGTATTAGCATTGCTTTCTCTCTCTCAACTCCTATGATCGCCATCTTTCTGCTGTGACAAAGCTTTCCGAGTTGCAGTGCGTCATGTCTAGTAAAAAATCCATTCACTTATACAAGCTTCAAATGGAGAATCAATGCGGTATCATATCTGTGCAAATTTTAAACCAGTTAATAAAATCAAAATAATTAAATAAATAAAAAAGTTATGTTTTAATAAATATATAATACTGTAGTATATATGTACATATATATTATAGTGTATTTGTACATATATACTAGCATTTCACTAGATACATATATTACTGCAGTATATGTACATATAAACTACAGTATTATATGTACATATATACTCAGTATATATGTATATATTATACTACAATATTATATTTACGTATACTGAGTATATATGTACGTATATATCGAGTATATATGTTTGTATATACTGAGTATATATGTATCTATATACTCAGTATATACACACTTATATACTATAGTATATACGTACATATATACTCGATATATTTTACATATATACTAAGTATATACGTACGTATATACCACATTTGCTATTGCTGCTACTAATGCCACTGATAATAAAAGTGGGATTGGCAATGATGCTTGACTGATGAACTTTCCTGCCAACCACTCCTTTTGAGATTGAGTAATTTTTTGATGAGGCGGCGAGCTACTTCTTCCAAAATATGACCCAATATTCCTCATGACACTCCATGCCTATAAAAATCAGGTAATATTACATTTTTCCTTATGATTGAATACAGTTTTGTAAAATCTAATAAAATTACACGATACTATACGAGCATCATCATCATCATCATCCTAAGACTTAATACACAATTAGAACCAATCTTTGCAGAACATAGAGCCAGAAAACTTATTTCCTCGTACATACGCTAAGGTGATGACCAGGATTATCAACATAATTTCTAAGAGATTTAAGACCAACCTTTGTTTGCCTGGCTGGCCTGGACCAGAATATCTTCATGACACAACTTTGGGGAAGGTGTAATATCCATGACTTTTATTACCTGCATCAGTAAGCAATGCACGATGATGACCAGACCACCCTGAACAATTATATATTCAATCATGTGTGTGTATGTGTGTAAATGGGTGTGTATGTATGTCAATATATACATGTCTACAAATAAATATATGCACTGACTTATGTATATATACTCGGTATATATGTACTTATATACCGAGTATATATGTATGTATATACTATAGTATTATATGTGCGTATATATAATCACATAGCCTTAGATGACACACACATGTACTTTCATGTAAATACACATACCATCAAAGACAACAGAAAGAAATAATCTAGGACTTAAAAAACATACATATAGGTCTTTCATGCATGGTTAGCATTTCTAGTTCTTTGTTCTCTGGTACTCCACGCAGATAGAGAACATTGTTACACCTGCACATAGAGCAGAACATACTACATTTACAAACCAATAACTGATACAAAGTAGTCGCAGTCTGAACTGTGACAATGCAAATCTGCATAAAATAAGAGTGTCAAGAACAAACCTACATTTGCATGGGACTAGAATTTTTTCGTTCATCTCACAGATTCAAAAGCTAAGATATTTTTCCCAGCATCAAGAGGACCATCCAAGCCTTTTACATACTTATAATAGGCTAAAAATCTACCCAAAATATTTTGGGACACACAAATATATTCACAGATATATAATAACAGTAATTATAGACATGAGAAAATACAAATCTAAGTTGATAATCATACAACATCAACAAATATCTAAAATATGTCCAGCAATTATGTTTAGAGAGAAATATAGTGCAAAATTAAAATGTTTTAGGAATAATGAAGATAATAGAAGCTCAGCCTCCTTTTGATCTAGCTGAAATCGGCAAATATGGGATCCATGCAATGGAAAGACCATGGCAATATGTGAATACTTTGAATCAGAATTTTTTCATGCAACTCACATCAGATTTCTTGCAAAGATTCATTATTAGGTTAATTGGAAAAGCAAAGAACAACCAGAATAAAAAAATTTGAAACCTCCAAAAAAATCTCTTAATGTTTTGCTATACATAGACAAAAATCAAAAATAGTTCAGAAATAATTCTGATACGAAATCATCCTCATAATTTGTTGGGATTTTGTGCTAGCCTCTCTTGTGAGGTTTCATAGCTGGATCTCAGAATGCTATTTGTCACGTTAATGCTGCTAACTGTGACTCCATATAGAACATCTGCTGTTGCATTATATTCTTAATATCTTTCATCTCATCATTCATTTCTTTAATTTCTTGCATTTCTTCCATCAAATGAGTAATCTACTCATCCTTCTCTTCTTTTAATTTCTTGCATTTCTTCCTTCAAATTAGTAATCTGCTCATCCTTCTCTTCTTTCATTTCATGCATTTCTTCCTTTAAATGAGATATCCGCTCATCATTCTCTTTCATTTAGGTCTCCATAACTTCAATACGTTCATTTGTTTCCATTACTTATTGTTCGACCACCTCATCCACCATTACTGTGACAGATGAATTAGAAGTATGACTGCTACAACAAAATGTCACTCCCTTTGAGCCAATGTCATACACTCACTACTTCTTATGACCTCGTATGGTCTCCAAATAAATAGGATCATAGTCAATTGGTTGAAGATCCATAGAACCCTCAACTTGTTGAGAAGTAGCTATCACACATTCATCAATGAGTTCCTGAGATAAAATAGAGAAATATATTATTCTAGATATACATAAAATAAATTAAATTTATTGCATTCCAAACAACTTTCAAGATGTACTGTAGTATTATAAAATTATATTAATATAATAGATTCTTACAGCAATCATCTTAGACTTGTTGTCAACAAACTGACCATCTATTTTTTTCACATGTATATTTCTGAAAATCTCATAAAAATTGGGAGCTCAACCAAATTCTCCAGCCTAGAAAATATATTTATTAAGTCATAAAATAATAAATGATAAAAAATTGTAACGAAATTAATAAAACCATGCATATATTTGATTTATTTGGATGATTAGGACAACCACTAAATATATAAATGTTTAAAATATTAAAATTGTATCAAATCTTAAGCGTGCTCATTGCTCGACTTTGACCCTCTTGTGTGTCGAGAGATTCATGTGCCTAGTCCGGCTACCATAGTTCATCAATTTTTGCTGGCAATCTCTAATTTTTTCTACACATCTGGCTCCTCCCAATACTTAAGCCACTCGGGCCAGTCATCCTCTGATATAAAATCAAGCATTTCTTTTTTATTCTTCAATTTATGAACAAAATCAGAATATTGTTCAACAATTTTGTTCTCCCATAATGACTTTATCTTTCCATCAAATTTGAGTGCCCATGTGCACTGATTCTATATATAGAAAAATCACAAAAGAATTTATATTAATAACAAGGACATAATGATTTACTGCTTGAATAATAACCAACATAATAATTAACTAAATAGATAATTAATTTTTAATGCTTTTGTTTCATTATTTTTGCCTGAAAGTCATTAAAATAAAACTCTTTT
The DNA here is from genome assembly GCA_029783825.1 of Sapria himalayana. NCBI lineage: Eukaryota > Viridiplantae > Streptophyta > Magnoliopsida > Malpighiales > Rafflesiaceae > Sapria > Sapria himalayana. Next base: position 522,695 of record JAREIK010001542.1, read on the forward strand.
GTCGATTCAGAAACTTTCTTCCATGAGAATACTTTAGAATCAACTATTTTCTTGAAAGACTTTGTAATTAAAGTCGAACACTTGTGAATTTGAATAAAATTGTACAAATAAATAAATAATATTGAAAACAAGCAAATCATAACCATATATATATATAACAACTAACAGTAACATCAAAATTTTTTATTCAAGTCATATTTACATATTTCTTATACCTCCAATCCACGATCTTAATTACTAACTTAGCACTGAATGTAGAGGAAGACACGACATTTGATGATGTCGATGGTTTTGTAAATGGGAGAACTATCTGTGTAACATGTGGTGTAGAAGATAGAGATGGATCAAAAATGTGTGCAAAAATGACAATGGGTAATGGGCTTACATCATATAAAGGTGATAGTAGGGGTCTCAATGATGGTGATGGTGATGGAAATGGAGATGATGATTTTGATGTTGAAGTCTGGATATGATGGGTATGAGATGGTACTGAATTTGCAACATGATATAAAATACTAGATGAATTTGGTTCATTTCTGCGTTCACGTCCACCTCCACCATGGCCACGTCTTTTAGGCGCCATTTGCTGTACAAAAAAAATATAGAACAAATAACAAAGATATGATGAACATCCATGCATTTTAGAAAAAACACACCAATAGATTTCAAAAAAATATAGAAAGTTTTTGATAGTTTAATATTATAATAAAATTATAACAGTTTAATTATCATCATCACTGTCATCCTCCAATTGATCTTCTGACATTTCGTCTAATTCCGATGGAAGTTCCAACTCATCTTCAGATAGAAATTGATAATCTTCAATTTTTATTAGGCCACCATTTGAGTCACATAAATTTTCTGGATCTTCATATACATGCACAAGCTCGATAATATTTATGTCATCTTCTTGGAATGCCGATGCAATAGCTATGTCTGCACTTCTTTGTTGAGATGTTGGTACTTCAAAATTTGTTCGAGCTTTGATTTTGCAAATCACCCACCAATCACTCTTATCACGAGATAAACTCGAATATGTACAATAATATACTTGAGTGGCTTGAACTGCCATAATAAATAGCTCATATCAATTATATCTGCATTTATGAATAACATTCGCTAGCTTATAATCCGAATGAATCTTTGTACCCACATTTAATGTAAGATCAAACCACGCACACTTTAATAATACAATCTTGTTATTTTTGAGTCCGAGATGCTCCCATAACTTCTATGAGTTGACCATAATAATCAATCTCATCTGCACTATAACCTGATCCTTTAATGCATACACCACTATTCATTATTGTTTTAGAAGAACTGTGCCCGATTGTGTGAAATTTATATCCATTGACAAAATACCCAAGATAGGTTGTCACATATCTAAATGGGTCTTTACTTAGATTCTGAATGAAAATATTATAATCTCCATTTGAATGATCATTTATCTGTGACATAAATTTTACAAATGATGTTAACAAATAAAAGATACTAATGAATTAAATAATTCAAAAATTTAAAACTTAATAATTCTCACATAATTTTTGAATCAATTCGCAAATTCAGTTTCTAGCATATAATCGACATCATTGCTAGGAATTGCTAGTTGCATATTTTTTAACTACTCAACATAAATACTGCACAAATATAAAAAATGAGAGAAAAATGTATATCAATGTTTAATTATTCCTATTAAGGACAAAATTAAACTACGATTAAGCTTGCAACCATTTTGGGCATACATACTCAATATATGATGCAACCTCCTCACAATTAAGTAAAACATAACTACAGGTTGCTTTGTACTTTTCATCTGTCATATATCTTTTCTTTGCTCTTCAAAATACTCTTCAAAGTACTTGAAGATAAATAGTTTATCCACAAAATCATCTTCTACCATCACATGACCATCATTCCAAGGCACATTTCTATTCTTTATATTGACTGATCCTCAAAATAATAAGAACAAAATGATGATGCTTCTTCAACTAAATATGCTTTGCAAATTGAACCTTCAACTTTTGCCTTGTTTCTAATATTCAATTTCAACTTACAAAGATACCTACATCCACAATGTTAGGTTTCAATTATATTAAATTACAATATTACTTTATGTATGAAATAATAAAACAGGGTTAATTATATGTATTTACCTCTCAAAAAAATACATCTACCTATATTGCACTGGCCCTGCTATCCTTGCTTCATATGCCAAATGGACCAGAAAATACTCCATTGAGTCAAAAAAACTCGGAGGGTATATCCGTTCAAGCTTATAAAGAATAAGTGGAATGTCATTATCCAGTCTCGTCATGTCATCTATTTTGATTGTGGTTGCAGTTAGCTATTTGAAAAACAAACTAAGTTTTGTAAAGACCTTCCAAACACTTAGGAGAAGTAATTCACGAAATGCAATTGGTATTAATATATGCATAATGACATGATAGTTATGACTTTTCATTCCAAATAACTTAAGATTCTTCATATCCCCACATCTACCCATATTTGACACATATCCATCAAGGAATTTCAAATTTTTAACTCATTCACACAATATCTGTCCTGCCTTCCTATCAAGTGTGTAACAAGCTTTAAAGAATTTTTTTATTGCTTCATTCAGTTTCATTTCAGGATGTCGACAGTAATCATTCAGCTCTTGTCTTGATTTTAAAGTGTTTTATTTTTCCATCTACATTAAAGGATAGTGTTGAAAACATTCTCAAACACATTTTTTTTCAATATGCATTATATCCAAGTTATGACGAATTAAATTGGACTTCCAATAGGCCAAGTCCCAAAATATACTACGTTTCCTTCCGCAAAATATTTTTCATATTGGTTCATTAGTTACAGTAGTATCCCTTTCAGTTACCTTCTTCAAACCCAAACTCTAAATCTCTAACATAATATCATATTCTAAAAAAACTGCTGGTGCAACTGTCATCACAATTTTATTTTTTTGAAATGTAGTTCTATTTCTTCGAAATGGATGATTTATATGTAGAAACTTACAATGGTTATCAAACCATAACTGTTTACCACTAAATTTGAGGGTAAATGCATCTGACTTTTTCATGCAATACGAGCATGCGAATCATTAGTAGTACTCCAGCCAGACAATATTGAATATGCAAGAAAGTCACTTACCATCCACATAAGAGCCGCTCGCATAATAAAATTTTTTTTCTTTGAGATATCATATGTATTCATACCAACATCCCACAAATAATTTAACTCTGCTATAAGTGGCTGTAAGAAAACATCTAGCATGTCTTTCAGATTTTTTGGCCCTGGAACTAATATTAACAAAAACATATATTACTCCTTCATACACAATCACATATGCAAATTATAAGGTGTCACTATCATTGGCCATGTTGAATACTATTATCCAGATTGCCCAAATAGCTGAAATCCATCAGTGTAGAAACCCAATCTCACATTTTGACTTTCAGCTATAAAATCTTGATGTATATGATTAGAATGCTTCCAAGCAAGTGATTTTGATGGATGACACATTACCCCTTCTTCAACCTCATGCTCAGAATGCCACCTCATATCATTTGCTGTAGCATTTTATGCATATAGACTTTGCAATCGAGGAATTAAAGAAAAATAATACATCATAAATGCAACTTTCAATTTATGTCGCATATCTATAATAAGAGATGCCTTCTTAAATAAAGGATGATCACAAAACTTTCAACTAATTAAGTCACTATCACCACCCCACAATAACATGCATCTATTGAAACAATAATCAATTTTTTCACTAGTAGACCCATTCCTCGTAGTAACTTCTTAGTGTTGTAAAAGTTATTAGCGACCAAATTATTATCCGGAACAATCTCATTCATCAGTTCTATCACCTGATCAAATAATTTTGTAGACATATGATTTTTTTGATTTAATGCTCATAAGGCGAGCCACAAGTGATAATTGCGAATGTGTTTTACAACCAGGCCACAACTCATTATCTACAACTTAAAGCATTTCATAAAATTTCTGAGCTTTAGGATTAGGTGTTTTATCCACGTAATCCATATTGAAGTCGGCACCATCAACTTCCATGATCATTCTATGGTTTGTGTTTGATGCTTCTTCACCAAAAGCAAACCATTCAGTATCATCATTTTGGTCAATGTTCAGAGTATTTGTACTATTCTCATTATAAATACAAACAAAATAATGTTGTATAAAGCCATATTTAGCCAAATGGTATCATATAGCATTTACATCATGAAAAGGAATATTCTAACACTTGCAATAATTACATGGACACTTAATTTTTTTCTCCATCCATCCATCTCGATTGACTACATGCAAAATTAATGAAAGTTTCAAGCCCCTCAAAAAATCTTTATTCAAATTTCCATTCATAAATCTTTTGTACATCCACTAACGATTTGAACTCATTTTGTCTTATTTTATTTGCAAAGAATACTACTCAATTATTATTTTGAATTAAACATTCAATTACTTCAAAATATACTAATAATTAAATAAAATTACTTATAGATGACTATTTAAAAATTAAATACCGTGAATATCGAGGCAATGCATTTGATGAATCTACATAAATAGATAAAGCAATTTTTAGCATAGTAAAGATTAATAGATATCATCCTATTACTAGATAAAGGGAGCAAAATATAATAATGCACAAGAAAGGAAAGCAAAAAAGAAAGAATTTAAAGTTTGAAGATGGGGATGGAGAGAGAGGGGGGGGAGGGGGGGAAGAGGGAGGGGGGGAAGGAGGGGGTGGAGGGGGGAGAGAAATGGAGAGAGGGAGAGGGAGGGGGAGAGAGAGAGAGAGAGAGAGTACAAGCAAGAAAGGAGAGAGAAAGAAAATAGCGAGAGAGTGTGACACAAAAAGAAAAAGATGAAGAGAGTGACATAGAAAGAATGAGAGAGGGAGAGAGAGACACAGAGAATGCAATGTTAGAATGAGGAATTACATAAAAGAATAAAAAATTTTCTTCTATACAAACCTATCAAATATTATATCTTTTGTCATACATAAGTTCATATATGAGCCTGAGGCCCATGAGGTGGGATTTGGTAAGAGTACGACCCTTATTTGTATTATCCCATATATGAGCCTAACCATTGGACACTCTCTTGCTATGTGCTTACATATTGTTAATATTATATCTTTTGACATTTAATTTCAAGTTAGTGCAATAAATTAGTATTATCCCATTAATAATTATATGTTAGTATACATATAGTATATGTAGTTATAAATAGTTATATATAGTTAAACATATAGTTGTGTGTATATATATACACACACACACATATATATATATATATATTCATACAAGTGGTTATATATAGTTTTACATAAATATATATAAAGTTATAAACAATTATATAGATTTATATATATGTACACATAGTTAAAAATAAAGTTATCTTTATTTATATAGAGCATTTTATAGTTATACAAATACCTATATATAGTTATACACATATAGTTAAACATTATGTTGTATGTTTTTATACAGGCAATTAAAAATATAGTTATATGTGGTTATACATATAGTTACACATATAGTTAAACTTATATTTATACATGTAGGAATATTTTTTTTATATATAATTTCATATATTTATACTTATAGTTATGTATAGGTATAGATATACTAAAATACATTTTTTAATACTAATATATAAAAATGTATATTAAATATATGTTGTTAATTATATATTTAAATATAGTTATGTATAAAGTTTTTATAGTTATACATATAGTAAGATACAATTATTTATAGTTATATGTTATTATACATATAGTATATATAGTTATAAAAAATTATATATCGTTAAACATTTAGTTATATATATATATATATATATATATTCATATGAGTAGTTATATGTAATTATACATAAATGTATACAAAGTTATAAACAAATATATAGATTTACATATATATATACATATATGTATAAATAGTTAAAAATATAGTTATATTTAATTATATAAAGTTTTATTTAGTTATATAAATATTTATATATAGTTATACACATATAATTAAACATAATGTTGTTGTTATACATGTAATTATAAATATAGTTACATGTGGTTGTACATATAGTTATACATATAGTTATACATATAGTTAAACTTATATGTATACATGTAGGTATATATATTTTTCATATAATTTCATATATTTATACATATAATTATGTATAGTTATAGATATACTAATAAACATTTTTATACTAATATATAAAAATGTTTATTAAATATATATTGTTAATTATATATTTAAGTATAGTTATGTATAATGTTTTATAGTTATACATATAGACAAAGACAATTATTTATAGTTATATGTTCTTATACTTATACATATAGTAAAATACAATTAAATATAGTTATATATTATTATACATATAGTATATTTTATTAGAAATATAGTTATATAGAAATATACATATAGTTATAAATTATTATATAGTTAAAAAAATAGTTATGCATGGTTATAAAAATAGTTTACATAATTATAAATATAGTTATAAATCCTTTTATATATATTGGTATGTGATTATATAATTATACAAGTGTTTAGATATAATATTTGTATTTAAAATATTTTTATAAATATTACATATATATAATTATATACATGTAACACTTTTATAAATATTATATAGTATATATATCACACTTATATAAACATTATATATTTATATAAAAATTAATATGTTATATAAATGTTTACAAAAAGTATAAACATTTTATATGTTATATTATTGTTATATAAAAAAATTATATAAATGGATAGTTTTATGTAAATATTGTATAGATATTTATAAACATTAATACATATGAATAAATATTTATATATAACATTATATGTTTGTATAAACATATCAATGTATATATATAATGTAATACGTTTATATATATTAAAGTATAGACATTAATATTTAATGTCATATGATTATATAAATGTATAAAAGTTTATATATAATGTTATCTGTTTATAATATATTTGGAGACAACAAAAATAGAACCTATAAGCATTAAGGTCATTTTTTGACAAGTTAACAGAAGCAGAAGACAATAACCATAATTTATTTTTATTAAGTTACAGAAGCAGAAAATAATATGCAAACATTCAGTATTTGAAATCTATAAAACCCTAAAAAATTAAACAGTAAAAGAACAAAGTTTACACAACTATTTATTATTTCATTAATGGGGTAGAGTCAAAATCATATAAGTGATATGAAAATAGAAGAAAAAAAGAAGAAACATTAGTGGAACATTAAAAAAAAATCAAACCCAAATATTTTGTAAAAACCAAACTCCGCAAGTGGTAATCAAATTGAGAAAGATAGAGATATGTATATAGAATTCTGAAAGAGAAGAGCAGTGATAATAATACCTGGTACAAAGAAGAGGTAGATTTTGTAGGTTGCTCCCGAATTCCCATTTCGTTTATCCTCTCTTCGTTGTTGAAAGATAGAAAAAATGATAAGTGTTTAATGCCTTAGTATTTTTTTTTTCACGAAAACTATAAATAAATAAATATGTTGTAAATATATAGAAAATAAAGGGACAAAAAAAATAAAATTTAAATAAAATTATTAAAAATAAATAATTTAAATAAAAAAATTAAAATGATTTTTATTTAACCATTAATGATATTATTTCATAAATAAATAAAATAATATTATATAATTATAAAGTATTTCATATATCTCATATTATATTATATTATATATATATATATTATATTTTATGGTTATAAATTTTTAAGAATTTAATTTATTTTTATTAATATAATATGAAATAATTATAAAGGCATAAAATTTGAATCTTTTACTCATTATAAATTTGAATATTTGAAGTGTTCATTTAATAACCACACTTAGATATTTATTCTTTAAATCATAAATTTTTTTTTTGATTTAATTAATACATATATATTTATTAATCTTTAAATATCAATTTATTTTCTATTAAATTATATCAAAATTTTGAAAATTTTTTTATAATTCAAAATTTTCAAATCTTTTAGTCATTATTTTTTTAAAAGATTCCTTTCGTCATTAAAAATTTTTATGATTATAGTAATAATATTAATATTTAATTGTTTATTCATTTTAAATATATTTTTATTATTTTTTTATTTAATCAAACAATTGTTTATTTTAACTTTTTGTTAGTAGTAATTTATATTTATGTTTATTTTTTAAGTAAAATATTTTCAAAATTATTATAATTAAATAATAAATTATATAATGTTTTTAATACAAATATTTAAATATCATAATTAAAAATATCAAAAAAATATTTTATATACTTTTTTTAATTAATTTATAATCAAAAAATAGTTATTTTAGTCTTATTTAATATAAATTTTTATTTGTATTTATATATTTATTAAATTTTTTTATAATATCCTATTTTTATAATTATACTAGAAGATTGTGTCTTTGAAAGATCACTCATCTGTAGACCATGACATACATGTAATAAAGAAAATTACATAAAATATTAAAAAAAATAAAGTTAAAAAATTATATTATTAAAAATTTGAGACAGTAATAATCACAAGCCCAAATAGCTAGGGAAAAATCCCTAGCTAAATGCATATTTTTTAAGAAAATAAATATTTAAGGAATTGTTGCTTCCAAATATATATAAAATTATAAAAAAATAAATTCAGATAATAATTTAGCGACGGATTTTATCTCGATCTAATTAGCTAGGGAAAATCAATCACTAAAATCCCCACTTTTTTGTGAAGAATTTACGAAAATATTAGCGACGAATTAATTATGGATCGAAAATATTAGCGATGAATTAATTATGGATCAACAATTTTAGCGACGGATTATGTCTGGTTCTATTTAGTTATGGAAAATCCATCACTAGATTCGTCATTAAATTTCCCACTTTTCATTACGTGGAAATTTATGGAAAAAAATGATGAAAAATTTGTAATCTACATATTCCATCGCTAATCTGTCGCAAATTTTTATATCAATGTAAAATCAAAAATCTCTTACTATTTCCTAGCTAATCCATCGCAATTTAGTTAGGAAATGATCCCTAGCCAAATTTCTCTAACTAAATTAACATTTTCTTGTTGTGAAGGATTTGAAGAAGAAGACTGGTGAGACTAGTTCTTCACGTATTTATGTTATATAAATTCATTTTTCGCATTCTAGTTCATGGGTATTAGATATTGGATATGAATCACACAATTGTACAAATATGCAGGGACTCAAATGGAGTATACAACTAAAGAAATGTTAAGTTGATATACGAGTAGGCAATAGAGTAAAAGTTACTGCTTTGGCTGTAGGAAGTTATAAACTTACTTTGCCAAGTGGGTTTTTTTTAGTTTTGGACAATTATTATTATGTTCCTACAATGTGTAGAAATATTATTTCAGTTTCTTGTTTAGATAATGATAGTTTTCTTTTATTATTAAAAATAATAATTGCTTTATTTTTCATTAAGACATGTTCTTTACAAATGCCTATATTTAGGATGGTCTTTATGTTATGAACCTTCAAAAATTCAATGATTATAATATATATAATATAACGACTAATAAATTTAAATTAAATGATTTAAATTAAACATATCTTTGACATTGTCGCATTGGTCATATAAAGGAGAAACGTATCTCAAAACTTCATCAAGTTGGACTTTTGAATTCATTTGATTTTGAATCATATGATAGATGTAAATCTTGTATATTGGGTAAGATGATAAATGATCCCTTTACTGGACATAGTGAAAGGGCCAATAAATTATTAGATCTCATACATACAGATATATGTGGACCATTAAGTTCAAATGCTAGAGGAGGTTATAAGTAGTTCATTACACTTACTAATAACGTCAGTAGATATGATTGTCTACTTGATGAGATATAAATCTAAATCATTTGAAATGTTCAAATTTTTTTTAAAATGAAGTACAAAACCAACTTGGAAAGATAATCAAGGCACTTCAATCTAATCGAGGTGGCAAATATTTGAGCTAAGAATTTGATGATCATTTTAGAACTTGTGGAATCATTTCATAATTAACTCTACCTAGAACACCAAAATGGAATGGTATGTCTGAGAGAAAAAATCAAACTTTATTAGATATGGTTCGATCTATGATGAGTCCTATAGATCTTCCATTTACCTTTTGGGGTGATGCACTGGAAACAATTGTGTTCACACTAAATTGAGTTCCATCCAAAGCGGTTGAAAAGACACCATATGAGATGTGGACTGGTAGAAGACCTAGTTTGTCTTTTCTTAAGATTTGGTGTTGTGAGGCTTATATAAAACATCAAGTTTCAAATAAGATAGAGCCCAAATCTGATAAATATCTTTTTGTGGGATATCCTAAAGAGACTAAGGGATACTACTTTTATTATCCCATAGAGAACATAGTGTTTGTTGCTCGGAATGACATCTTTCTAGAAAGAGAATTTATTTCTAAAGAAACTAATGAGAATAAGATAGAACTTGAAGAATTTTGAGAATCACAAGATAATAATTTACTACCTATGAATACTCATAGTCAACAAACTATTACTAACACACCTCCTATGGCACAAAAATAAGGTAGATCTGATAGGATATGTCATGAGCCTAAGAGATATAGATTTCTCGTGACTAATAACATTGATGTATTATTAGTGGATTAGAATGAACCCACTACCTATCAAGAGGCTATGTTGGATCCAAAATCTGAGAAATGGTTAGAGGCCATGAAGTCAAAAATTCAATCCATGTATGATAATTAGGTATGGACATTGATTGACCCACTTGAAGGTACAAAGACCATTGGGTGCAAATGGGTTTTAAAAAAGAAAACTGACATGGATGAAAAAGTGCATATTTACAAAATAAGGCAAGTTGTAAAAGGTTTCAAATAAACTCATGGTATAGACTATGATGAAACTTTTTCACCTGTTGCTATGCTTAAGTTTATTAGAATTCTTATTGTCATTGCTACATATCATGATGATGAGATTTGGTAAAATGGATGTTAAAACTATATTTCTTAATGGAAACTTACTTGAGGATGTGTACATGACACAACATGAGACTTTTATACAACTAAGAATTTTACTAAAGTATGCAAGCTTCAAAGATCCATTTAATGAATCAGTCAAAGGGTTTGGATTTGTTAAAAATGAAGATGAGCCTTGTGTTTATAAAAAAATTAGTGAGAGAGATTGTATTTTGGTCATATATGTTGATGATATTTTACTCATTTGGAATGATATCCCTACCTTGCAAAATGTCAAGTCTTGGTTAAGTAAGTATTTCTCAATGAAAGACTTAGGTGAAGTTGTCTATATCTTAGGGATAAAGATCTTTAGAGATAGATCTAATAGGCTGATTGGTCTAAGTCAAAGTACTTACATAGACAAAGTACTAAAATAGTTCAGTATGCAAGATTCCAAGAAAGGATACTTGCCCATGTCTCATGGTATTCCTCTTAGCAAATCTCAATGTCCTAACACTAAAGATGAGTGAGAGCGGATGAGTACAATTCTTGATGCCTTAGTAATAGGATCTATCATGTATGCCATATTGTGCACTAGACAAGATGTATCTTATGCTTGAGCATAATGAATAGATACCAGTCAGATCTCAGTAAGAGTCACTAGATAGCTATTAAAAATATTCTTAAGTATCTAAGAAGGTCTAAAGATATGTTCATAGTGTATGGTGGATTGGAAGATGATCTGGTTGTAAAATAGTTACATAGATGCAAGCTTCCAATTTGACAAAGATAATTTCCAATCATAGTCGGGATTTGTGTTTTGCTTAAATGATAGTGCAATTAGCTGGAAAAGTTCAAAGCAAATCACTATTGCTAATTCTATAACTGAAGCTAAATTCATTGTAGCATCTGATATAGCAAAGAAAGTAGTTTGAATCAAGAAGTTCATCACTGACCTTGAAGTGGTTCCTAGCATTACAAATCCTGTTGATGTTTATTGTGACAATAATGGTACTATTGCACAATCAAAGGAACCTAGATCACATTAGTGATTCAAACACATTCTTAGGCATTATCATCTCATTCGAGAAATCATTGAGAGAGGTGATGTTAAGATATGCAGAGTTCCAATAGATGATAATATTGTTGATCCATTGACTAAGCCTCTACCATAAACAAAGCATGATCATCATACTAGGTTGATCATATGTATTAGATACATTGATGAATCAGCCTAATGCAAGTGGGTGATTATTAGTAATAGTGCTCTAGGCCTATCGTTGGACATAGTATTTTGACTATTTGTAAGAATTAATTATTATTATGATTTGCATATATATTATATTTAATATCCTTGAATAATATTATTAATTATTCTAAATGTCCCTAATTAGTTATTGTTATGGGAATAACAATGAATTAAGATTAGCATAAAGTTTGATTGATATTCATGGGATGAATATGTGTATGAGATACACATCATTTTTTTATCTATTTGTTGAGAATAAATATTGGACAGACTCGTCTTGAGATTAATACATAGATCAAAGTCATAAGTTAATCTCTAATAGTTATGTTATTAAATCCTTTGAATTGAGATCATTATCGTTCTCAGCATAAGGAATATTATATTTTGATAAAATCAAACATTGTCTTTAATTAAATGATTATAACATTATACTTGAACATAATAACAATTATATAGTGAGATATGAGTGATTAAGATGGAATTTGTCCATCTTATTACAAGAGAGATATCTCTGGGTTCCCTTAACAATTGAGAAAGAGAAATGCATAATCGTGCTCAAATGAATTGATGGAGATCAATACCATTTGTTTAGTCAGTCTAATTGGGTTTTAAATAATCAAAGATTAAAATAATATAAGGTTGACTTTGTTCATGCCTTATATTCTATCAAGATATCATCAGAAAAAATGATTATGTCAGTAGCTATATTAAGGTTGTCTCTGATAATGAGCTTTTCACTTAACTTGGGTATTCATAATATCTTGCTAGAGGCTACTTATGACTTGTAGGATCAAAATGTGATTAGGTCTACTGTCAATGTTAATTGAACCTATAGGGTCACACATTAAGAATGAATAATAATGGTTATAGTTTTTCACTCTTTTTAGTAATTTAAAATGATGAGATTATTTTAAATCCTAAATAACAATTAGTTATTATTTAAATTCGAATTTAATTTTGAGAAAGTTTAAATTCATGATTTAAATAAATAATTAATTTATTACATTGAACTTGAATTTTAATGAATAAATTCATTTAAAAGGGGTTTTAAAGTTGTTATTTTTTAAAAGAGTTTTAAATATATAATTAAATTTATTTTTTGACTAAAACCTTAGCAGACTTGTGTGTGTGTGTGTGTGTGTGTGTGTGATATATTTGATACAAATAGTCTTTTATAAAACAGAGAGAAACTCTTTCATTTTAAGAAGATGAATCTGAACTAGCATTCAACAAGATAATTTATTATTTGTTTGTGTGTGGATACTTATAGAGAGTGATCATTTTTTTTGGAAAGGCGACACCTTTAAAGATCCGAATAAACCAGGACGCACACTCTGAAGGCTCGATGAATTGATCTACAAAAGGTAAGTTTCATTTACCCTTCCTTCATGTTTTTATGAAATGAATTTGATCCTTGGTGGGTTAAGAGATAAAAAATTATAAATTTTACTGCATTTATGTTCTAATTAGATTGGATATTTTGCTTAAAACCCCAACACTAATAGCATACAAGGTGGTTGTTACCAATGAACACATCTAAATGGTGGTATATCACCATCAAGATAACAAATCATCATTGTGTGAGATTCATTCACAATCTCATACTTTTTAGGAAACTTTATTAGTTGTCTTAATGGTTACTTTATATGTACATTTTTATTCTTTAGCATAAAAATCATAAAAATCATAGATTAACATAGTTTATATGCATTTACACTTTTGGTTTTGTAAGTGCTATACTTGAACAATTAATACATGCTTCCCACACTTTCAATGTTTGGGAACCATACACGAGAAAATAACTCACAAGGGTTGTTACCACTTTACAAGTCATAATATACTCATGCATATCCCAATAATTGTCAATCATCATCCTCTTTACTGATGATGCAACTCATATACTAAAGATAAAACTCTTTGGAAAATGTTTCATATAACATTCAACCCAATTGACAACTTGTTCTTTTAATACGTATATAATGGATTTACATATAAAAACATTTGTACTTTCGAATTCATAAGCATCATGATTATAATGATTAAAATATCTAAATTTTGGGTTTAAAACATAAGTTTATCTCATGCATCATAATCAGAAGGATTATCCTCTCCTTCTTACCACGTACATGAGCAAGCCACTTGGCTTAACTATTACTATCCACCACAAAAATCTTGTACAAACCCACCAATAATCAAAATCATTGTTCAAGTTTTATTAATCACTCATCTATCAATATCCATACTACAATATAAATCAAGTATATTCATTCATAAAAAAATTATTGTGATATCACATAAATCAATTTTCACAAATCCAAAATCATATGGTATTTTGATAAAAATTTACAAATTACTATATAGAGGGAAAGTATGAGAATAACGGCACCCAAACTTTATGGATTTGTATTATGTCTTGCATCTCTTGCTTGCTTGTGGAGTCCTTAGGGAGTACAAAATTTTTCCATAGAATTTGGTAGTAGCACCATGGCCTTGCTTGTTGTAAAAGGAAGGGTAATAAAATGATCTCAAAATTAATTGCCTCAAGGCTAAAAGAAGTAATGGGTTTTATCATTAACCCTGCCCAATGGGTGTATGTTAAGGGTCGACTAATCTCGGATAATTTTCTCCTTGCTCAAAGCTTAATAAAGATGTATGTGAGGAAGATGATCTCTTTACATTACTTTCTAAATATTGATCTTTAGAAAGCTTTTGATATGGTAGATTGAGGATTTCTAATTGAAGTCTTGGAGGGATGAAATTTTCCACAGAAATTCATTGAAATAGTAAATGAATGTGTATCCATGACCTCATTTTCTATTGCGATTAATGGGAAAATGCATTAATTCTTTAATGGAAAGAGAGGTCTAAGGTAGGATGACCCATTATCTCCTTATCTATTCACTCTATGTATAGAGTATCTCTCAAGGTAATTATCATTTGCAACATAGTCGAGCAATTTTCCTTTTACCTGGGCTGCTCCGACCTATAGATCTCTCACCTTATGTATGCTGATGACCTCATCATATTCTCAAAAGAGGATTCCCCCTCGATGAGAATTATTATGAGTATATTAGAGGAATTTACTATGACATATGGATTGCACATAAATCCTTCCAAATCAAACATCTTCTTTGGAGGAGTTGGAATGAATCATAAAGAGGATATTTTAATGTTCTTTGGGTTCATGGAAGAGTATCTTCATTTTGTATTCCTTGGAGTTCCACTATCATCCTCCTGGTTGATCACTTCAAAATTATTCGTATTATTGGCAAAAATAACTTTGGCTATTCACTAAGGGCAAGTAAGATTTTATCAATGGTGGGAAAGCTGGAACTTTTACACATAGTAATTCAAGTCATCAAAATGTATTAGTTCTCAGTTTTTCTCTTACAATCCTAAATAATAAATGTAATTGAAAGTTCCTATAAGAGATTCTTATGGGAAAGCCCAAAAATTAGAAGATTCAGACTAAAGCCTCTTGGCAAATAGTTTGTGGGCTCACCTTCCTAGGTGGGCTGGGTATCTTAAGTTTATTTTTCTGGAATAAAGTATTTTTTGTGAAAACATTATGGAGGATTAACCAGAAGGAGGATGCCCTCTAGATTAGATGAGTGAACCACTTTTATTTAAACTCGTAAAATATTTGGAAAGTTTAAATATCCAAGAAAGACTCCTCTTTCTGAAAATGATATTTACCAGAGACATTCTAGTTGACAAAGCTGTGTATAAAGAAAAAGTTAAAGATTTAATCACTAAATGGGCTGAGAAGGGGAAACTTATCTCAAATGCATATAACTTTTTTTATTGGCAACAATACAAGGAAGAAGAAAGCATGGACTTCAAGCATCTGATTCCCAAACCACATCCTGAGGCATGCAATAACTCTTTGGATTATTAAATGTGGGCGAATCAAAACCAAAGACTAGTTTTTTGAAAACCCAAAAAACTTGAATTGCGAATTCTACACTAATATAGAATCTATTGAACATGTGTTTTTCTAATGCAATTTTTCTAAGGAGATACTAGAGAACCTGAGAAACTTGACTAGAATTCCAGAGGAGATCAAGTATATACCCAACGGATTCAAATGCTTGAAAGATCACTATGCTGACAACATTGCACTAAATATAGTGTGGAAAGTCACATTTGCTACAATATTATACTATATCTGGAGGGAAAGAAACCATAGATGGCACGAGGGAAAGTCACAAGACGTAGATATCATACTACAGAAGATAAAAACAAAAATTTATATTGTATTCAGTAGTAAATATAAAAATTTATAACTCTAGATTGTATAAATTTTTGATTGAATATTTTATTGTTTATCACAAAAAAAAATGAATAAGTCATCAAAGAAGGCATACTATTTATTTGAAGAATTAGTGAAGAATAATTATCAAATTTCAACCAAAATTATTTTTTTGGAAGAAGACAAGCATGAGTATTGGAGTTGAACTAATTTTTTATAATTAAAATAAAGATAAAGGCTTCTCTACTTGAAACCCAAGAAGAGAAGAAAATATGATTGGGAGAATTTGTCATTTTATAATAATACAAAATGATAAATTTAGATCTCATTAATCAAATGGAGGAGACTGATAGATTACAAAACAAAGAGTATTTATTTCAATCCAATAATTATATCATCAATCATTACCATCCAAACATGAAAAATCTTGAAAACTTTTTGTTTTGAGGTCATGGGAATGGATAACATAATATTGAGGAAACTCCAATAAACTTTGAAAATAATTCAATAAGATATAAAATTAATGGAGGATCAAGCTCAAATTATTAACCTTCAAGGATAAAAGAAAGTTGAATATGAAGGATAAGCTGAGCATGATTTTGATAAAATAATTAAGAGAGATAACCATGACTTTGAAGGTTAATAATTTGAATAATCTCCATTATCAATGAAAGAGAAAAGAGTTATTGTAAAATAAGTTCGAAAAATGAAGGGAGCAATAGTGATTTTGAAGGTTCTAGAATTGATAGAACCATGACTTTTATAATAGTCATGGCTCCCTCTACAATTTTTTTAGAAGTCACAGCAACCACTACTACTTTTTCCATAGATGAAGATTCTAGTACCATGGCATTTTCTAAGCCATGACTCCTATGGAGGTACAAGCCTAGCTTTCACCCCTAGCTATAAATGAATGTTGTATATAATTTATTTTGATTATCTGTTTTGTATAATAGAATATATTTCTATTTTAATATTTTCATGTAAGTGCAAAAAAAATATTAAGAGGCTGGGAATGCAGCAATAACACAATAACGGGGGTCTCACTGTCCGTCCGAGTGATCCAACCCACTCCGGTTAATTAAACCGAGAAACTATAATATATATAAATTTTCTTTTTTATTTTTTTTGATTCTGTAATTTTGCATGTGGAACTATTCATCTCCATTTTCTTCTCTCTATGTGATTTCTTCATGACTGTTTCTGTATACAATCTGTAAGACTTATTTTAGTTATAATCTATAAACACATAAGTATTTTTCTAGTGGATGTAGCTAATTGTGCTGAATGACTAGTGAACCATGTTATTTCCTACCTTATTATTGTGGTTGTGATTTTTGTCATGGTTTGTTGAAATTGATTGTGGATATATATATATATATATATATATATATATATATATCATTTTTTGTTTTTTTTGTTTTCTTCTTCATTTGAATCTATGAAATCATAAATGTGGAAGTGGAATTGCCTAACAATGAAGAAAGTGAAGAAATAAATGATTGAACGGAGGTTACCCAAAGCTAAAGATATGTTTTTGATGAATCTTCCATTTTTGCAACACTAAGAATGAGACACGTGAGATAAAAAATTTGATAAATTTCTCAATATTTTTCAGTAAATAGAAATGAATATAGCATTTGCCAATGTATTATCTTAGGTGCCAAATTATAGAAATTTATGAATAATATAATGGATAGTAAGATGAAGTCAGACACATACAAAACCATGCATATGACTAAAAAAATATAGTTCAACAAATACTCCTAACTAAATTGAAGAATCCAAAAAGTTTTATTATACCTTGTATAATAGGGATCATACATTTTGAAAGATAATATGTGATTTAGGATAAGTGCCAACTTGCTGCCTTTGTCAATTGTGCAAAGATTGAATCTTAAGAAAATAATTTCAACATCTCTCTCACTCCGAATGACCGATCATTTAATCAAATACTTGGATGGTATTATCAAAGATATTATAGTCAAAGTCAGTATGTTTATTTTTCTATTAGATTGTGTTGTATTAAATATAGAGGGAGATCATTATATACTATTGATTTTGGGATGATTATATTTGGTCACTGGATGAAAACTTATTGATATCAAACAAGGAAAGTTCACTTTTCATGT
Source organism: Sapria himalayana (assembly GCA_029783825.1). NCBI lineage: Eukaryota > Viridiplantae > Streptophyta > Magnoliopsida > Malpighiales > Rafflesiaceae > Sapria > Sapria himalayana. The sequence continues at coordinate 541,321 of JAREIK010001542.1, forward strand.
TAGTAAGGAGCTAGTAAAGTTTAATCTTTTTGAAGACTTATAGAGTTTAGATGATGATGAAATGGGTTGTTGGAAAATAAATATTCTTTTTTCATATGGAAATATAACAAAAAGTTGACTTTAGATTGAATAATTTTATCAAACCTATTGGCATGATGAAGATGGGGAAGTAGAAGTATAAGAGGAACTATAAAGTTATGAAAGTGATAAAATAAAAGATGAGAAAGATGACATAATAGAGCTACTTTGGAGTTATGAAAGTGATGAACTAGAAGATAAAGAATATGACTACTATGAAGTCGCAATCTTCTTTAAAGCTGTGACTTCGGAAGATTCTAATGAAGACAACTTCAAAGAGGCTAATAAAAGAAGTGAAAATTCTAAAATCCCTTTACAATTAAAAAATGATGTGGAGAGTTTGAATACTATATGTATGGGACAAATAGTGGTATAATCTCAATTGATGGCTAAGAAAATAAATGAAGAAGACATGGTAAAGATAGAAATAGTGATAGAATACAAAGTTGAAATAGTGATAGAGATAAAAGTCATGGTCTTGCCCAATACTACGACTTCAATGTTACAAAAAAAATTATCCATTACAAGTTTAATGATAAAGTCATGGCTAAAACCTCATGACTACTCTTAATAGGTCCACGATAAATATTTACTCCACTATCTTTAAATACTATTATACTCAAACCTAGGCATATAGAAAATATTATTGTTTATGATGATATCGAATAATTTTTTTTTGAGAGAAGTTATTTCTTAGGATAAACAATAGTTTTAGTGTGCTAATTTGTTTGATATATTAAATATCAAACATTCTAGTGTTTTTGGTGACTTTTGATGATGTGTAAGTATGTAAACATATGATAATTAGAATAGTTTCATAGAATTGAAAATTTGATGGATTATGATTAGTAGCAATGAAATTTTTGTATTTTTGGAGCTAATTATTGACTTGGTGAAAGTTGGTCTAATCAAGTAGTTTTGGTATCTTTTATTGGAAAAAACTTTACATAATTAGTTGTGTTAATCATTTTACCTCATGACTCTACTATCTCATTAGTATAATTATTTCACTATGTAACATATTTTTTTTGTCTCGATATTATCTTAGAGTCATAGCCATACTTATGTTATGATATTAAATCAACTATAATATTAATTTAACATCACAATACCTATTAGTACTAAAAGTCATGTTAATTTCTATTATATTGTTTTATCTTTACCAAAGCTTAATAATCTCGAGTCCAAAGTTGTGGTTATTTCATAGTGTCATGACTCTTGGCAATAAAGAATTAAAGAGGATACCACTCAAGCCACAACTATTTTCGTGACCATGACTTTTTACCCTCAAGTGAAGGCAAAGTCATGACCATGTTTTAGTGCCACAACTTTGATATATGGGTTAATTACAAAAGCCATGGCCACTTTCTAGTGCCATGACTTTTTGGATACATAGAGCTTATGGAACATTTCAAATCCATGGTCAGTTCTAAGTTTTATGACTTTTGGGGTACAAAAAATTTAAGTATCTTTTCAAAACCATTGTCAATTCTTAATATTATGACCTCGAGCTCAAAAGACTAATGACCACAGATTCCAAAGCTACAATTTTCTACTTGAAAATACCTAAAATTCATAAAGTATAAAAGACACAAAAAAAGTGAGGAGGAAGAAAAAAAATAAAAAAGCTTATGACTTTCCTTCTTAGTCTTCACCTTAAACCATTTATTTGAAACAACCCTAGGGCTAATTTTTTATTCTCTATAGGGGATTCATAAGCAAGCAAGAGATGCAAGATCAATGGTTTAAAAGTCATTCCCCCAACTCTAAGGGGGCATGACATTCAAACCCTTCTCTCTATAATATATTTAGTGGATTAAATTGAAATAGCATGAAAATTAGGTTTTGAATCCTAAATTTTCATGAGGGCTATCATTGAGAATATGAGGTTCACAAAATTTTTTCTCTTATGACTCATATGACTCTCTTGCCTATTTCAGGCTAAATTGTCTAAGATTTATTTATTTTGATTTATATGATGTATATATATTTTTATTATAAATGTGATGCCTATTTTATATTGTGGAATAGATGCTGATAGAATTGGTGATAATATAGAACTAAAATTAGAGTTTGACTATTGATGAGTTTGTACTTGTTTTCATGGTGCATGGTAATAGGTAAACTATGATGCTCACTCACACATACAATAAGATGGAAGAGATTAATCTTCCAATCATAATTTGAGAGACAAACATATATGTCTAAACTCGAAATTGAAGTATAATAATTATTACAAGTATAATGCTTATGAAGTCGAAAGCACAACTAATATTACACTCTAATCCATTATACATGTCTTAGAAGAATTGACCCTTTATTGATATGTCAAAGTTTTATATAATATTTTCATAAGAGATTCACCTTTAGTGTGAGAGTAACATCATCATTATGGAGGATAATGATAAGTAATCCGCATGGCATGCATGAGTGATTGTGACTTATAAGATAGTGACAGTCCTTTGAGTTACTTTCACTCATATGATTCCCACTGATGAGATTTGAGGGAAAATATATGTTAATTATATGAGTATGGTACTTACAAACCTGAAAATATAAATATTTTTAAGACCACATCAGTTCAGAGTCTTTTAAATACCCGAGACCAAAGAATAAGAATGTACATACGAAGTAACTATCAAGAATAGTTGAAAAATAGTCTAAAAGGCATAAACATGTGAATGATACTTGAGTAAAGATAATTTGTGTTCAATATGAAAAAATACAAGCAAGATAACTATGAAGAACCCATTATTAAAATGAACTCAATGATGATAACCACCTTGTAATGCATTAGGAAAAAGGGGCGTTCTAATAATAATCTAACCTTTATTTTGTATCTTATGAATGATAATATACAAATCATCAGATCTAAGAGTAACCAACATTTTAAATTATTTTATTTACTAGAATAGTATTATTTCACAATTAATTGACTAAACTACCGATACAATCCATATGGGAATAATATCTGGATGAAAGTCTTCTTTACTATGTATATAACTTATATACTTGTAAATCTTTATTGATAAAATATCCTCGTAGACAAATATCTGGGATACTTTACAACTAATAAAATTGGATAATATAATAAAATCACAATACTTTTTCACGTTCCCCTGCTTATGTTCTACTTATTCTTATTCTTTATCTACTATAACTACTATAATATCTTCTTCTTTATCTGCTACAACAACTATAATATCTTCTTCTTAATATTTAACCTTATGTATTATTATTATTATTATTATTATCTATTATTTTCTTCTACTTTTTTTTTTCTTTGTATTCTTCATCATTATCTTATTTTTCTTCTTATTCTTTTTATTTTATATTTATCCTTCTTTTTTTTATTTTTCTCTATTTTCTTCAATTTTTTTCTTCTCCTAATTGCATTTCTTTTTCTTCTTTAACTTGTAATTATTTTTCATCTCCTTCTCCTTCTAGCTTTTCTTCTTATTTTTTTTATTTTCTTCTTTTTTCTCTCTCTTCTCTCCCATTTTCATCTTTTAATTCTTGTTGTTGCCCTTCTTTTTCAGATCATCATCATCACTCTCTTTTCCTTCCTAATTTTTTTCTTTTTTTAATCTTTATCTTCATCATTTTCTTTGACTTTTTCTTCTTCTCTTTCATATTTTTATGTTCTTTATTCGTCCTCTTATTTTCTTTTCTTTTTTATCTTCTTTTTTTTCTTGCTTTTTTGTATTCTCTTCCTTTCTCTTATTCATCCTTTTTCCTTTTTTTCTATTTCTTTTTTTTTTTTCATTTTCTTCCTCTTCTTTTTCCATTTATTTCTCCTATATGTGTCCTACTTTTTCATATCCATCATCATCATCTACATGCCTTTCTTTTTCTTTTTAATTTTATTTTTTTTCTTCGTCTTTTTATTTTTTTATCCTTTATTCCTTCTTCTCCATTATTTTTCTTTTTCTTCTCATTCTTTCTCTTCCTTTTCTTCTTATTCATAATCTTCATTTTCTTTTTCCTCTTTCCTTTCTTCATATTATTCTTTTGCTCCTTCTTTGTCTTATTTTTAATCATCATAAGCATTATCATCATCATAATCAATATCATTATCATCATCATCTTATTCTTCTTTTATTTCTCTCTTCTTATTCCTATTTTTTTTCTTTTTTTCATATTCTTATTATTTTTATTCTTCTTCATATTCACCACCATCATCATCTTTTCTTCTACTTTTACTTGAGCTTATTTTACCTCTCATTTTTCATCTTAGTCATATATCATGCTTCTTCTATTCTTTTTATTTTGTTATTATAATAATAATTATTCTTATTATTCTTATTGTTCTATTTTGTACTTCTTCTTTTTTTCTTATTATTATTCTAATGTTTTTTTATTTACTTCTAATTCTTTTTTATCATATATTTCTTTTTGCTTTTTTTAATTATTATTCTTCATCTTCTTTATTTTTTTTAATATCCCTTTCTTCTTCTCTTATCTTCTTCTTATATCTTCTTCTTCTTCTTCTTCTACATTTACTCCTCCTCTTCCTCATTCTCTCATACTTCTTTTTTTTCTTTTCTTATTTATACTTTTTCTTCCTCATCCACGTTCATGTCCCCCTCTTTCTTATCATCCTCCTACTCCTCATCATCCTCCTATCCATGCTTTTCCTACTTTTGCTAACTAGTGCTCATTTACTTTTTATACCTAAGTATAAAAAAAATATTTGAGTTTGAATGTGATGCATCAAGAATTGATATTAGAGATGTATTAATATGAGAAGTTAGACCATGTGTATGATTTAGTGAGAAGTTAAGTGAAGGCAACCTTTAATTATCCTACTTATGACAAAGAGATGTATGTCTTAGAGATAGTATAACAGACATCACAATATTATCTTTGACTAAAAAAACTATGATTCATATGAATCATGAATCTTTGAAATACTTTAGAATATAACACAAACTAAATAAATATCATGCCAAGTTGGTGAAATTTATTGAGATATATATTGATATATTATATTGTATATATATTTTACAATCTACTTAAGATTCAAAATTATTTGGATTTGAATACATTAAAAATTTCACATACTATTGATGTCGATTTTGCTAAATTATTCAATGATTATAAAAAGGATTTAGTCTGATAAATCTTTAGATTTAATAAATTTTTATATAGAGAGAATGAATTATGCATTTCCATGTGTCACACATGAGTTATTTTTGGGAGAAAAACATAGAGATTGATCAATTGGTCATTTTGTAGCAACTAAGACTCTTAAGCATGTTAAAAGATTGATTCTTTTGCCTTCATATGAAACTTGATATAAATAAAATTTGTTTAAAATACATAACCTAAAGCAAGCAAAGCCTAAGAAAAATTTACATAATATATTTATCCCTTTGCCTATAACCATAGAAGCATGAGTTGAAATTTCTATGAATCTTGTGTTAAAAATGCATAGATCAAAGAACTACAAAAATTTAATATTTGTTATGGTAGATAAATTTTTTAGAATGACACACACACACACACACACATATATATATATATACAACTAATGATATATCACCCGTAATTGACATATGTTTTAAAGAAATTATATGATTTTATGACATGTCTAGGAACATTGTTTTTGATAAATACACCAAGTTTGCAAGTTACTTTTATAAAACTTTGTGGAAGAAATTGTCAACAAAATTTTTTATTTTCTACTACTTATTATCCATAAATTAAAGGTTAAACTAAAGTAGTTAATAAGATATTGTCAACCATATTACATGTAATCATCCATGATAATTTAAAACATTTATAGGAATGCTTATCAAATGTTTAATTTGCATATAATATAAATATTTATTTTGCTCCTAAATTTTTACCATTTGAAGTTATCTATGATTTTATTTTTCTGAAACTATCGAATTGACTTCATTACCATTGAGTGGGCGTGCTAATTTATATGAAAAGAGAAATATTAAACTAATTAAGCAAATTCATGAAAAGATCATATCTAACACATACAGAAAAATGGAGAAATAATTTCATCAAGCTAATAATAGTCATAAAAGACTTGTATTTGAATTAAGAGACTGAGTTGGTTACATGAGAGAAATGAGAGATTTTTTTGAACAAAAATGCTTTAAGCTACTTTCGAGAAGAGATAGAAGATTTCAAGTCCTTTGATGGATATATCATATATACAAATTGGATCTCCTAGTTGAGTATAATGTTACAAACTTTAATATTTTTGATTTATCTCATTTTGAAATAAGTAATAATTTAAAAGAAAATTCTTTTGAAGAAGGTGATGATTATAATGATGCAAATTCAAGAGCTACACTAAGCTAAAACCTAGTTAAGCTTTGTTATATCAATTAGGCCATTTGCAAGAGTAAGAATAAAAAGGGATAATAATAGACTTATTGAACATATCCAATAAGCATAGAGGTGTCAAACAAGCTGGGCTAGGTTGACTCCACCCTTTTTTTTGGTGGCCCAATCGGGCCACTGTGCTGTGCTCGACACGACCCGGTATAGTAACCATGTCGTGCTAGACAAAACGCGACTTGAGAACCGTCAACCCGTCATAGCCTGCCGGCCTAGCTCATAGCTAATTCATGTTGGGTCATGCTTGGACTTGTCGGGTCGGGTTGGGTCGTACCCAAATTTTCTTAGTTTGTATTTTAAAAAAATTCAGTTGGTTCATCAGACCAGTTTATCAGTTAGTTAGGCCGGGTTATCATGTTGTATGGCCAGGCACATGGGCCATGCTTGAACCGACACAACATGAACCATGTCTAGGGTCGGTTTGGTTCAACCCACGACACAGTTCCAAAGTCCAAACGATACTATGTTGGGGCAGGCATGGTTGAACTAGGTCGAGCTCATCCCGCTCGACCCACCTAGATCATTTGACACCTCTAAATAAATATGAGCCAAGCCCAAGAGTGAGATATGGCATCACTCACAAAATCAAAGAGATCTAGTCAATGTCATTAACCTAAAAATAATGTGAAAGATATAAAAGTCATGTATGTCATATGAGAATGATCTAAGCAACATTAGTATTTTTTATTTATTTATTTTTTGAGTGACCTTAATAATTAAAGGATATACTTATTAAGACATATTTTCTTTAGGGGGAATTATGTTTTGGGGTCTTCCACCAAAAATATTTAATAATTTGAAACTGATATTTTAAAGTTAAAAAAAAAGGCATCAAAATCAAAAATAATTAAAATTTGGGCACTCTATTACATTTATACTAAAATACCATTCATTAACTCACTAAAACCTTCTCGCTCTTTCATCGACCCTTCTCTTGCCCTCTTTCATTGGCCCCACTAATTGGCTCACCCCCTCCCATCGGCCCCCCTCATCGGCTCACCCTCTCCCTTTTCTTGGAGCTCGAAAACAAGCTGCTAGAGCTCATCATCGAGCTCCATGAGCTCTTCATCGAGCTCCATCAAGCTAGACTACGAGTTCCTAGAGCTCAAAGACGAGCCCTTCGAGCTCCATAAAGCTCGAAAATGAGCTCATGGAGCTTTTCGTCGAGCTCCATCATGGAGCTTTTCGTCGAGCTCCATCATGGAGCTTTTCGTCGAGCTCCATCATGGAGCTTTTCGTCGAGCTCCATCATGGAGCTTTTCGTCGAGCTCCATCATGGAGCTCGAGGAACTCTAGTGAGCTCATTAATGGGGCTCAAGGAGCTTCGTTGAGCTCCACGTCGAGATCATTGGAGCTCCATCGTGGAGCTCGAGAAGCACCAGTGAGCTACTTCGTGAAGCAAAGGGTGAATGGTGAGGAGGCGAGGGGCGAGGGGGGGAGGGGGCGAGAGATGATGGGTCGAGGGGTGAGGGACGAGAGGTCAAGGGGGCGAGGGATGAGAGGTCGAGGGGGAGGAGGGACGAAGGGTAGGGGGAGGAGGGACGAGGGGCAGGGGGTGGGGTGTGCGGTGGACGGGGGGCGGGGGGGCAAGGGAGCGAGGGGTGAGCTGAGAAACCGATAAGGGTGTTTTCAATAGCCAGCATTCACAATGCCGGCTTCTGATTTTAAAATATAAACAACATGACAATGTTTATCGTTCATAACGACGGCTTTGCCACGTTATTTTCAAACGCATTAGTTTGGGCATATTTTTTAAACCAAGAGGTGACTGGCCCGGCATGGTACGCTACCGTGCTCATGCTTGGCATGACACGTGACCACGCACCGAATGTGATTAATACGAGCGATGTCCGATAGGCGAGGCTAGTCGAACCCCAAAAGGGTGAAGAAGCGACGCACTGCTGAAACCCTAATTTATTTAAAAAATTAGGATTTTGTATGATTCAAACTGGGCCGAACCTGACAATTTTTGGCCGCAAACCCGTGTCGGACCGGCATGAAACAGTAAACATGCCGGGACAGGAATGACATGGTATCCCGATTGGGCTACCCAAACCCGGGCCAAACTCCACATAAGTATTTCAATTTATGGACAAACTGACAGTTATCTGTTTAAATTTCTGGACCTAAAACCAGGCCAAACACTACATAAGTATTCCAATTTCCTAAGCATAAAACGGAATGGTCTTCTCCGCGTCCGCGAAGCAGGTGAACCTAGAGAAAGAAAGCGAACTCAGGGTGGAGGCGTCTCATGACAGGCCGATTCGTCTCCGGCTCCTGCACGGTATGGCGGAGATCTTTGGCACCGAGCTGCCTTCTGACAGCTGGATCACCTTTCCTCCTCGCTCAAAGTTCGCGGTAGACTTCGTTTCATCTTTCCATACTAAACCTAAAATTTGTTCTATATTACCTTATTCCGTCTTCTGCATGGTAGGTTTTTACTTGGTACGGAGCTACAATTGAAATAGATGGCCATACTGAGACTGATTATATAGCAGACGAGGTGTTGTTTAGATTTATTAACATAAACATTCTTGTTTTTTCTGAATGAAAATTTGGATGGTTTGTTTGAGTTTTGATGTTACTTTACTTTGTATTTAGACGCCCATGGTTAGCTATGTAAATGTGCATGCCATACTTGAAGGACGACGACACATTGCTAGATCCTTCTCTGGCAATAACATCGATCAGTCTGCTAAGGTACTTGTTATCCTCGTCATTCGGAGTAGTTGTAGATTCCAAGTCTGTAATCTTTTTTGGTCCCTAAATTAACAGATATTGAATTATGCATTTTTTATTTTTAGTCCCATGATAGAGCTGTAGATTGTTCAAGTGATGACTTCTTTAAATGCCAACGTAAGGCAGAAATAAAGAAATGAGTGGGCAGTTTATATTGAATGTTTATGTTTTTTGATAGCTAGAAGATGAATCGTGTTTCTAATGTTTGGAAATTTCTAGCTATGCACATGTTCTGATGTTGTACATGCAACTTGGCTACTCTAATGTGCTGGAGTGGAATGACTTAACTATCTTGGCGCCTTGCCCATGAAAATTGATGTCAAAAAGTTTTTTTTTTGTTGGAAAAAAGTTATTACAAAAATTAATGGAACATATATACATATTTATGTACATTGGATGATAGGTTTTACTTATATTGAATGTACAACCTGACAATCAATAATCATTATCAATGACAAATCACAAGAGATTACTTATAAATAGTATTTAATTTTGATTGAGGCATCTCACATATTAGGTGTTCTTATATATAAATTGATGTGTAAATACTTAAAATCCAAAGTTTCAAGAAAAAATATGTTTAGATCTATTTAAAGTATATGCGAAAATATAAACGGATTGATTTGTTATAGGAATACAAACTATAGTAATCAAGGAAGCATGGACATGGCTCCCTACAGCCGTGTCCGGGTGTCCGACACATGGACACGTGGACATGACACGGACACGGCACATATACGTGTACGATATGCCACGTGGCGTATCATTGGACAATCCGTATCCGATACGCCACGTGACGTATCGGATGGTTGCGTCGGCAGACGACAGCCGTATCCATGCCTATAGTGCCTGACGTCCGACGATGTCGGGTGGCCAACGTTGCCGCATGGGCGACGTTTGTCACTGGCAGGGGGCGGGCGCGATTTGAAGGTGAGGTAGGGAGCGGACGTGATTTGAGGGAGAGGTAGGTGCGGGCGCGAATTGATGGGAGAGGAAGGGGCGGCACGAATTGAGGGGAGAGGAAGGGGCGTCGCGAATTGAGGGGAGAGGCAGGGGCGGCACGAATTGAGGGGAGAGGCAGGGGCGGCGCGAATTATGGGGAGAGACAGGGGCGGGCGTGTTTGAGGGGGAGGCATGGGCGGGCGTATTTGTGTGAGGATGTGCATAAAATAAAATATTTTTATCAAATAAAATAAAATATTTTAATAAAATAAAATAAAATAAAATATTTTTATTTTATAAAATAAATAATATATATTTATTTTATATAATAAAATATTTTAATTTAATTTAATTTTATTTAATGAATTTTATAAAATACATAATATTTATAATTAATAATTTTTATTTTTATTTTTATTTTTTTTATCATGCCGTATTTTAGTCGTATTCGTATTCTAGTTTTTTAGAATTTATTGTATCCCTGTATCCTGTCGTGTCGTATCCCCGTGTCCGTGCTTTTTAGATAGTAATTATCTCATTTTGAATTCTTTTCTTAAGAAATAATTAGTTTATTTTGATGTAATTTATTTGTTCATGAGATATTGAATTAAAAGTCATATGCCTTATTTTATGTCTATCATAATAAGAGAACTAGGGGGGTACCCAAATTTTTGAACTAAATTTATTATAAGTTATCATTGTCAGTATTTTGAACTAAATTTTTGTGTTAAATCTTAATATAATTATTTTTTTTTTATTTTTTTATGAGATAATATTCACATCATTATAAATTAGTGGTCAACTCAAATTTGAATATCCTGTCAAAAATGTATTTTCGTGATTATTGAGTGAATTAATTAAGTTATATTGGATAAGTAATCATTACTTGAATTTGCATTAGAGAATCTGTAAAGTAATTAATCATATAATTAATATTTTATTTGATTTTTTTATATGTAGTTGTGTCAATTAATTTAGTTGTATTGTATTATATAAGAAATTATTACTTGATTCAATAGGCTTATTGTAGCATATCTTAAAAAACTAACAATTAAGGGAGTATCAATTATATTCTTTCTTTATGATAATGTATTATTTCTATTAGAGTATGTCATTTCTATGCTAATAAAGTATATGTTATTCTAATTCATATAAGGGAAGTCAATGAGGGTCATTAAATAGTTTTTTTAGTCAGTTCGTCATTATTAATATCTTCTAATGCTCTATATTTCTTTTGTAGATATCATTATAATTTATCTTTTAAGTTTATCCTTCATTTCTATAATATGTGTAAAATGAGCCAAGTTGGACTGATATGATCTAATTTTTTTAGGCCCAGGCGTGCCACCAGGCTGACTAAGAAAGCTATGGGTCGTGCATTATCAGCATGGTTCTAAAAAAATGGTAGTTCAGCATGACCCATTGGCTTGCTAATTGCTCGGGTTAGGCCAAACCCACCTTGGCTACTCACTAGGCATTACTCGAACATAAGCTAGAATAGGTTAGCTTGGGTCACATCTTGTCCAGGCTAGCATGGGTCACGTCAAGGCTAGCCTAGTTCGTTCTAGGCTAGTGAGTTTGAAACTGGCCCACATAGGCTAACATGCTGTATTGTGCCATGCCGCATATCTTGCAGCATGCGGTATGGAAACCTTGGCCTGGCACAGCCCAAGCCGTGCTATGGGCTTGGTCAATGCTATTCCATGCATGGTTCCAATCGTGTTGAACTGTGCCACGAGCTAGTTTTTGTGAGCTGTGCAGTGCCGTGTTGCCGTGCCACTGATTCATTTGGACACCTCTATCTATATTCTAGTGTCATATATTTGTTTCCATGAATGATGCTAATAGTGGGTTGATATTTTTTCACACACAACACACAATCCACTGCATTCACTTGAAGTAATAACTGAGTAACTCCACTCATAGAGCATTTGTGCATAATGCACCACATGCTACACCCTTACACTTATTCCACAACACACATTGCATACACAATGCAAATACTGAACCATACACACTACGTTGCACAAATTGGCAGCAACAAGGGTGGCACACGATGGTTATGGATGATGCCAACAATGGTAGAAAAATGCTTCTGCACACTTGGTGAGATGCAGCACACAATGGATGTAGATGGCTCTAGTGTTGTAAAACTTTTGGCATTCATGTAATCGAACTTTTGGTGCCGGTGAGGACCAAATACTTTCTGTAATAATGAAGGCTGCTGGTGCTCGGTAGAGATGGTAGGTGTGGGTGGAAATGGCTTGCTGCTGGCATCAACTTGTTGCAGTTGTGATTAGTGTTTCTGTAGAACTTTTGGCATTGGTGATGGCCAAAAATTTTATTCACATTGGGGGTGGCTGGCGTGGTAAAGACTGTCAGTGCTGGCATGTTTTAGCTGTGATTGGTGCCTTTGTACAGTGGCAAGCATTGACAGTGAAATCTTATTTTCAGGATACCCAAACTTCAATTAGGCTTTCCAGCTCTCACATCACATTGAATGTAAAACTAAATAGTAAATAATAAATAATCATGCTTAATAATAAAATACACAAGATACTATATATAAATTGTCATTAACTTTGATTGGAGCAGTTCATATGTTGAGTATTCTTATCTATAAAATACAATATTGAAAAAATAAATAAATAAATAAATACATATAAAACTATAATACTTAATTTTATATTTATAGGCAACCTAGGCTTTAATGTTGTGATAAGTGTCTTTGTCCAAGGGTAATATATATTTGGTTCAAGATTCATTAAATATAATTTCTAATTTTTAGGAGATAAGATTATTGAAATATTTAACTTATTTAGACCTCGTGCTAAGCGAGAGTTTTATATACTATATGACTTTTTTAATAAAATAAGATATCTTAGTTATCTCAAATTATTCTTAGGTGAAGAATAATTTTTTGGAGGAGAAAAAATATATTTGTTTTGTTTTTATGTTTTTAAAAATTTTTTAAAGGATAAAAATTTTGGTTAAAGTTTAGATTTAAATTTTAATTTTTAAAAAATATGAATTATAATGGGATTATACACATATTAATATATCAAATCTCATAAAAATTTTAAAGTTAAATATTTGTAAGAGAATAATATTAGGATGATTGATAATTTTAAAATTTTTTGTGTTGCATGCATATATTAGAAGTTATGTCTTAGTATGACGACAAATATATTCATTCATTCATGAGTGCTCTTAGATTTGAGACTCATTAAATATAATTTTTCTAATTTTTAGAGATAAAATTATTGAGATATTTATTTTTTAGATCATGTGCTACTTGAGAGTATTGTGCATTTGATACAATCTATATGATCTCTATGAATTATAATGAGTTAGGTTAATTGATAGGTGAGCCAAACAAAATAAAATATGCTCAATTATCTAATACAAAAGATGGTGATTTCATTTTGTGTATTTTTGGTAAATAAATTGCAAAGGTAGTCATATATTGCCACAAGTAATATCTTAAATATGTGAGGGAGGAAATAATTGTATATATGAATTTAAAATAAAATAAAAAAATGTGCATGAGAAAAAAAATTAAATGAATAGTCTTAGCTATGAAGGTGAAGTGTACGAGTATATTAATGAAATAAAAGTCACACTGGCAGACTCTAATATTCCGAAGAAAGGTATAAGAATAGTTTCAAGGTGTGAATGTTGTTTTTCAGCGGTAGAAAGTTCAGATCATTTATTCTCGAAAGAAGAAATAGCAAAAAAATATGGGGCCAATTGGAATCTATTTTTCAAATTCAGTTAGAAGAATATAATTTAAAATATAGGCTTATAAGCTGGAGCAGGAATAACTTCAAATGCACAGTCAACACTTGGCTTGGAGGTAATATTCTACTGCTTGTGATTTGATATATATGGAAAGCAAAAAATAAAAGCAAATTTGAGGAGTTCGGATGAATTATTAAGAGATATTAAAAGAGATAAAAAAAGAGATCTCGAGTATTTCAGCCATAAAGTCAATTAAGATTAGTAATGAGAAAATTTTGAAAGACTTGAAAAGAGAATGATGCTTATCATTTAAAAAAAAGAGATAGTAGGGCTTAAGAAGCATTAAATAGGACAAACCACTTAAAAGTTAGCTAGCTATCAACACAGATAAAAACTTTAATAGGGATATAAGGGCTGCGGGAGGAGGAGTGATTCGGGATTCATAGGACAAGATAATAAAAGTATTCACAATGGTAGGAAGGGCCAAATCAGCCTTACATTCTGAGATACATGTTCTTAGAGGGTTTCAAATGTTCAAAGGACTTAAGCTAAAAGATATTCAAATTCAAGTGAACTTGACGCTTTTAGTTGGGTTAGCCTCAAATTTGGAAATATGAAAATATGAAAAGGATATATATAATATTAGGAAATATATGGAAGAGTTGAAAGCTAAAATTTCTCACACATATAAGGAGACAAATATATTAGTGGATAAACTAGCAAAAGAATGTATGTACATAGGAACATAATAATTTGATGGCGAGATCATTCCGGGTAGATTTAAAAGCTTGGCAAGTTTAGATGAAATGACTTATCCATATGTTAGAATCTGCAAGAATATTAAAGCTCTAATTGGTCTCAAGGAAAATGAGAAGGAGAAAGCATAAATAGGATAGCAGAGGTAATTTCTATTTTTTTTTTGTTTGCTTTTCTAACTTTCAGGTAAAAGCTAAGTGAATGGGACATGAGTTCTAGAACAGGTAAGGGTAGGATGGGAAGCAAAACCCAAAATAGAGGATTGGTAATAGGAGATGGGGTAGAAAGTTGTCTTAATAGGCTTCTTAGAATGGGGGTTTTGCTATATACATGTATATGTAAGCTGGTTGGCTCTGTAGTTTGGGCTTGGGTTGTATTTACAGGTTGTAGCAAGTGTTAGATAGGTAAATATTAATTAAATAATGCTAGAAAGGTTGTCTAGGTCTTGCAGGGTAAGTAGCAGGTAATTCTTAGAGGTAGAGCATAGGCAAAAAGGAAATAAAAGTTAGCAAGATAGTAGAAATGGAGGTATCTTGACAAGTTATAATCATATTAGAAAGAAGCATGGAGATAACAATACTAACAAGAAGTAGCCAGCTGCATGATAGTTGGCTCCGGAAAGAGGTTCAATACTTAGAGAATGGGCAGACACCTCATTTATTTCCACTGCATGGAGTGAAAGCTAATGCATTTTTACTTGAGGATTATTCTCTTTGGAACACACATAACAAAACATTTAAGAATTGGATTTGTCCATTTGTTTACTTATTAGTTTATCATTGCATTGATGTGATGCTAAGGTTATGTCAAGATATTATTATGGTGAATGTTGAAGTTGCAGAGCTTTTATTGTCAAGTATTATAGTGGATATTTCTGCAAGCAAGTTTATTG
The DNA here is from genome assembly GCA_029783825.1 of Sapria himalayana. Lineage (NCBI taxonomy): Eukaryota > Viridiplantae > Streptophyta > Magnoliopsida > Malpighiales > Rafflesiaceae > Sapria > Sapria himalayana. The sequence goes on from JAREIK010001542.1 coordinate 556,829, forward strand.
ATCAAAATGGGCACATAGTTAAAGTGTCATATTATGTATTGTTCTAAGATAGAGTGTCTAGGTATTGGATCAGGTTGTAAGAGGGTAAATGATAGTAGTACATAGATTATAAATAATTGTATAACTCTGCCAAAAGAAAGGGCTATATTAATAAAATACAACATAAAAAAATATTAATGAAATAAATAGTAGAATGAGTATAATTGTAAAATTTAGTAGTTACTAAAGGATTAGCAAATGCTAGCCTTTTTATTTCAAATTCAAAATTAATAGTTAAAACTAAGTTAAAATAAATAATACTACGTGATGTCTAAAAAAGTGAGAATTAGAGGATGGTTTTATTGATTGATAGGTGAATGTATACTGTTACTTTTTTTTAGTGAGTAATTTAGCTTATTTTCTTGCCTACAATTGAGGTGATTTTGTTGTACGAAGCATAGTTATGAAAGGCGTGCCTGAGGCGCGCCTAAAGCTTAGGCACCACCACTCCCGGGAAAAATGCCTCTCTTCAGGCAAGGCGCAGTGAGCAAGGAAGCACAGACACGATACAGATACGTGTCCGATACGTCACGTGGCGTATCATTGATAAATTTGTATATGATACGCCATGTGGCGTATCAGATGGTGGCGTATCAAACGTCTAGTGGGTGGCAGAGGGCAGGCGTGAATTGAGGGGGGGGAGGTAGGGGACGGGTGGGAATTGAGGGGGGGAGGTAGGGGACGGGTGGGAATTGAGGGGGAGGAGGCAGGGGGCGGGCGGGAATTGAGGGGAAGGCAGGTGCATGGCAATTGAGGGATGAGGCAGGCGGGCGGGAATTGAGGGGGGAGGCAGGCGGACGGGAATTGAGGGGGATGGCAGGCGGGCAGTAAAATAAAATAAAATATTTTAATAAAATAAAATAAAATATTTTTATTTTATAAAATAAACAAATATATTTTATATAATATAAGATAATTTTAAAATATTATTTTATAAAATAAAATAATTATAAATATTATCTTATAAAATAAAATAAAATACAATATTTTTATTTTATAAAATAAAAATATATTTATTTATTTTATAAACTAAAATATTTTAATTTAATTTAATTTATTTTATAAAATATCTAATATTTATAAAGAAAATAATTTTTATATTTAATTTTATTTTTTTTATCATGACGTATCCTAGCCGTATCCGTATCTTAGTTTTTTAGAATTTGCCCTGTCCCCGTATCCTGCCGTGTCGTATCTCCGTCTCTGTGTCCGTGTCCGTGTCCGTGCTAAACCGAGCAAAACACAAACACCAACACCAAAACCAAAGTCAAGACTATCTAGCTCTAAACATACTCTTACTCTTGCTTTGATTGATGAAGATGAAGAGATAATCTATTCATCGGGAGAGAAAGATGAAGAAGAAGCAGAGTGAAAGATTGATGATGAAGATGATATTGATGAAGACTTTCTTTATTTAGATTTAGATGTAGATACATGAGTGTTTATTTTATTTTAGAATTTTGAATGTTTGTTATTTTGTTTTGAAACTTTAAATGTTTAGATGATGGGAGCACTATTAATATTTGATTTTTATCTTTGATGTTCTTTAGTTTATTATTAGATGAAAATTAAAGACTATATTTAGTAAAATGTATAATTTTTATGTGTATTAGGCTGAGTGCGCCTCAAATAAAAAAGCCCGCGCCTCAAGTGCGCATTGCGCCTTAAAGCCTCAAAAGGTTTTTGCGCCTCAGTGCACCTTGCGCCTTAAATAACTATAGTACGAAGTAACAATGTAGGTGTGTCTTCGTCTTCATAATGTTTGAGTTCTGAACCTTATAAATAAATTGGTTATTATTAAAGATTTGATAAATACTTGGAAAGTCTTGTGAAGTTTTTGTATTGTATGTATGTATGTATTGAAGATGCTCTGGTGCGATGGTAAGTATCCTTATTGGGACATATGATAAATACTTTAAAAGTGTTTGAGTGAATATATTATTGAGATATTTGATTACTTGGGAAGCCTTCGTATTATATGCATGTATTGACGATGCTTTGGTGTGATAGTGAGTACCCTTATTCAATAATGATTTGTCTCGAATTTGAAATTAATCAGATATAATCTTTTTGATTTTTGTAGGTTAAAATATCATGAGAGTATCTTTTCCTAGATATTAGGTATGACATTATGTCATGTGTATTAGGTATGATAAATAAAGAACAAGGAACAAAGACTGAGTCACGTGCATTAGGTATGACCTCCATAAATAATTATTTAATGGAGTGAGAAAAATAATTGCTTCATTATGTCAGCTGAATGAAGTGATATGATAAATAAAATCTTGATTTTTTTGGTTAATTATTCTAAGAGAACATTGTTTATGTGCTCTTTTAATATATCTTTAATGATAAATAATAAGGGCATTGAATTTCTTGACAAATGGATGAAACATGTTGGAAATGAGAATGTCATTTTAAGTCTTTATAGATAATCATTCTATCATAATAAATATGAAATTTATTTTTTCTAAATTTTTATTATGTAAATATTAAAATTTTAAGTTTTTTGAAAATATAATATGCATTGTTTCATATATGAAAATAATTGAAATTAAGATAATGACATTTTTATTGGATTTCATACATCATATATTATCTTGACTTAATATTAAAAAAATATTAAAGAGTTTTTTCACGACAGAAAGATATTATAGAATATAGATCATCATACTCAATGAGTATATATATGTGTGTATATATATGATCATTCATAATTGCTAGATATGATAAATAATGTGTTTGGCAACCAAAGTTGTTTTTGATTTGCTATAAAAAATATGTTTCGTGGCTATCTTTTTATGTTGGTTTAGAGTTGGCAAATAGGATGTATGACTTGACTCAATTCGCAATATGACCCAGGAAAAACTAGGCCTAGCACGACTTGATACAACCAAAATCATGCCTAAAACCTTCGTGGGGTATTGTGGTCTGAATGAAATAATTGGGCCAAGCTTGTGATTTGTGAAATATGTAGAGTTGAAACTTAGGTTGGGTTAACTCGAGTAATCTGAAACCACCCTGTGAAAAATCAGGTTCGAGTTGGCTTAGGTTGAAAATTTTCAACTTTAGCAAAATTTATGTTGGGTTCGAATTTACCAACAACTTGACCTGACTTGCTCGAGTTGCTTTCTTATTTATAGACATACAACTCATTCTACTTTTTCTTTGAGCGATGTGAACGAGCCTTCAAATTTGTCAATTTGATGGAGATATATTTTTTTCCTAAGTACTTTGATCAAAGCAACTTTTTTCAAAATTATAGTTTATTTTATCTAATTTGATAAATTATTTCTTGTCATGCCTACAAATATAAGATTTAAGACCTAAGAGCCTATAATTAAAATATGTTAAAAATAATTATAATTAATTTAAAATTTTAATATAAGTTTTATATTATTTAATTTTAAATATTCTAATTATTTAGTTTTAAATTTTTTATTAATTTCTTTTATAATTTTTATTGTTACAAGTGATGCAACCAGATTCAAGCCTCCTTACCCGACTTCAACATGATCTCCATTGGGTTGAAACTTAGGTTGAGTCATAACTTTGGTTGACCTTTTTTGAATTTGGGTTAGGTTTGAATTGACTCTCAACTTGACCTAATCCATCCGAGTTGTAACCTTAGAAATATAATATTGAGTAAAATTTATTTATTTATTTTTGAAGAATAATTAGAAAATGAAAATTAGAAGAATTAGTAATAAGATGTTTTGACTTATTGAAAGATGTATCTTAGTTTTGAATTAGAGACCAGTTATATATTTTTAGAATAAACACAAAAATGTGAGTGATTAAGTCTTCCACTTCCTACCTTGTTTAGAGGCGATACTAAAATAGATTTGGGTGCTACTATCTCATTTGGATTAAGGAAGAATTTATTGTTAAAGGAAACCTTACTCTTTCTATTAAAATTAAAATTAATTGATCTTTTACTAATTGGAATATATGATGATTCAAAAGGAGATTTATTATAATATGATTCAACAAGCTCATAAATAGCGGAAGAGTGATCATCTCTCTTGGTTGGAGGCTTAAAATGGACTCTATGAGAATTAGAAAGGGTAAGAGATTAATGAGAGACTTTTGAATCCTTAGCTAGTCTAGACTCTTTAAAAATTGAGTCATGCTAATAAAGGTTACATCCACATTGACTAAAATATTAAATATCTTTATTAGCATGTACTCTTTTTGGATAATAAGTTAACTAAGGAAGACATACTTTATCACATGAATGTCATTTTATTATATTTGAAGAGATTCTTAACAAAATACATATTCTCCAAAATTTTGAGAGATATTATAATAATCTATATTTATGATCTAGAACTTGAAAAGATACAATAGAATATGATTGAGGATGAAATTCAACAAATAATGTAGTTGATAATTAAAATCATATCTTGCAAAAAATATCTCATAATATTATATCATAAAAAATATTTTAGCTGACTTATTCAAATATTTAATTAACCCATTAACAATCTTATTTTGTGAGGGTATGCACGTGCTTGAAGTTTAATAAATAATCATATGGTTTGTACAATATTTGTTATATCTATTTGACATATATTTAATAGTATTGTTAGTTTTTATAGTTTTGTTTTTATTATTAAATTTTTTAATTATTATATGAAAAAACTTAAAAATAGAAAAAAAATTGTTTTTTAAAATTGAAAAAAAAGAATATAACAAAAATAATCATTAATAAAAATAATAAAATATTTTTAATAATCTTGAGCCTTATATTTATCAGGTCTTAGATATTTGAATGAATTAGATTGAATGAGCGTGAACTTGCATATATATGATGGATAAAATATGAAGTGTTTATATGTTATTTGACAAGCCTTACAATCTAGTTTATACATACTTATTATGTCAGAATTTAAAATTCTCAGCTTATGTAGAGATGAATGTCCAAATTGAGAATGAAAAAAAAGACAACTAATCCAACTCAAAGACCTAGCTACAGGAAAGAAAACATATAAATCATTCTTCTTAGAACTGAAAAAGGTTATTCTTGAAGTATTTTGATCTTGTAAAATAATTTTAGCAAAAGAAAAAATAATATCAGTATCGAATTGTTTAGCTAGATAACATATGAAAAATAAATTATTTGAATATTCATAGATAAAAATAACTTAAGATAGAAATAAAATACTAAGATTAATATTGATATGATTAAGAATTTTAAATGTTTTGCTATTAACTTTGACAAGATTAAGAAAAAAAAATGATTAACGAATAATTACTTGTGATATAACTAATTACTCTCCGCCTAATATTGTAAGAGTTAGAAGTGTGAATATGAGTGGTGAGAACTATAATACATGAATAAGAGAAACCATTTACTCTTGGATTAATAGAAAAGAGTCTTGTATATTTTTCTTTGGTAATAATTTTTCTATTTTATGTGGAAATTATGAAAATTCATGAATGAATCCATTATATGATTTATCTTTTTTAATAATCTATAGTATTTTTGATTTAGACTTAAGGAATTTTTACTACTTTTTTTTGGTATGATCACTTTTCTCACGATTAACATCACTTGCTTCTTAGGTGGGTAGTGTTAGAAATCTTATCTTGACATATAATTGGTTATATGATAGTTTCATGCTAAGAATTTACTTTATCTATCTTAAAGGTGTCAAACGAGCTGTCTCGTCTGGCATAACCTATTTTAGTGAGGCATGGTCGTGCCACCATGACATATTGAGCACGCCATGATAATCATAATAGTAGCCCGACATAGCATGTTGGCCCACAAAATGCTTGATTGTGTTGGGCCGTGTTGAGCCTGGTATGGATCATGTTGGTTCAGTCTAATTTGAGCCAATGCTAAGTTTGTAGTGTTGTAGTCATAGGATATAATGGTGTCCAGCCATGTAAGTAGAATTTGGCTTATGGGGTCATTTTTTTAAAAAAGTACTCTGTTTGATGGTCACCCGATGGGGCATGACCAAGACATGGCCATGCTTGGTCCCGGGTCATCGGGTTGGTGGACTGTGTCATTGAGCTAGACATGTAGGTTCCTGGCTTGACACAAGGCACAACTCACACTAGGTTAGCACAACACGAGCCATGCCTTGTCCGGCATGGTCCAATACCAGACATAGTTTTGGACCGTGCTGTGTTAGGCCCGCCACTACTGAAATGTGTCATATTTTGGGCCGTGCCTAGGCTGCTCGTCCTAGTTGATACCTCTATTCTATCTCACTCTAATGGAAACATTTATTTCTATTGAGAATACCTCTAAACATTAGGTATCCAACTGTGTGAAATAAGTAAATTGAGTAATGATATGTTTTGACTCTCTAGTATTTGTTGGCTCTAATCTCATAAACTAAGATGCTTCATTATATATCTAAGTAAACATGAATGAATATAAAGATTCTGTAATCTCACATAATACCTTGTAGGTAATGTAATATGTAAAAATTGAAGGTACTCACAACTTAATAAATTGTTATAATGTGATCAATAATTAGGAATCAGTCAATAGCTAGGTCTCATTTGTATCATCAATTGGAAGATCTATGTTAGATGGTTAAGCCTTTCCTAATTAGAAAAATTAGATGCATACTCTAGTAATCTATTATGTATATTTCTTTTTATTCAAATTTTCATATAATAATAATTATATTCCCGACTCAATCTAAATAACAATAATAAATCAACAATTAGAATAGTTGTATGACAAAACAAAAAAAAATGATAAAGAACAAAATTGGATTACTATTGTACTACACGAGAACCCAAAGGATGCTATATTGTGTGGAATGGTGTTTGCTCGAGAACAAAAAAAAAAGGTTAGTTTAAAGGCATTTAGTCTGAGATGTGTAGTGGCGGTTGGCAATGGTATGCATCACATTATTTGGCATCTGGTATGGTTGGTATGACATGCAGTTATTTCTGGCTTGAGATGTAGTTGTTTTTGGCCTGATCATTGTGGCCTGTAGTGGCATGTGGCATAACTAGCTTCATGTGCTCTAGCATATTGAATTTGTAGATGTCATCCGCAAGAGAGAATCTCAACCCTAAAATCATAATTATTAATAAAGTGCCTAAAGCCCAAATTCCTTCAGGTCTTGGTAGAGGTGTCAACCGGCCTTGGCCGGCCCGACACGAGGCACGGCACGGAAAAATTCTGTGCCCGGGCCCGTGCCGTGCCCGGGTTAGGCCCGTGCCGTGCCGTGCCTGACTCGGCACGGTTCGGCACGCGGCACGGCACCCCGGCACGGGTCAGTCCTGTGCTGGGTGTCCCGTGAGCCCGGCCCCAGGATGCCCCTCCCGCAAAAAAAGACCGCGGGTCGGGTCTGATTCGACCCGACCCGCGGTCTTCTTGTATCCCGAACCGCTTGGACAGGCAAGCCCGAGCGGGCCAGGCAAGGCACGGCATGGCCCGCCGTGCCAACGGGCCATCCAGGGCTCGGCTATTTTTAAACCGTGCCGAGCACGGTAGCACGAACGTGCCCTAAAAAAATGGACCGGGCCATGCCGGCCGGCCCGTTTGACACCTCTAGGTCTTGGCAAAAGTGCCTCATCTCGCCTCACCTTAGGTGTCACCATAAAATATATTATTTTTGAAACTCTCCCCATAAAATATATTATTCTTGAAGTATTCATTACAAATCATATTATTTTTGAAGTCCTTATAAATTAATTATTGTCAATGCCTCTCTTAAATCATATTATTCCAAAAGTCTCTCTTTGTATTTTTAAAAATTATATTTAATATGTTTGATATCTTAAAATTTTATATGTTTGATTATTGAAATTTAATTATTTTATTTTAGAACTCTGAATGATCATGATGATGGGAAATACTGATGATATATGATTTTTATATTTAATATTATTTTATGATTGTATTTTATTAATAGATAAAACTTATAAATAATATTTAGTAAAAATATATAATTTAAATGTATATTAAGTAGAGTGCATCCCACAAAAAATATGTTTTAATTGTACTTTGTATCTTAAAGCTTATTGTATCTCAGTACATCTTACACCTTAAATAACTATTCATAAAACTAGGTCTGTCAAAATTTAATACAATATGATTAACCGACATGATTAACTACTGATTAAATGAGTTTGGGTGATAAACGAGTCAACCCGTTTAATACGTTTAATAAATAGGTCGTGTTTGGATGAGACATATTAATCTGTTTATAATTCATTTACCCATTTAAATAAATGGGTAAATGGTTAAATGGGTAGTTTACCATGTTAAATAGATCAAACATGTGGTAAACATGTAAATGGGTCAAATGAGTTGTTTATTGTGTTAATCCAACCCAATCCAATCCAACCTGTTAAAATTAGATGTATTAAACGAGTCCTATCGTGTTACCTGTTTATTAAACAGTTCGTGTTCGTGTTTTGATTTTTCATCCGTTTATTAAATGTGTCATATACGAGTTTATATGTTTTCCATCCATCACCCGTTTAACCCGTAATCATTTAACTCAATCCAACCCATTTGACACCCCTACCAAAAACACACTTGCTTTGATATCATAGTAAAACATGCATATATAAGAGAAATGATTGATTGTATATCATAAAAAAATTATAAAATATACATGTAATTTCTAATCTTATATATATGTAGTCATTAAAAATCATTGTGTTGATACCATGATAAAATATACATATGTAAAAGAAATAAATAATTGGATGTCATAATGAATCATAAAATATATATGTGGTTCATAATGTCATATATAAGTGGTAAAAATAATCGAGACCATCTACATGTCAGGTATCCTCATCATAAGAATAAAATAATAAAAAATAAACACTACAAAAATAAACAAACATTGCAACATACCCATTCTATTGAGCTAACTTTAAATTTGATAATAGGTTTTAAGTGTATCAATCTTGAATTATGATTCTAACATTTATATGATATGCTGAATTTTTTACAAAAAATTTTTGCCTAATGAAGGTTATGGTGGATGAGAGGTTAAATGCATATTTTATGAATTCGTGTTAAAATTTATGAAAGGATATTATTCTCTGAAGAACTAAAATTTCTATTGTTGATCCATATTATATTTGAAATATTCTTTGATCATGATGACTGTCATATCTTTATTTTTGCTTGTAAATAGATGGCCCTCTAATACAAGTCTCAACTTGGTTTTCAAATCTTGGTGCGTTTTAGGGCTAACCTTGACAACATTTTCAGCTTGCTTTAAAGTTTCTTTAGTTTTTGTTTTTTTATTCATCTGTCTCTCAAACTAACTTCTTAAGTACCTGATTCATTTGATAAGCAATGAAAAACCTATTGTGTATGATGAAGCAACATTCTTTAATCTTCAGGGTCCCAGAGTAATTATTGTAGGTCCTACTGATTCTGGAAAGAGCACTTTGTCAAAGATGCTTTTGAGTTGGGCAGCTAAACAAGGTTCAAAATCTACCTTTGTAGATTTAGATATTGGTCAAGGATCCATAACAATTCCTGCGTGCATTGCTGCCACTCCTGTCGAGTTGCCTTTTGACCTAGTGGACGGCCTTCCCTCAGAGATGACACTTGCTTACTTCTATGGGCACACAACTCCCAGGTAATTAATGCATGTACCCATGTTGCACCAATACAAAATTTTCTAGTTCTCTATTCAGCTTTTGTATTTTTTGTGGTGATATATATTTTTTGTTTAATCTCATGTAGCATGTTACATGAGGGAAAAAAGGGCATATAAGTCATATTTGTTGGTGGGACTTGTCTGTAGAGATAATATTGGAAAAGTGAGTGATGACTTGTTTCTAGATACACAACTAATTGTTATGTATCCTAGATGGAAGTAAGAACCACCAATTGATGTCATTCTATGGATAATATTTATGCTAGAAGGTAGATGGGTCAAATGAGCTGGGTGGGCTTCCTGGCACACGACCCAACTCCTAAAAAGTTGGCCTAGCATGACATGAGCACGTGGACCTCCCTCGACCTCTCATGCACAGACCGTGTTGTTTAGTGGGGATCAGGATCATGCCCAACCTGACTAAACACATTCCAGACTAGAATCCACATGGCATATGCCAAGGCATTGGTCATGTCGGCAATCCAAATTGTTCATGATTCATCGCCTGCCTAGGTGCCACCAGACGTTGGGGTGTTGTGGCTGGGTAGCTGGGCATGGGTTCTGACAGCGTTTGAGCCATACCAACTTGATCTGGCACGACCTAGATTTGAACTGGCTCATGCCCCACCCGACATGAGGATTTGTTTGGGCAAAAAAAAAAGGATGTTACGGCTAGACACTGCATGTTGAATATCTGTTTAAGAAGGTAAAAGTTTAAAAATGACACAAATGACTTGGTTAATTTTTTTGTTCAATACACACTTATATAATACTAAAATATGTAAACTCAATATATTAAATAATACCTCATGAAATTAGTCATACACAAACCTTTTACTCTAATAATAATAATAAATTAACCTAAAAAACAATATAAATTTGTGATAATTGGGTTTTACTATTAAATAATATAACTTCTCATATAAACTTATTTAATGCATATTGTTTTTATTATTTTTATTTAATTTTTTAATATTCAATCTCTTGAAATAATTTTCACTAATTTGTTAAATTTAATTTTTTTCATATGGTCCGTTATAAGTGTGTTAGGTGCATATTTTGTGTTTCACTAATTTTTAATTTGAATATTGTCTTATAGTAGCATAATATTATGAGCTATAAAGCATACATATTTTAATGATTATTCTCTAATCTTTTTATCTAACATATATTTTTTATCATATAAGATTATTGATGTCATTTTTCCTTTTGTATAATTAAATTTATTTTTATAATTTGTTTTTTTTATTATTTATATTTTTTTGAATTACATATCTTTTATTTGTATCATATTAATTATCATAATCATCAAATCATATTATTTATATAATTAGAAATTATTATCATCAAAACATATTTTTAATATAATTGAAGATTGCATCATCATCTAATTGCTTTGTTAATATAATTATAGATCATCATTATCTAGGTGCATGTGCTAATATAATTAGAGATCATTATCACCTAAGTTCTTTTATGATATAATCAGGGATCAATATATTTAAAATATATTTTTAATATAATCATAAATTATTATAAAGTATATTTTTGATATAATTATGAGTAATAATCATCAAAATATATATTTGATATAACAAGAGATCATTATTGATACAAAATTTTTTAATATGATAAAGTATAATTATTATCAAAACACATTTTTGATATAATTATGGACTATCATTATCAAAATATGTTTTTGATATAATAATAAATCTTCAACATTATAATATATTATTGATATAATTTGGATTATGAATTGAATATCTTAAATATGAAAAATAATCATATTTTTCACTTTCGATTTCAATTTCAATATGTTAATATAGTATTGATACTTTAAATTCCAATTAAATTATCTCAATTTTGATTCAAAATTAAATATGTTAATTAGATGTCTTATTTTATATTAACTAATTTTAAAATTATTATTTTCTAATGTATCATGTTACTTGTCTAATTTTTATTTGTAGAAGTTTGAAACAAATAAAATTAAAGTTTAATTGATTTTACTATACATACATCAATGCTTTTATATAGAGGAGTATGCTGTTAGGGGCAACTCACAAACTAGTACCCCCATCAAATACATCAATAATAAAAAAAGTAGAAAAATAAAATTAAAACTTTCTCTAAATTTTAATATTCTCAAATTGATACATAAAAATCTAGTATTCCGAGATAAAATGAGAAATACATTACGAGTCAATTTGAACCAGTAATTTTGCAAAGATAAACTTTACGATAAAATAATTAAGAAATAATCTCGCATATTTGACTTAGGGAGAATAATAACAAAAGATTTAAAAATATTCGTTCTTAGTCGACTTATGGAGAATAATGATTAAAGACTCTACATAAATATATTTTCCTAGCCTACTCAGAGATAATATCAATAAAATAATTATCAAATATTCTCACCTAGTCGACTTAAGGAGAATAATGATAAAAGAATTGATAAATATTTTTTTAATTGACTTAGAGAAAATAATAGCAAAAAAAAAAAAAATCTCATATATTCGATTTAGAGAGAATAATAATAAAAAATTTAAATCTATTTTCACTTAGCTGACTTAGAAATAATAATGACAAAAAAAATTGTGAGTATCTCATAGCTAGGGCTGTGCACGGTTCGGAGCAAGTCGGAGAATGAGTATTCTCCGGACCCGAACCAAACTTCGGAGAATTTCAAAATTAATTCTCCGGAACTGAACTGAATAATTAATTCTCCGCTCCTAATTGCTCCGAATTTTCGGAGTAATTCGGAGCTGAGAAACGGAGCAAATGGAGAAATCAATTCGGATCAATTTGGACCGGAGAAATGAAGAATTTTGAAGAATTTATATGAATTAAATTAAAACTCAAATTAATTTACTACACCTTTCTCTATTTATTTAAAATTAATTTTGAATATTCAAACCTGCTTAGTAATATAAAAACACCAATATTCCTACCAAAAAATATAATATAAATCAAAATTGCACACAATAACTAAATTTAAACATTAGAATAATTTAACAACAGTATAATGATGTCTTAACACATTTAGCATAATCTAAGACTCTTCACCACCAACTGGTGGATTTTCAAATACAGAGAATTGCCATAATGTCTCCAGTAATCTGTAATTTTTAACATTAGATTCAGAAATCAGGTTCAACTAGTATTTAATACACAATATACAAATTCAATGGCCATGAATAACCAATGAAATCAATCCATGAATAACCAATAAAATCATTCTATAAATAACCAATGAAATTAGTTCATAAATAACCAAAGAAATCAGTCCAAATCAGTCCATGAATAACCAATGAAATCAGTTCAAATCAGTCCACAAAATAGACATAAATGGTTAAGGTTCTTTAGTTTTTGATATTAAAACTACGTCGTTTAATATAAAACAATGTAGTTTTTGTGTTCTATCAAAACAACGCCGTTTTATGTTAAAACTACATAGTTTTTCACCATATTTAATAATCTAAATTATATCTATTTAACACTAAATTAGTATTATATGATTATAATTATTTAGAGTAAGTATTTACTTAATTTAATAATTAAGTAACCTTGATATTTAGTATTTCGTAACCTTGAAGTTTATAGGTTAAAATATTAGCTATAATAATATTAAAATTTTTAATTAAATTACATTTTTAAGTTTTATTTCAATATTCATATTAAAATAATTTGAACATAACTAGCAATTTTACTATAAAAAGTTATATTTATAATATTAAAATTTTATTATATTATTAGACATTTATATACACACAATGACACAAATATGATATATATATATATATACACATTAAGTGATCAATTAGTAATTGTTCAATTGCCTATATAATTAATTATCAAAATAATATTAAATTTCATTTATAACAAATAATTTTAAACTTTATTATTATATATATATATATATATATATATATATATATATATATATATATATATATATATAATTTTAGTAAATTATCAATTCTGGTTTCGGTTCTTTGGTTCAATGCAATTCGGGACAGTTCGGTTTGGTTCTCGGTTTGGAGAACTCATGTTCTCCATACCTGCTCCATTAAAAATTTTCGGACCAGTTCAGTTCGGATAAAGTCAAACGGTCAATGGATATATTCGGTTCGGTTTTTCGGTTCAGTTCGGGTTCTCCAGGACCCGTGCACAGCCGTACTCATAGCTGATTTAGTAAAATATATGATAAACAAAAAAAAAAATCTTTCCCTAAGTCAAAATATGTAGAATATTTACCAACAAGAAAATGAGAAAGTAACAAAAAAAGGAATCCTTGCTTTTCTTGGATCTCAATGATCCTTTAAGTTTTTCCTTTCCAATATTATTACTTGTTGGATCAGCTTAATCACGTTGTCCTTTTAAGTTATTTCTTGAACTTGCTCATGGTGTATAGTTTTTTTTACCTGTTTGGAGCTTGTAATCTTTTCCAATGAGGTTGTAGCAGTAGTTTGTAATGAAGTTGATGAGTCTTGGAACAGCTCCATTTGTGGGATGAGGGACCTCTCTCTGCAACTCCACCTGTACAAGAATTTCTCAGAAATTATCAGCAGCACCTCCAATCACCAGCTTAATAAGATCATTCATTAGATTCGAATGTCCATGTAGGCAAATCCACCAAAAAGCATGTTGAAATCTTGTCTCAACTTGTTAAGAGAGGCTAATATGTCCAACAACTTCAATAACTTGATCGGGTCTCTTCTGCCAGTCTTCCTAAACTGAAAGATGGCAAGAAATCCAGCTTCGACTGCTGTTTTTGCAAAACATCCCATCCATACATCTAAACCCATTTCGTCGATCACATTTTTATGTGCCTATAAACTCTAAATGTTTCACCATAAACTCTAAATGCTCTGTCTGACATTATGTGCCTATAAACTAGAAATGAGGGTCTGCACTCTGGTTCCTACTCTGAGCTATATGTGTTTATATGCTCTGTCTGTCACTGAATGCTGATGCCAAGATTTCCAAGTAACCCAAATCAAGTGCCTATAAACTAGCCCTGACATTCGAGCAATCTACTTGAACATACATTGAGATGCAAAATTCAAGCTTATGGCTTGTCATTAACCTCATGATAATTACTTGTAAACTAGCCCCAAGATTAAAGTCCATTGGAATGCTCATTCAATGAAAATAATAGTTTCGACTAACAGAACTAGATCGTTAAGTTACAGTCCTGCACATGATATTGTGCATCTCAAAAATTTTTATATCTCTGTCCAAGGCAATATGTTGTACACAGTGGGTGTGTGATAGTGGGGGAGGAGTTGATGCGCAATGAGCACTCCCTCTCCCTTGGGGTTATGGTTTTTTTTACAAATTTTTCTAGGGTTCTCACCCTATATGGTTTCCTTTGATGTCATATAGAAATTTGAGACATAAAATTTAATTTTTTTACTTGATTTCACTTAACATACATTAATGCTCTTATATACAGGAGCACACTGATTTGTGTAGCTTACAGGTTATTTATATTAAAGTGCATTCAAACTACATATATTAATTTTTGAAGCATAAGTTTTTAAAATGTTTGGGGAGGCTTATAACTAGAAATCAAATTATTTTGGATTTTTTAGTTGGATTATTATTATCTAAATCAAAATTATCTAAAATATTAATTTAATTTTTATTAAATTCATTATATTTTATTTTTTAAAAAAATTTGTTAAATTGATGTATAAAGAACTAAAAGGTCATGTCTTGAGTGCGATGACAAATATCTTCATCTAAGGATAGTTGATTTTTAGTTCAAGAGTTATCAAATGCATTCTTACTAATTTTCTGGGAAAAAATTATTGAAATATTAACCTATCTCAAATCCCATATTAATTAGGAGTTATGTGTATTGAATATTACTTTTTTGATATATAAAGAGTTAGGAATATAAAAAGAATATGTTATTAATTGTTATATATCCTATATTCTATAACTTTAATGATTTTTTTTTTAATTCTAAAAATTATTTTTTTAGCCCCCTTTGTTGGACATCATCCAACCATTGGACAAAATCCGATTCATTGAATTTTGTCCAATTGTTGGAGACCACAACTAACATGTGATAATTTTTTTAAAAAATATTTTTTTAGTGATGTGTCATGTACGTGCATGAGAATTTTTAGGATGAGCCTAAAAATATTCCGAGGTCTAAGTCCAAATTAATGTTCTTAATTTTTTGGGATTTTTTTTTGTTTTATGTGATATATGATTAATGCATTTGATATAATCTTGATCGTTGATGCAAAGGTTTTTTCTATATAGGAGAGTCTTCTCTCATTTGTATCTATTTGAATATTTTATAATTATTTGTAATTTTATTTTCTTTCAAAAGTTTGATTTTTTCTTTGGTTTGTAAAAGTGATTCTTTTGTGTGAGATAAAATTAGGCTAACTCAAGCATGCAAGGAGTATATTTTCTAGTCTATGCCCGCACGTAACCACACTAAAGCTTGTGTTCCATGACAAATGAAATCATAGCTAATTATATATATGTTATGAATTTTTAAAATTAATAATTTTATTTTTAATGTTTTTGATGTAAAGGAAAGAGAAGAAAAAATATAGTTCGAAGGATATAATGTCTTTCATTAAATCTGGTTTTACTAGACTGGAAATGAACACTATGTAAATATGAGATAAATTCGAGTATATCAAAAATGACATTAGGGGGTTGGTCTCCATGAAAGATGAACTCAAGGGTAGGATGCAAGGTACTCTTAATGCTAAGGTGAACATGCATACCCAGAAGAATACTTTCTTAGAAATCATGATAATATCTTTTCAACAAAAGAAAAGAATTGAGAAGAGAACTTTCAACTTTTAGAAGAACCATAAAAGGTGGTAGGTTTGCTATGACACACATACTTATTAAGAAAAAGATTGTCTTAAAAATTGTGATGGTATATAATTATATATGCAACAAGAGATAAGAGAGTTGTGAAGAGAACTCTCAACTTCTAGAAGAACCATAGAGGGTGGTGGGTTTCCTACAACAATAACATCTTGTCTAGATGTTTCAAGCCAAATGAATCTAAGGATACACGATTGACCAAGGATGTGAATGACATTCTTTGAGTGTGGAGTAATATTTTTGAGTATTACTATTACACCAAATTTATTTTGCGGTTATAGCAATGTTATTGGTGGCGTTGAAAAAGTGATATTGTGTGGTGTAGAGGTACTCCCATTAACATTTGGGTAAAATTTAGGAGTGAGTTTTATTAATAATTTTATCTAGAATTATATAGGATGAGACAATGACAAAGTTATGATGGCTGATGTAATGAGGGAAGTATGAGTATGAGAATATATTTGGGAATTTATAAAGTTCTTGCTCTAAATTTCTGATTTAACAGATATAGAGATATTCATGTATTTCACGGATGATCTCAAATTTTGGGCAAAACAAGAACTACAAATATGAGGTGCTCATGATATCACATGGCCATGCAAGTAGCTCATTTCATTGTAAAATTCAAGAAGCAAGGAATGCTTGAACCTTCTAGGAAAAAAGGTAGATTGAATAGGACAAAATTAAAGAGTAATAATGACAAAATTGTTTCTTACAAAAGTAGATATTCACGAGATGAGAAAAATAAAAGAAAGGCATAATTGTATTTTCTATGCTATTGGTCACATAGAATGCATGATTGTTCATTTAGGAAAAAATTCTTTACAGTTTTTCATGAGATAGATGATGTAATAAATGCTACCACTAGATTTAGATTAATTGTATCGAATTCCATCAACACCAAAAAGATTAATAAGCAAAAAAGAATGATGAATATAGATGTTATAGATTGACATAAGATCTCTCTAATTATCACTAAGGCATAAAATATATTTATATTTGAGAGGATATTATAAAAAACTAGAATTGATGGTAAACAAGATGCATAGATGAATCAAAATTGTTAATTCAAAAAGAAGTTCTAACTATTAGAGAAACATATTTGGCTGACATTCAAATAAGATTATGGAATGAGGTTTAGACTATTGAGGCAATTTTTTTTGATAATGATTATGTGATTGGATTAAATTTACTCAATTGGGTTAGTATGCTATAATTATTATTTGCTAATTATTTATGCATACTTGATCCTCAATGTTAAAAAGTGTAAGATAGAATAATATGATTTACTTGGATTTCTTTTTTTTAATGTTATAAAAAATAATGTTTTTGACAAGACATCGATGTGCGTCGGTGTCACTTTTGGAGTCCATTGCTTGCACCTCTTTAGATATAATATATTAAAAAAATGGCACATAGACTTAATGTGTCTTTTTTAAATATATCCATCATAAACATGTGCTTGCAGTTCACATGCCATGTTGAAGGCATCAAGCCGTTCATGATTTGGTTTCCATGGCACTTTGCATGGCCCAACACAACATGGGCCAGTTTGTGCATAGGCTTGGCACATCTTTTTTGGGTTGTGCTATGGGGTAGACTTGGGTCACTCGGCTCATTGGATATTTCTAATTACTGTTAATCATTTCTTATTCATTGTATTTTTTTATTCTAAAAATATTATTGTAGGCAGTAGTAATTTATTTTAAATAATTAGATATATCAATATTCAACTTGATTCTTTTTTTTACAATGTCATATTTATTTATGATTATTCTATTAGTTTAGTTTCAGTTAGTTGTTTTTTCAGATAATTAAATTATAATAATATTTTTATTTATACTAATTCTAGTTTGTAAGATCGAAAGATTTTGAGAAAGTTTTTATTTAGGATTGAGCATATGGAATATATGTCTCTTCTTCAATGATCTATTTTTTTTTAGATATTTAAATATGTTGGATTATTTACTTGTGTTTCTTAAATTTGATTACTCATCATTAGTTAAATTGAGAATATTCTATCTAAATCCTAAGATTATTTTTATCTTAGAATATAATATGTCAGTTATAAAAATATATCATAGATTTCTTTCATGCATGCCAATTTAGTTGTATAAGGATCTATTTGATTTGATATACTCAAACATATGGGAAAATAATATAAATGAAACTAGAGAGAACTTTCGATATCTAATTACTTTTATTGTTGACTATTTATGATATATATGAGTATATATTTTTTTGTGATATAGCATATATATTTTTTATTTTTTAGTTATTTCATAAAATAATAAAAATTTAATTTAATAAAATATTAAAAAATAAGAAGTAATAATGTATTAATATATATATATGGTAGATTCATCACTTATTGCATAATTCACAAGATTATACATTAGATTTCTTATGTTGTATACGCATTTAGAATGTAATTGATAAAATAAAGAATACATATTTGATGGAGATGACACAAATATTTCTACTTGGAGAGAAATATTTTGAAATATTTTTGGAGAGACATAGTTTTATTAGAGGTGTCAAATAAGTCAGGTGGCACTGTCACGACCCACGACACGACATGGTCCAAAACTATGTTGGCCCAGTATGGCATGGTCCAACACCATGTTTGGTCCTAGACCGTGCTGGCTTGTGACACAACTCGTGCCATGCTGGGTTGGTGCAAGCCATGTCTCGTGTTGGGCCAAGCATGACTCACGTGCCTCACTTAATGCACAGTTAGCTGGCCTGAGGACTAGCTATGATTGAGTCTCGATTCACATGTCTAGTCCAGTTGGGTGACCACCCAATGGTGTATTTTTTTTTAAATGGCCATGCAATGCAATCTGGATATTGCTTATGTGACTGGTTGTAATTGAGTATTTTTTTTTTAAACTTTATCATGTTGGCATGGACTGAACCGAATAGCATGACCTGCTCTAGGGTTGGCATGACCCAGCACGACCTTGCAATTTGTGAGCCAATTGTGTTGTAACAGGTCATGCTTGCATGGTATGATTTATATGACATCTCTAAGTTTTATTTATAATTACCTTATCAACTAGTTGTTTTCTTTTGTTATTTCTTAGCATATGTTATTTCAGATCTTGCATCTTAGAGAGAGATTGTTTAGTGTATCTTTTAGAATTTGTAAAAGTATTTATTTTCCTAATGATCTTTTTTTTAGGATGAGATAATTTTGGTACCTAAGGCCTTAAGATATGCCTTTGTTGGATACTCTAGTGCTCAAAAAGGATATTAACATGTTTTGCCAAAGACAATTAGAATTTTAGTGAATATTGATGTTATTTTTTTTTGAATAATACCCGTTCTTTAATAAGTATAGAAAGTGTGTGAGTCTAGAAGTTATTATATCTATAAACGAGTATAAATTATGTTGGTTTAGGAGTGTTATTTCTCAGGAAGAGAAATCTCATTATTTGTTCTTTCAAGACCTATAATCTTACTAGGACATACCCAATCCTTGCAAACTAAAGATGAGTTAATCGAGAAGCTAATTGATCATGTAATCAATATTTCTGATTTTGATCTTTTAATTATTATTTGGAAGGCATAAGAGTTGTGTTTAACACTCAATTTTATATGTTGTTATATTTTTATTTTGTTTTTTTTTTATTTTTTATTACTTTTCTTAATAATATTAAGATACTAAAGTCACTTTCTAAGATATTATCTTATTTAAGCTGAAATCATATAATTTTGAAAAAGATAAATGCTTTCTACTTCATAATATGATTTGGAAACTAGTATACTAATTCTTGTTAAAGTTTTTTATTTGTTGCAGGTGAGTATTCTTCATAAATATATATTTAGATAAAAAAATAGATCATTTTAAGATGAGATTTGTTGTGATGAAATTTACTTAGATATTCGATATGAATTACTAATATATTCTTTCTCTAGTAATTGTGATGATATTTGTGCAACTTATTATTCCATCGAAAGAATTCCATAGATAGATGATATATTATCTAGACATGTAAAATATATATTTTTCATGGTAACATTAAGTTGGAAGTGTATAAGAGGGTGTTAGGCGGTTTTGCTTTCACGTTTATGATTTCACAGATTCAGAAGAAGAAAACAAAAAAATAGCAAAAATATATCAATTACTACAATCCAACAAACCACAATAAACAAAATCAAACAACAGCAGAAACACGAAGAATAACATGTCTCATTAGTCATAAAAACAAATTACTTATGTGTTTACAGATTATTATTAAAACAAGTCTTATAGATTTGTGAGTAGAAACAATCATGAAGAAAATCATGCAGAGAGGAGAAAATAAAGATGAACAGTTTCGCAAGCAAAAAATTATAATAATACAAAAAATAGTAATAAAAACAAATTATATCAATAACGGAGTAGGTCGGATCACTTGGATGAATCGGGTTCTGCTCTAAAAATTTCTTCGACCCACTGACCGGGCATTGGGACTCCTGTTATTATGCTATTGCTATATTCACAGTATTTTGATATTTTATTTTCAGTACTAACAAAATATTGAAACAGAAAATATTTTGGTTATATAAAATAGTTTATCAAAATAAATTATATATAACAGAAAGAATCACCTGAGTTTTGAACAACATTATTAAATATATTTTATAGATTGCAGAAGATAAATTATCAAGTTTTGAGATTTTTATTGACTGTCATTATGTTTGGGTTATAAATATGTGTTATAGTTTTTTTCATTATTATTTCAGAAGTATCTTAATAATATGATGATTTTTTTAATTGTATACACGAATAATATTCTGAGTATGAGAGATGACAACTTGAGAATCACCTAACTCAAGAATTATATAACTTGAGAGATAAGAGGTATATGATGAGATATCACAAGTTTCTAAACCAGATAAACAGAATTATATAACAATATTGTAATGCAATTCATATTTGGGGAAGATTTCATTCATGCTCAATTCAATTATTCACACTCATGAGTAGTTTTTGAGGCTGCTCCATCCTCCCTTATTATTTTCCAGCCAAAAAAAATCTCTCCTCTTCACCTGACACTCCCACAATATATCACCCGTGGCTGGTGATTTCTCATTTTTACTCCTTGCATAGTTTACTTGGATTTGAGCTTATCAACATACTATATAGTTTATCTTCAGGATACATGACATGAAAGGGCACACACTAATTAAAAGATAAAAGAAAATTTTCACTTGATAAAGTAGTTAGTGATTAGTATTGTATTTTTTCAAAAATATTTTAGAATATTCTTAGTAAAGGTAATTATTCGTGTCATCTTAATTATATATTTATTATTTATTTTTGCTATTTCATTCTATAGAGGTGTGTTGACACAAGAAATCTAATATATGATTTCATGAACCATATAATAAATGTTGAAGTTGTGAATGTAGAACAAAAAAAAAATTTGAGATATAACTTTTATGAAATATCTGAAAAATAAAATGGTCCGTGAATTAGAATAAAAAAGATATTTTTATCAATCTTGAATAATTATTAATAAAAATAATAAAATATTAGAATCTCTTTTGGATCTCATCTCAATCAGGTCTCCCTATGTGTGAATGTATTAGTTCGAATGAATAAAATATTAATCTAATAATTCATATTAGATTAATATTTGATATAGAAAGTTCAGGTAAATTTTTTTAATTGAAATTCCTAACATTTCAAGGTAGAAATATTCGTAAAAATAAGGTAAGATATTCTCACATTGGTTAATTATGAGTGACAAATTCGAGAATTCTTAAATAAAAGGTCCAATATATTCAAACAAATAGTATGAGATTCTACCATATAAGCAAAGACATTATACATCCCACCCAATTGTAAAGAAAGTTTTTTTAGGAATCTTCTAATCTTACAAATAAATATTATTAGAAAAAAAAATAAAATTAAAGTTGAGTTTCTTGAAAAAATAATTCACAAAAATGAGACTCATATGACAATCAAAAATAATCAAAATATGAGAAAGAAATAAATAAAAAAACTTAATATTGTTATACCTAATAATTTTTGAAGAATTATTATGGTTACCATAATATTTAAAGAACAAAAAAATTATAAAAATAAAAAAATTTATATTAATGTTACAATTGACTCATATGTTCACAATCCATAAATTTGAAATGGAATTACAAGTACAAAACTAATAGTACATGAAGAATGAGAAGTACTTGTTGCTTTAGAAAGATGTTTTGTATATTTTTTTTAATGAGTGTCAAGGTGGATGAATTCAATGAGAATTTTTAAATGATTTTGATAGTATGTCTTTATCATTATTTTGTAGTGCTTTTTTTTTTGTATGTCATATTTTTTTATAATATGTATACTATAAAAAAAAATTCTCACATCTACATATTAATGGTATATTGTAGTTCTTTCTATTAACACAAATGCTCTAGGAAAGAGTACAACCAAAGTAAAACACACTACTCCAAAAAATAAAATCATAAATTGGGGCAAAAAATTCTGATCAAATTAGCAACCCTAATTTTAGGGTTACATCAAATATGTCACCCTCGAAACTTCAATGGCACACACTCGGGGGTACTCCACACCCAATTTTGTCCGAAAGCAGCGAATGACCGGACTGCACACCAAATCATAATGATCACATTGCACATTTGTGATTTTGGCGCCACACTTATTCCATGATGTTGCATAGTAGGCATTGGCTACTGTCGCAAAAAATGGGTGTGTGATGGTGGAATATGGTGGCACATAGTAATTGTATGCCTCATCTGAAGTGCACGTAGGTGTACCATAGTATGCATGGCTATGCGCACTATGTTACTACAATACACATGCCCTCTCTATAGGGTTTTGTTCTATTACAAACCCTAGGGCTTGTTATCGTTAGAGTTTAGGCTCTGATATCATATTAAATTTAAAGACAAAAATAAATAAATGCTTAATAAAATTGAATAATAAAATATGTATAAGAGAGATCCTTGTGTATGGGGCTGTTTGGATTGGGGCAGCCACAAGTTGGGTGCTCCCATCCATAATACAATAGATTAAAATAACAAAGTAAAAAAATAAAAAAAATCTGTAAATTGTGACATGAACAAATGGTATTCTGATAAAATGCTTAGAAAATGTACTAGGAGTGACGTGGGCTATTTGTAAAAGTCAGATTTAACATTATTTTTTTATTGCTGAATATTACTGTCATTTCTTTGTTACAACGAATTTTAAAATTTGCAACATTTCATTTCTTATTTCCAATAAAACAAATTGGAATGCTCTTCTTCACCCCTTTGTAAAATATCTTCTTTGGCAGTCAAAATGTTGATTTGTACAAAGCGATTGTCAAGGAGCTTTCAGAAGTGATCGACAAACAATCTGAAGAAAATGCTGAATCTCGTGCTACTGGCATGGTGATCAATACCATGGGATGGATAGAAGGCACTGGATATGATGTAACTGAGTAAAAGTTGTGTTTATTTGAAAGTTGGTGTTATTTTTTAGGAATTGGACTTAAATTGTCTGTTGCATCTTATATTTGATGACAGTTACTTCTTCATGCAATCAATGCTTTCAATGCCAATGTTGTCCTGGTTCTTGGTCAGGTAGATTGTTTTACAATCTGATAATTATGTAATTGTATTTTTTCATAAAGAAATGAAGTGGTATTGAAACACCATTGCGTATTTAGATATTTTCTATGCAACTTAAAATAATAAAAACACTAATAAAGCAAAATGACAATAACTTGAGTCTGTAAAATTCTCAAGCTAGTGCGTAGATATTTTGTATATCAAGTAAAAAGGTGAAAAAGAAATGATATGTTCATCTCAAAAACTTAGGTGAGATATACACTAACTGGTTACTTATAGGAGATTGCAGTAAACAAACTATCTATGTTTTTTTTTCTTTAACAAAATGACATTTAATCTTAATAGTCCTTTGCTCACTCATGAAAAATTATTTATAAGTAATATATCATTCAACTTGATTATTATTAAAAGTGTTCTGCTCAAACAATGTAATATCAATATTAATTAGTATTATTAAGTATTATTGTATTAGGTCTTAGGAAGGAATTTTGAACAAAATAAATATTACTAAAACTTTAAAGAGATAAACTAAATAATATTTTTCTAGGATATAATATCAGAAAAGATACAATAAGAAATGATCTAGAAATATATTTAGGTTATATGGTAGTTGATAGTTATAACCATATCTCCCAAAAAATTTCTTGGAGTATTTATATCATCAAGTTATTTCTATTAAATATTTGTTTTCTTTAATGTTGGTCCAGACACGGCCTGATACCCTGGCCTGAGGGCATAGGAATTCGGCATGACCCAAACCTTGCTCCGCCCCCCCCACCCTGACGCCCCAAAACCGAGTCGAGGCTCGACTCTCTTTCGGTCTTGAATCTGACCTGACTCGGACTCGTCGATCCCATTTTTTTAATGCTAGCTCGAGTCCGAGGGCCGAGGGTTCTAGAGGCTGAAGCTTCTGGAACTTGTGATCATTTGGGTCGGTTTGTCGGTCGAACCGACCCAAATGGTCCAAAAAAAAATTTAAATTTTGGCAGTTGGATTTTACCACCAACGACTAGGAGGCAGAATCCAACGATCATAAAGATTATGCCCCAACCCTTTCAAAAAAATTCAAAAAATTTTAAAAAAAATTGTAAAAAAAAAGATTTTAAAATCTACAAACCCCTCCCTCATTCATTAATTTTAAGTTATTAACATTGCTCTCTCTCTTTCTATTGTATTTTCTCTCTTTTCATTTCCTTTTGACTTTCATTTCTTTCTCTCTCTCTCTCTCTTACGGCTTTCTAGACTCAGGTGTGGACTATGGATTGTAAGTGTGATCTGTCGATTATGGTGTGGTACAGATATTTAAAAAGGCAAACATTATTTTATGCATTATGATTTATGAGTATTTTTTTATTATTTAGTTAAGTTTTATTTTTAAATTTTAGTTAACGTTAGTTTAAAGTCTAAACTGTAAGAGTTAATTTTTAGTTTAATTAATTTTAATTAATATATTAATTTAAAAATATTAAATATTAAATACAATATAATAAAAATAAAATAAAAAATAAAAATGATAAATAATAATTTTAATTACGAAAATTTAATTAATTTAAACATAAACATTGAAATTTATAATATAGATAAGGAAAATCTTATGGAAAGGTTCGAGGTCACTGAAATTTTAGTTTCTCAGGTCGTCTTGACGCTAACATCAAAAAAATAAAAAATTAGAAGAACATTAATAGTTTAAACTTATTTTAATATAATATAACATAAAAATATAAGGAGTTTCGAAGAAGAATCGGCACAATGCAAATAGAGGTGTCAAATGGGACATGCAGGGCCTGCCCGACCCATTTTTAGCAGGCCCGCCCGTGCTTCCATGTCAGGCCAGGCACGACATGGTTATTGTACCGTGCCGTGCATGGCCCTGCACGGTTTTGTGGAGTTCATCCCGACACGGGCCAGTGGCATGAATCCATTGGGTTCGGCCTAGTCGGGTTGAATCCCTAATTTAAAAAAAATTAGGGTTCAGCACACTCTGTCGTGCCGCCGATCCCCTAAATTAAAAAAATTTAGGATTTCAGTGCATGCCGTCGCGCTGCTGCACCACTAAAACCCTAATTTTTTAAAATTAGGGTATCGGTGACACACCTTCACGCTGTCGTTATTTTTCTTCACTTAAGGGCTCGGTGAATCTTGACCTTTGGGCTCAGCTTCTGCTGCTAGGGTAGTTTCTCGGCTCGTGCAGAGGTGCTGTGCCAGACACTGCACGAGGCCCGTTTGGCCTCTGCACGACACGACATGGTTGGTGTCAGACAGGCATGGCACGGGCATGGGAAATTCTCGTGCCGTGCTAGCTCAGGCACGGCTGAATTGTGTCGTGCCTCGTGTCGGTCTGGGTCAGCCCGACCCGGTTGACACCTCCAAATGCAAATATTATAAAAAAATTTTAAGCAGTAAGAATTTGTATTTGACTGGACACCTTGAGAGGCATGCTGAATAATGTACTAAAAAATATGATACATTAGATCCTAGGCAAATCAAACTTATGTGTGAGTTTTTTGAGGCTGAATCTAATTCAACCTAATGTTACTCCTTTCGTATACTGCAACGAGTTAGAAAGAAAAAATATGACCAAACTGATTACCACAATGAGTCTTTTTATTAGGTTTTTGGAGGATCAAAGGGTAGTCAGTATCATACCGACTTATTTTCAGCCTGCATATCATATGATTCCTAAGTCAATATTTAGGAACGACATACGAAAATACTATAACTTAGAAAAAGAAATAATAATTAATTAATTTAAGGATTATAGAGAAGTAGTGTCCGTGATATCCGATATCTGAATTAGTCATGATGATATATTTTATGCATACTTCATCGCCTATAATGTAGATTCTAAATGAACACTAAATAAAAAAATATTAGGATTCTTAGAGATTCTTCAATTTTATGATGACCAGTCATTTATGAGTGCATGATAAGAATTTTTAGCCAATATAAAATTTAATATAAAATATACAGTATCATATTCGATAATGCTTCTAACAATAGAGTAGCCATCATCATGTTTGTTGGAGTCATGTGTTGGATATGAATACATGATATCTAAATACGTCAATAGTAAGAGTGACAAACTTATTATTGACTATATTAGCTCGACTACATGAATTTTATATATGAAATTCTTGAAGATTTTTTATAACATGACGAATATGTATTCGTCAGTTTATACTCATACGACTTGGATATAATTGTAGTATATTGAAGATTTTTTATAACATGACAAACTTATTATTGCACTCTAGTGCATATGTAATATTAGTAGTATATTTAGGAAGTTTAGAAATGATTTAATACTTAACGATATAATTGTAGAGATAGAAATCACGTATTTAAAGTACTGGTCCATCATTTCATCTCTTTATTGTTTGACTGCCTGCATGGATCCTAGAGTTAAGGTGAAAGAGGTAGATAATAGTTTGATATACATATTATCGTGCATAAACCAGGAAGACCAATCTAAAAGGTTCATTCACGAGAAGTTAACTGAGCTCTTTGCAAACTACAATATTAGGTATGATGGTAGTAGCAGTGAGACTCCTAGAATGGTTATGGATATCATATTCAGAGACGATAACTTTTTCATTCAGGTAGTGAGAGGGAAATGAAGGGGTGAACCATCAAATTGGAGCGAATTTTTCGGTAATTAGATATTAATTACTGCTTAATCCTATCACATTCTAATAATAAAAATATTAATATTTTATAATTGTAAAAATTATGTGAGTCCACCTATCTTGTGCTATTTAAGATGACACGAAATCTATTGATTTCTCCGGTGTCAAGCGTAATATTGGAGTCTATTTTTTCTTTTGTAGTGGATATGATTTCAGATATGAGATCAAAGTTATGGTCAGATATTTTTGAGGTATTATTATGCATGAAAGATTGAGAGAATTTAAGTTTGGGCATCTAGGATCATACTAGGATTGCGGTAAAAGCGGAAGAGTTGGTTACTGATGATGATTCGTGAGATATTGATGATAATTGATACCTAATATGAAATTGAGATATTGATGATTGAGCTGAGCACCTGAACCTACTTTATTGCTTACGAGTTACTGTTATTTATACACTGATACTAATATCATCATTGATTATTTGCTGAGGAAATTTATATTTATTATTTTTGAATTGTCTTTATTTATTTATTTTTTATTATTTTATTTTGATGCTTTATTCAGACACTTATATTTTTATGATTTGTATTGGATTGTATTAATGTGTTAGTTTTATTAATTTAAACACTGTTAGTTTTTAAATTTTAGTTGTTTATGTTTTATTTAATTTAATAAATTAAAATTTAAATTATTAATTAATTATTTTAATTTAAGTATTAAATAATTAAAATTAAAATTTTTTAATAATTTTGAATTTTGGATTGAAAATTTTTCAAACAGTTCGAACCAGGCTCAAATTCGGCCCAAACAGCCAAACCCCGTCCCATATTTGGCTCGAACGGGCTAGATCTGGCCTGTCTAGGCACTACCCAACCTGAAATACTAAACAACCGAGTCGATGGGCTATACCGAGCCGGCTCTGCTGAAGCCGTGCTATGCCGACATGACACGATTGTCCAATTGGGCCACCTTAAAATGGCCCGACCCGACCCGACCCGACCCATTTGACATTTTATGTACTATTATATGAAATAGTAAATTTATTTTCTAATGAATGATCACATGATCAATATAATAAATATTAAAATTATTGGACATATGTTTTAAAATGTTACTGTTCATTATAATTTTTATATTTTTATTAAATTAATATTTAATATAAAATTGTTAAAAAATAAAATAAATTTGAAATCTTTTTTAAAAAATAAATAATCGAGTAAAATATATATAATTATTAATAAAAATAATTAAATACTTAATTTATCTAAAGTATTTGCTCTACTAGATTTCAAGATATTTGAATATTTTAGGTCGAATGGGTCCTTATTTACACATATTTAATGTGCATAATAAAAAGGTTTTTTATGCTTTTATTTCTAATAGGCCTCATTATCTAACATAGAGACTTCAATAATATTGAGATTTAAAATTTTTAGTTTGACTAGAGATGAATGATAATATCAAGAATGAATATGCAAAAGATTAAGGACACTCAAACATCTAATAATATCTCTAGTAATAAAAAAAGAATATAAATAAACCATAATGCTCAGTCCCAAATTAATTTTTCTTTATCCTAGGAAAAATGACATCAAAGTAAAATTGTTTAGCAATACAATTCAAATTACAAAATTATTATTAAAATTGAAAAATATAAAATTAATATATAATAATATTTGATAATAAATAATATATAACTCAAATCTTTATATAATAGACAAAATTAATTAAAATAATATATATGTTGGGTGCTACTATAAAAAAATAAAAAATTTAATAAAATCATAATATTCCTCATCAAGCTGATACATTAAAGTCCACAATATTTAACTTGGAGAAAATAAAGGTAATATGAGATTATTTTAAGGTATTTATGAAGATGTTCTTTAGTTTTTTTTGCTATTTGAATAGATGCCATGGTGTTAATCTCATCATGAATCTTTATACTAAGGTAGAATATTTTTTTTCATATGTATTTTATTCATTCATGAAATAGTGGATTATAAGTTGTATGCTTTATTACCTGACTGTCACAATAAAATATAATGAGATAATAATACATACTTGATATTCTCTAATAAATATCATATTTAAAGTATCTTACAAGTAACTGTTGTCATTTTTCTGAACTCTGCCTCAATACTAAATCTTAAAATAATTGTCTGCCTATAATTTTTTTAGAGGATAAGGTTATCTTAAAGAAAAAAGCAAAATCCAGTCATACATTTTCTCTCAATGCATGCTAGTATTCAACTCAAACCTGAATATCTTACTAATTGTAAGTGTCCATGATTTTTGAAAGAAATTTTAAGTTAAGGAGATTTTTTTACACATGTCAATATAGGAAAAGTTGAATCAAAGTGAAACTATTGAGGAGATTCTAGGAAATGATTAATTATAATGATAATATATGTTATATCGGTCTAATCATAGTCAAATAGTTAATTTTTTTATAATTTTTTTATAAGTGATAGAGTTCGTTGGATGAATCATATTAGAAATAAAAAAAATCCTGAATAAATAATAGTATCTGTTGAAGCACAACTCGCAAGACTAATATGTCAAAGAATATCAAATGCATATTTTCTCTTTAACAAGATGATATCTATGTAGAATAAATCATTTTTATGTCAAAAATATTTATGCCCCATAAGGTTTTACATTAATATTATTCATTTAGATTATAGATGATGTAGAAAAGAAAAAATTTCACTTCAACAAATTATTATACATGAGTAGAAATGATAGCTTATTTATATAAAAAAAGGATCCTACTAAACATATTTACAGCTGTAAATAGCTATTTACAGTTGTTCACAGTTATTTATTTGATTATTTTAAGACTATCTTCAAGTTGGTGCATATATATTTTAAGTATCCAGTTTGCTGCAGATGTATTGAATTCTTGGATTTTTGAGAGACTTAGTAAGCATATCTGCAAGTTAGTCATTTGAGTTGATGAAGCTTGTTGATATGCATCATGATGCAATCTTTTTTCTATTGAAATGACAGTCTACTTTAAAATGTTTGGTTTTTTCATAGAAGACAAGGTTGACTGCTATATGGAGAGCAGCCCGGTTATCATAGATGAGAGGCATCTTCTTACCTTTTCCAAACTGAAGTTCCTAAAGTAGCTATTTGAGCCAAATGAGCTCACATGTTGTCAATGCCATTGACCGATACTCAACTTCAACACTAGACTTGGCAACCACATTCTGTTTCTCACTCTTCTAGGATATCAGATTTCTCCCGATGAATATGCAATAGCTTGAAGTTGAGTGTTTGTCTGTGGGAGATCCCGCCTAATTTGAATCACAATATTCCACAATCTGGTTATGTTTTATATTCTCATACAAAAGGCCTTGGCCAGAGATACCCTTAATATGCACGATAGCCTTTGGCCTAGTACAACATGAGTCATGCCGCGAATCGATATGACCTAGGTCCAAACATGGTTTTGGAACGTGTCGTGCTAGGCTAGGTACGACTGAGTCGGGCCGTACATCATACCGTGCCTGGGCTGCCCGACCCACTTGACACATTTATACTTTCTCCTCTAGATCATCTTGAAAAAATACATTCTTTATGTTTTGCTAATATCGCTTTCAACTTTGAGATGATACAAGAGAAATAAAAATACATCTTGAGATTATTTTTACCATTATAGACTAAGTGTTTTCGTAGATATTAAACATTTGAGTATATTCCCTCAATACAAGTCTTAGTTTAAGGTGATATATATTTTTATCTAAACTCGTTTTCATAATGAATATCTGCTTGCAACCAACAACATGCATTCTTAAAAGTTATGATATTAGTTCTCATGTCTTATTAGAGTGGATGACATACATCTATTTTATCATGACCTGATGCTATCCTGGATGAGATATTATCTCATAATAAGACTTGAACATCTTAGTACTATTAAGAGAAGTATTAAATGAAACAAAAGAATGAACATGACGAGAGTACCACAAAACATATAAAATTGGGTGCTGAGTATAAAACTTCGGTCTCTTCTAGAGAGTAATCGAAAGATCATGATCAGAGAGATTGATTGCAGAATTGTCTAGCTTGTCGATATGCTTCTCTTGTCTGAGAATGCAAAACATTTAAACCTCTCCTATTATAGACTCAAAGTCTTGAATGGTCAAATATCCTAGTTATTGATCTAATATTAGTTTGTACTTGTGCAAGCTTGTGAATTGCATTATTTGATTCTGAATGAGATCTTCCTACCCATGAAACTCGAAACCTCAATCTTGCAAGATGCATCATGATTTGAATTTGTTGATAGGTATGATAATTTCATGAGAGTAATATTATAACGAGTATCAAAATATTTAAATATAATTGATAAGTGACCATCTCTATAACTAGTGGTCCATAGAGGATTATATGTAAGAGCGGAATGATATTCAATCTAGGTGCAAACATATAGATTCATAATTTTCTTAGATTCATTAAAAAATGTGTTTTAGTCAAAAAATGTAATATCCATTTATATTAAAATTCTATTAGTTTCTGATGATAAATATTTATATATTTTTTGGATATTATCGTATTTCTAGATCCTCATATGTTTGTGTATTAAATCGAATAAGTTCTTATTCATACCAGCCTAGTGAATAAGATATGAATCTCTATTATACTTTTCTAATTGATATGCCTCACATTTAGTGCAGTGACTCTCCTAAGATCAAGATATAATATTCATTAATTAACTAGTGATAAATGATCAAGTCGAGAATATTCAAGTAATAGGTCATCCTTACTCAAAAATGTGGATTATCCTTCCGCAGAAAAAAAAATATAGTTTATGCTGCTTAATCACATTAAAAGTTTTTATTGTATTATGAAATTGCAAACATGCATTAGTAGATAATAAAAAAAATTAGAATTGAGTTTTTTTGAAAGATAACTCATAGAAACGAGATTAACATATTAATCATGAATAAATAAAATACATAAAAGAAATTAGTGACAAAACTAAATACTAACGTAATTAGTAATTTTTGAGTGCTTGTCATTGACTAATATATTATTTAATGAATAAGAAAAAATATAATGAAAAAAGAATTTTATCCTATAATTTTACTATTAGTTTATAAGTAAAAAATAAAGAATTATGAAGTGAAAGAATGAGTCATTTGACTAATAGTATCTTAAAAATATAGTGTATATCATTGTATTTAAGAGGAATTTTCTATATTCTTTTTTAGTAAGTATTATGATTAACGAGTTATGTGAGAATTCTTGAATGACTCTAGTGGTGATTATGCCTCTCTCTTTTCTTTATAAGGTTCTTGGCCTCCTTAAAAATAATTGTCATTACCTCTCTCTAATATATATATTTTTTCTATAATTATTTATTATATAAAGAATTTCTTATATTTGTATATTGACGTTATATCATTACTCTTTTAATTGATATCAACAGTGAACTAATGCCCCACACAAATGATTTGAACCTAATAGTGAGTTGGTGTCACTCACAAACACTACACCAAAATTTTATCTCCATTTTTTTTCTTCTTACTTGTGCATCCATAGTGCATGACTGTTGTGTGAGGTGAGGTAATCGCTATTGTGCATAGGGGTTTCTGCACATAGTAAGGAGTAGAAATAAAAATGACCTTTTATGTACACCACAATTGAAATGACATGTCCAAGGTTTGATGTTCGTTGTTTTTTGTGCTTCAGGCATTACCATACGTCACATGCATTAAACGTGTGATAAAGGAAGGAAAGGAGGGGGAGACACACTTTTTTATGTGTGCTTTCTTTTCTCTTCTTCAG
The DNA here is from genome assembly GCA_029783825.1 of Sapria himalayana. NCBI lineage: Eukaryota > Viridiplantae > Streptophyta > Magnoliopsida > Malpighiales > Rafflesiaceae > Sapria > Sapria himalayana. The sequence goes on from JAREIK010001542.1 coordinate 590,343, forward strand.
CAATGAGGAGTGCACACACATGCACTGTTGCACTTAGTGCACACATTTACCATGGTACATGTGTTATTATAGTGCATGTATTCTTTTTTTGTAAAAATTCTAGGGGCTACATTACCTAGAATTTTAACTCTAATACTATGTTAAAACTAATACAAAAAAAATAATATACTGAATTCAATAGAACTTATGCAACATATGCACAAATTGTGCACTTGTATCCTGGTTAAAATCGATTGGGATAATTCACATATCATGTGTTCCCATCTATAATTCAATAAACTCAAAAAAATTTAGTAAAATAAAAAATAAGTTGAAGTTGTAACTAGAGGTGTATCGTGCCGGGCCAGGCACGGTTTAAAATAATCGGGCCCGGCACGGCCTGCAAGAACGGCGGGCCGTGCTGTGCCTTGCCTCTGGCTCGCTCGGGCTTGCCTGTCCGAGCGGTTTGGGATACGGGGGACAGCGAGTCGGGTCGAATCAGACCCGACCCGCGGTCTTTTTTTGCGGGAGGGGCATCATGGGTCGGGCTCACGGGACACCCGGCACGGGACAAACCCGTGCCGGTGTGCCGTGCCGCGGGCTGAACCGTGCCGGGTCAGGCATGGCACGGCATGGCTCGTGCCTAACCCGGGCACGGCTGAACCGTGCCTTGTGCCGGCCCGGCCCGGCCCGGCCCGATTGACACCTCTAGTTGTAACCCATTTAATTTTATTTTCATGTACATTGTTATTTTTGCTTTTTTGAAATGATACATGCATTTATCTATTCTATAGCATGCTTAGGATACTTTAAGTTTTTTTTAATATTTTTAAGTACTCATAAAATATTTGTGCTTATATATGTGTTTCTTGCTAATTTTATAATAAAAAATTGAATAAAATTGAATTGCTCTATTTTTGCATTAGGTAGATGAGTATAGTTCAATATTTGATTCTTTTTCAATTGATTTGCTCAATAATGTTCTTTTTCACATGTTTGGATGCTTAATTCTTATTTGATTTGTTCGTCATAGTTTATCTAAAAAAATGGCTAGATTGTTCAACAATTAAATAAAGTGAGAAATAATTTAAGATAACTTCTTAAACTAAGTTTTTTTCCTTTTATAGATATAAAATTTAGTACACTTAAATCGTATTCAGAAATTTCTGAAATGTTCTTAAAAAATAATTTTTTTTAGAATGTAGTGTACAAATTTTTTGATTGCTGAATTTGTGGTTTGTCAATGTGCACATTTGTAAGATTGTCATTTTAATTGTTATTTAGTTTTGTATAAATCTGCTGGCATTATTGTTATAATCTTGCTTCAGATATTATATTAAAAGTAAATCAGCATATTTCTTCATTCATGAAATATACACGAATAAAAATGCATAAATAAAAGTTAATATATATATATATATGTGTGTGTGTGTGTGTGTGTGTGTGTGAGCCTTCTCCTTTTCTGTGGGTACTATTTTATTCAATATTGTTAAATACAAGTGAAATTTAACTAATCGAAATTATCATAAATATATTCAAGAATATAAAACTATTGTATTTTCTATGAGTAGTAGTTAGATTGTGAAATTTGTTTTCTCAGCAAATTAAAAATGTAATCAATGCTAATGAATTATTTGGTCTTTTTGGTATGCCATTTTTTATTTTTAAGATTTGGGACAGGAAAAACTTTTTAGCATGCTCAAAGATGTACTTAAGGAAAATCCTAACGTCGCTGTTGTGAAACTTCAAAAATCTGGTGGTGTGGTATCTAGGAATTCTAAGGTCCGCCAGAAGTCCAGAAGCACCAAGATTCGGGTAACTACAACATTTGTGTTGAATATATTGATTTCACTTTATTTGCTTGATGGAATGATACCGCTGAAAGTAAAAAGTAATTGTGTAAAAATGAGAGTATAATGAGTATCAATAATTCATAATTATTTGGAGAACTACATACTCTATGGGCACTCCAATTGGATCACGTAGTGACCCAACACATGCAATTAAAGAGATTATGCAAAAATATTCAAAACATAATTTTACTAGGAAAAATTAATGTTTTGTTTTCTTGAAAATATGTTGTGAGAGAAATAAAACCATAAAAGCAAAAAATCAAACTAATTTACAAAAAATAAAAATAGCACAAGTAAAATCCTGAAAGCCTATAAATATAAAATTATGAAATATAGATGCAACCCACAAGTAGATTAATTCCATCAAAAATAAATACATCAAAAGTAAACAATAAAAAAACTTTAATATTTTTTGTAAAATTAGTGAATAAATATCCAGCATTTTAAATTTGAAGGAAAAAACATAAGTTGAAGATTTTTTAGATTTTCATAAATATATTGGATGATTGATTTGTAGTAGAAATATAAATTATAGTAAAACACAAAATAAAAATTATATGCCCCATCGCCTATATGATTAGGATGCAAGTACCTGATATTTTTAGAAAGGTATCTGATCAGGATCTTGAATGTAAGCTAAAAGAGGTTACTTTGAGGGAAAATATCATAAATTAAATTCTCGGTGTCTTTTTATATCTTACAATATTTTTTTATTTGTTTTCAAACTAAATACTACTATTTTGTTAATGCTCAAATATTTTGTGGTTATTCCTTAAATATTTTCTCCTAAACATTATCATGAATAAAATTATTATTCATGTTTAACTAGTATATAAAAAAATTAATTTACTCCATCTGCATGATATTGTCAATAATATTAATGGACTTGATAATTATAAAATATAAAATACAATAATACTCAATGAATAATAATATATGGTTCATATCCATATATAATAAGAAAATTTGATTGTTGTCGCTCATGTATTAGGTGTTTCCATTAAAAGTATAAAAAATAAAAATTGAATAAATAAAAATTTATTAGGATTGTCTCATATTTCTGAAGTTGTAATCTGTGTTTGGTGTCATGATCTGAATTGTAAAGTCATGACCTAAATGTAGTTGCAATATATTCTATGTTGTTATAAAAAAAAAACTCATAAGAATTCAAGTTGGACTCTCTTTTTTTGATGGTGAGACATGAAGTTTTGATCCTATTTTTGGCGTCGCCAACTTGAATATTAAAATTATTAGTTCGATGTCATGACCAGAATTATGAAGTCGTGACTTAAGTTATGAGGTCGAAACTTGAACAAAATTAAGAAATGAATGATATTGCAATATGCCTTGTATTGTTGTGATTAAAAGATTTAAAGATTCAAGTTGTGATCATATTCTTTGGTATCATGACATGAATGAAGTCAACATAGAAATTTGATATTGTAACTTGGCCTTATGGTTAAAGATGTTTTTGTTATTTATTTAAGTTTTTATAAATATAATAGTGCTAATGAATGTATCTTAGTTTTTTAGTGAAAGTATTTCTTATGAAATTATGCATGTTCTTTTTTCTCTCTCTTGTATATTGTGTGTTTCATTTTTGAGAGTTTATTTCTTTCTTACCATGACCTTAAAGCACCATATCTTGAATTATTGAGAAATCTTACACTCAATATCAAGTCCTTATTATTTGGTATCGGAGAGATGTTCAATGTTGAAGGGAAGTTTGATATCAGAGGAATCGAACATTTGGTATCAAATCCAACATTTGATAGCAGAGGGACATTCTGCAATATTAGGTATTAGAGCGATTGCTTGTTTGATACCTAGAATTCTAATAAAATCATAATACTTTTCAATAAACTGGTGCACACAAATTCATAACACTTAGTTTGGAAAAAAAAATATAAGTTGAAGTCTCTTAAAAGTCTTCATAAATATATCATTTGATGCTCTAATATCTGAATATATGTTGTAGTGATGATTTCATCATAGATCACTTCCTTGAGAAAATAATAATTATTTTCTATGTGTTTTGTTTACTCATGAAATACTTGATTGAAGGTTATATATTTCGTTACTTGATTGTAAATGATAATATGAGAAGAAAATGCATATTCAATCTTCTTGAGTAGATGTTGTATTTAAAGTATTACACAAATGATTTTTATCTTCGCTCTAAACTTTGTTTCAAAATTAAATCACTAAATAATTTTGTGTTTTACTTTTTGTAAGATACGATGTTGCTTCTAAGAAAGTATAACATTTTTTCGTACATCTCTTCTTAGTCTATGCTGATACTCAACTCGAATATGAATAATCAATTAACTGTAAATATTCATGATCTATGAAAGAGATCTCATATTTTGTCAAATTCATATACCTCAGTATCTGAACAATTATGTTAAGGTGCACTTTTCAAAGAGAATTTAGGACATGACTAACTATATTAATTTTGTATGCTATATTAAGTTTGGTAATAGTTAGATAGTTAATCATTCTTATGATTTTATATAAATTATAAAGTCAATTAGAGGGGTCCCATTAAAAGAGAAATTAGTATTTGGATCAATACCAGTATTTATTGAAACACAACTAAAAAGATTAATCTCAGTAAGAGTATTGAGTATATATCTCTTCTGTAATAAGATAATACTATTTATAGTACAAAACATTTTTATTCCAAAAAAATATTTGATCTTTCAAAAGTATTTTATTTGAAATTATGCGTGAAGTACTCATTGAATTGAGTGATCCATAGTTTATCATATCATGTAATCAAAATATTATTTACATAGATAATTAGTAAAATTATCATTTCATTATGATTTTTTTTGAAAGAACAAAGATTGTCAGTAACGTACTTGTATAACTCAAACGTAGTAGTTATATGTGAAAATTTTACAATTAGGCTTTAAATGTCTATTTCTATCTTTCTGGTTATACAATACATTCCATAATCTATAAAGTATACTTGATAATAGTTATATTGCTTAAAATTCAATTAGTTGTTCCATATACATATCTTCCTCAAATTTATAATGAAGAAATATATTCTTTTTATATAATTAGTGTATCCTTTAATTGTAAAATGTTGTAAGATATATAAAAATATGTACAAAGACCATCTTGGCCAATGAAGAGTAATTATCATGGTAGTTTTTATCAAATATTTTAGTTTATCTACTAGCTATAAGTTTTATTTTAAGATGCTTAATCTTTGTATCTAGATATGTCTTCATAGTCATTATATATTTACAACCAACAACAAACCTTTTTGAAGGACATGATACTAATTCCTAGGCCTCATTAGAGTGGAGGACATCTATCTTTTTTATTATGACTTGAAGTCATCTTGAGTGAGATAATGGTTCAAAGGAGAATAAAGTATTTTTGTATTATCAAGAGAATTAATAAAAAAAAAAAAAAAAGATGAGAATATGATAAAACCTGTGAAATTGGGTATTGAGTACAACTCCCTTGTTTATTTCAGAGAGAAATTGGAATGTCAAGATCATGGGGATTGATTGCAAGATCATCTTGCGCTTTGGTAGACTCGTCTTTAGTCTTAAAAGTAGCATGTCTTTTTCATCCGATATATAATTTAAATATTGAGTAGTCAAGTTTTCTAATGTTGACTTACTATGAATATATACTAGTGAAGATTAATGGATTAGTATATTATTTGAGTCTAAATGAGATATCTCTACTCCCAAAATTTCACTCCCTCCAAACTCAATATGATTTATGTTTGTTGGTAGGTATAATGATTATATAAGAGTAATATCATTTTGACTAATAACATGCTTAAATGTAGTTGATAAGTAATACTCTCTATTTATTGATAATGCATATAGTGCTATAGGTAAAGAAGAGAAATTAATGTATCTAGGTGCACCATCTAGATTCACAATATTCTTAAGCTTGTTAAAAAATGAATCATTGCTAAAAAAGGTAATATTTATAATGATTAAAATCTTAAAATTCTTTGGTGAGAAAGACCTGTACTCTTTTTTGCCATTAGAGTATTTAAGAAAATTATATCTTAAGATCTTAGATATTAATTTGTTATGTCTCGGAAAGTGATCGAGGATAAAATAAGTACATACAAAAATTTTAGGAGTCAAGCTAACTAATTTCTCTCCAATATATAGAATCTGAAAGGGTTTACATTGAGAAAGAGCAAAAAAAAAATCGATGAATTAGATTGTGATTAAAATTATTATTTTACAAAATTAATTTAGATTATTCTTTATAAGTAAAATTATTTGAGTCATCTTAATTAAATATTTTTTTTCAATAATCTCATTATTTTAGGGTGTACCAATATAAAAATTCTAGTATATAATCTAATAATCCATTTAATATATTTAAATCAATCTGACATATATATTTAATTACTTGTTATTTCTTAATTTTTTAATATTTTATCGAATTAAGTTTTTATCATTTTGTAAATAATCTAAAAAATAGAAAAAATTATGATTTTCATAAAAGAGATATATCGATATATATCTCGAGTAGTAAATCTTTGTTAATATCTTTACTAGGTCATAATATATTTGAGTGTATCAGATTGAATGAATTCTAACTCAAACATTAATATGTAGGATAGAAAGCTAAAATAATTTTTTTTAGCTGACATATTTCACATTCTAGAGTAGAGGTGTCCAATGAGTCAGATTGCTTGAAATTGTAGTGTCAGGCATGACTAGGCATGAGCATGAGTTATGCCTACCATGTGCATGAGTTGGCCCACTACACGACTTGTGCCATGTCGTACCTGCTTGGGTGGCTCGCATGCAGGTTCATGGCATGATATGGGCCATTTGGCGTGCCTGACAACATGCATGACATGTGGACTACATGTGCATATCCATGTTGGAGTTAAAAAAAATAGGTGGGTGTAGCCCATACACCTATTTTTATAATAAAATATTATAATAAAAACAAGCATGTGCAATGATTGATCACCAACAAGAGACAATGACTCTTGTTGCTCTCCATGATACCATTGAGAAAAAAATAATAAAAAAACATTTATACTTTAGACATTGCATATCTGCTCATATATATATATATATATATATATATATATATATATATATATTAAAAAATAATATTATTTTAATTTAATGTTTTATAAATTAAAATTTAATATTTATAGTTTTCCATACTTAAACTATAATTTGTTTTATTTTCTCTTAATACAACACATGTATTCATACTTCCTCTAATATATTATTTTTCTAGTAATTTACTAACATATCTTTAATGTTCATTGGTCTTTAGGATTACTCTTATAAGTGGGTCGATTGGGAATAAATGCTCTAAGAACAAAATCAATATGATGCTTGATACCTTGAATTGGAGATAATCCAAATGATATTTCCTTGTGAAAGATATTTTTATATTCCTACAAAAGAAGGATAACAAACTAGGCAAAATGTAAATATTCGTTAGTTCTTAAAATATTTTGGATACATATGTAAATTCATGTTAATTTGGAAATAAAATTCTTTTTTTTTTTATTTTTATTTCGTATAAAAAATATTTTTTTTACTGATTTTCTCTCAATATTTTAATGTGTTCTCATTTGTTAAGGTATTACTTTATATTCTATCTTTTTTGATCACTTATTAAATTTTTTATCTTTTCAATTCTTTTATCTTCTCTTTATTTCTTTTAATCACTCTTTAATCTGTGCTCATTTTTTTGTATGATTTTTTTTTATTTTTTTTGATTTTATATTCTTTACTCAATTGATATTCATACGCCTAAACTAGTGTTAATGATACTAGGATGATTGATATTTTATTAAATTTTAGAGAATAATTGTTAGAAAAATCATCATGCTTGACTTGTTTATTAAAATTGTTGTGATTTACCTAATAATAATTGTCTAATTTGTATAAGTATCATATTACACAATATTTTATCTGCATAATCATAACTTTTAATTTAGGAAGAAACTAATACATGTATATTCTCTATTATCTTGCCACTATCATTTATATACTTCAACTTATTTGATTATTGGTACTTTATAGTTGATAATCCTAATTGTTGGTATTCATCAACAATTATATTATATATTTTATTGTTGATATGACATGACATCTAGTGTGAAATATGTCTTCCTGCTATGCTTTATTTATTTATTTATTTTTTTTAATATATATATAATTTTTTTAATTTTTTTATATTTTATATTTCTTTTTTATTTTTTAATTTTTATTTATTTATTTATTTATTTTTATTTATTATTTATTTATTATTTATTTATTTATTATTTATTTATTTATTTTGTTTATTTTTTGGTTATTTTTTATCATTATATTATTATTATGTTACCAAATTTAAAACTCTACATAATGATGTTATGTTATCAAATTTGCAATCTCTAGAATTAATCTAGTTAGAAATTTGACCATGATAGTTTTTTAGTCCTCCATGTTGGCTTGAATAATATCAATTTTCATTTCTTTATGATAGTTTTCAACACTTCGGCCCACTTGTGTAATATTTTGTAATTTCTTATATAAGTCTTAGTATTAATGGTTTGGAACAAATATCTCATTTTTATTTTCATATTTTCACACGTCTTTGTTGAACGTTTTTTATTTTGTATTCCACTCAACACTAGGTGATGCCACTAAATGATAGTATAATCATTAATTTTTATAACTACTAGTTTTATCTTATTCAAGTTAGAATAGTTGTGGTCATCAAAAATCAATTTTTTTTTTCTATTTAAGGTAAGCTTGCGGATTATTTTTATCTTGGAATGAATGAATTTTCATCTCAATAATATCTAGTGTGCTAATGTCTTCCATGATTGATAATTGAAGCTCAATTATTTTTATTTACTCAAAATTCCTTTCATAACCTTCATAGTAATCTTTTACATTTTCCTTTGGTTGAATTCTCTCTCATATTTGGAACATTTTGTGACTGCTCTAAATGAGCATTCTCTACTCGATCTAACAAATCATGAATATGTTTGAGTTTCAATAATTAGTTCCATCTCATTTGCCATGGATGTCATAGGAGATCATACCTAGAACTCAAGACTTTTGCTTTTAATATAGGATCTGAGAGATCTTAATATTTTTAATAGCCTTGTCCCTATGAAGTTAGTGAAAATGAGTTTAATGAGTTTAATGAGTTTTGAATTCGAGATCTATCGTTATTGGATGAAAGTACTTGCCATAAAACGATGGCATGACATCCAATATATGTGTATAATATAATATTTTTTTAAATGGTTAGTTATAATAATATTATTTTTGACTAAACATATTTAATTTCAGATTTCTTATGAGATTTGCTATGCTGTTATTTGTATTACTATTACTTATTTCATTCATCATGACATTCTTAAATTATTATGGATCAACAATTTCTATAATACACTTGTTGATATGCTTAGATGATATTCATAAAAGAAAGATATGGTCGCCACTCATTTTTTACATGTGTCATTGAATAGTTAGTAAATCTCATTTGGTACTTATTTAACCTAAATAATAAAAAAATGAGTTTCAAGTAATAATTTTTAAAGAATTTATGGAATAATTAAAGTTTTTGAGATAAATTCAAATGCCCTTATCTAATAACATTCATATTAATATTTATACATCAAATGCCATTATCTAATGAGTAAAAGTAATTGGGATAATTTACAGGTCAAGTATTCACATCAAAAATATAAAAGAACAAAAAACTAAATAATAAGAAAACTATAATGCTTCTTGCAAAGGAATTGCATGCTAATCCTCAACACCAAGCTTGAAGGAAATAAATATAAGCTGAAATTTTTTCAATACTTTCATAAAAATATCTACTATTACTCTGCTATCGAAATTTATGCGGTATTAATAATCTTATACTGAATCTTCTCGCTTATGAAGAAATAATTTACCTATACATATCTTATCCTTTTATGAAGGATTAAATTAGAGGCTATATGCATTGCTGACTGACTATCACTGTAAAAGATAGTGAGAGAAGAGAGATCATACCTGATCTATTTTATTAGATGCTACATTTAAAGTTTATTACAAATAATTATTATGATCACATAAAATTTTATTTTTACATTTAATCTAGAAACAACTGCATGATTTTTACTTTTCTAGGAGACAAAATTGCCTTCAAGAAAAAGTGCAAAATTTTGTGTCATAATAAATAAATTCTGTCATGATTCTTAGGTAGTTCTGTTAATTAACCTATCTCTCTTTCAACTACACAAAGTTCTTGGTTTTTTCTTTTGAATAATCTTTAATAATTATTTCTGGCAAGAGCTATTTTTTTTTCATGAATACTAAACTCAAATTGTTATTCATTTATCTTTGTTGTGTTAATTCAAATTGATTCCTTCAAAAACAATGTGACACCAAACTCAACTTTTTTTTTCAAACTACTTTATGTTTTAATATAACTTTTTATTAAATTCTATCAACAAACTTAGAGTTTTTGCCCACAAGGATTGTTGAATGGGACCATGTTTGTCACTAGGTGCATTGTGCTTGTCACTGTGAACACCAACATGTGCACCACGCTCACCACCGTGCACACCACCACAATCATCTATTCAACTTAAATGTACCATCCCTCGGCATAAATGAAATGTTGTTTTGCACATTTTTATGGTGTACGTGTACACACTATTGTGCATTTATTTTTTGTGTTTGGGAATGCCTAATGTGTGCTTGTGGGTGCTTACCGTGTGTCTGTACATGTGTGCATGCACAAGCAATTTTTTTTTATTTTAGGGTTTATAAGGCAACGTGCTCACATACACATCTTGCTCTGATACAATGATACATCTAAGATGCATAAATTAAAAAACTGCAATGCCACTCATTATTTATATTAACGCACATAAATTGAAATAATATAATAATATTCTTGTGAAAAATATATATCAGATCCACCTATATAATAGAGAGAAATAAGAGAGGCAACGTATAGGATGAGTGCTTTTTGTTGAATGGCCCGCGTGCTGTGTTGGGCACGGCATGAGTGTTGGCACGTGCGCACGACATGGGTGACCACGCACCGAACGTGGTCACGAAGGGGGGATGCCCGACGAGCGAGGCTTGGCGAACCCCGACAGGGTGGTTCTTGCCCGACCCAAACCGGCCTGAACTTGGGGCAGATTTCGGGCAGTGGGCCTGTGTCGGGCCTAACCTCCAACTAACTGTGTCGTGCCACACACAATTGGTATTATAGCATGCCGTGCCTTGCGCTGCACGCCAGCCTGATTGGGCCCAAAAAATAATTGGGCTGGGTCAGTCCGATCCGGCCAGTTTGACATCTTTTATCCAAAATCTCTTATAAGTACTTATCATAATTATTTTGAACTTGGTTTTTGTATTGAATCTTGAAATAAGTACTTTTATTTTACTTTTTCTAGAGAGACTTTTTCACTTACATCAATATGTGAAAATTTGCTTCAAAGTGAACTTGTCGAGTAGAGTTTAGGAAATTATTAATTATACTGATTGTTTATGTTATCTTTCATAGATAATTAATATTTTTTATGATTTTCTTATAAATAGTAGATTTGATTAGACGAGTGACATCATAAGTGAAGTTAATATGTTGATCAATTGAGTTATCTATTAGAGTTCAACCTAAAAGATCAGCATTTTCATGAGTATTAAATACATATTATCTATGTGACAAGATGATATCTTTTGTAGAATAAATCATATTTATATCAAGAAATTATTTAAACCCCATAAGGTTATTCATCTAAAATTATGTTTGAAGATATTCTCAAAATTGGGTGATTCCCAACTCATTATCTCTTATAATTAGAATGTCATTCATATAAATAATTATCAAAATCATCATTTTATTAGGACTCTTTCAGATGAACAAAAAAAGTCAATAACATATTTGTATAATCTAAATGAGTAAGTGTTGGTGAATACTTTACAAACTAGGTTTTTGGTGACTGCTTTAGGCCATATGATACTTTTCACAATTTATAAATTACACCTTACTGTATTGCTTGAAATTCAACTATATATTCCATATTCACCACCCCTTTAATGTTATCTTGGAAAAATTTATTTTTCATGTTTATTTGGTGTATTTTTCAATAATGAAATGTTACAAAAGAAATGAAAATATATACTGAAGTCATCTTGGTCACTAGAGAATAAATGTCCTAGTAATTCACACCAAATAATTGAGTGTATTCTTTAGCTAAATGATTTATTTTGATTGTACTCGATTTATTTGGATATATCTTCATGGTAAATTTCTACATGTAATCAACAACTAATATTTCTGAAGGTCATGATATTGGTCATTAGGTCCTCTTATAGTGAAAGATATGCATCTCTTTCATCATAGTATCCTAGTACTATCCTCGATGAGATAATACCTCAAAATGAGACTTAGGTATTTTAGTACCATAAAAAAAAAAAATAAAAAAAATAAAAGGAAGAATATAAGAGTATAATAAAATTTGTGAAATCAAGTACAAATTATAATTTTTTTCTTCTAAAGAATGATTGGAAGGTCAAGATTAGAGAGACTAATTGTATGATCATCTTGTTGTTTGATAGACTCATCTCTAGTTTGTGAAGGCTAGACATGTTTCTCTCTACTAGTATAGACTTAAAGTTTTGGATAGACATATAGATACAATTTAAGTTTGTACTGGTGGAGACTGGTGGATTACTGTCATTTGGGTTTGATGAGATCTCCTTACTTTTAAAATCTCACATTTTTTAGAAATATCACGATCTAAATTTATTGGTAGATATGATAGATTTATAAGAATAATATCATATTGAATATCAACATGCTCAAATATAGTTGATGGATGATTCTTTTATTCAGCAATATCATTTTGTTGGGTGTATTATCGGAGGAAGTCTAATATTTAATTTCATGATCCATATAATAAATATTAAGTCGGTCTAACATATATTATAATATATTATCACATTTTAATTTTTTAATATTTTTGTGGTATTGATTTTTTATTTTATTTTATGAAAAGTTTAAAAAATAGAAATAATCTATAATATATTATGAAAAAGATATCTCTATTTATATCTTGAGTAGTAATCAACAAAAGTGATTAGATACCTAAATTCATCTTTTATTGCATTTCTATTAGGTTTTAATATATTTGAGTATATCATATCAAATAATTTCTTATTCAAACTAGTTTGATATATATGATTTGAAGATTTGATAAGCTTTTCTAGTTGACATGTATCATTCTTTAGAGTCGAAAATTTTTAAGTCTATGATAAAATATTCTTAATTTGGTTAGTGAAGGGTGAATAAGCTAAGAATGTACAAATAATGAGTTCAAAATACGTATACATGTAAAGAGAGAGAAACCTTATCATTGAAGAGAGAATATATAATTCAACTTATTTAATCTCAAATGGAATCTTTCTTAAAATCTTCTGATACTTCAATTAAATATCAATGAAAGTAAATAAAAAAATTAGAATTTAGTTTTTTGAAAATACAATTCAAAGAGAATAAACTATCATGATAACTATGAATAAACATGATATGAAAAAGTAAAAAAAATTCAAGTTAAATAGTATCATGTCTATTGATTTTTAAGCATTTTTCATTGATAACAATAATTTTCTTAGAACAAAAAAACAGCGTAGAAAATAAAATAAAATTATTAGTGATATGAATATTTACTCTTATTTTAAGAGTCCAAAAATTTGTATTGAGAATAAGGGTGAAATAATTAGTGATACCTAAAAAGAAGAGAATGATATGATACTATTTTAGAGAAATCTGTTTACTTCTTTCTAGTGTCACAGTAAATAAACTTCATGAGAATCTCTTGATGATTTTGGTAGTCAAGTCTTTCTCTCTTATCTTTATGTGATACACTTGGTCTAATTAGAGGTGTCAAATGGGCAGGGCTGGCCTAGTTTTAGGTGGTCTAATCGGGCCACCTGGCTGTGCTTGGCACGACACAGTTCAATAACAGCATCGTGTTTGGCTTGGTATGGTTTCATGATAGCAGCCCTGAAACGGCCCGTCGGCCCTACTGTGATGAAACCATGCCGGGTCGGGCATGGACATGCTAGTTCTGGCCTGTCCGGGCTAGATTTTAATTTTTTTAATTATTTTAAATTTTTAATTCAGAATATTAAAAATATTATAAAATTTAAAAATTAATTATTTAATTATATACTTAAATAGTTTTTAATTAATATTAATAGTTAATTGTAAAATTTTAATAAATAATTAATTTTTTAAATTAAATTTAATTTAATTTAATAAAACATTAAGCTTATTTAAATTTTAAAACTAAATATGTATGAATTAATAAAAATTAAATATGAATAAAAATTAATGTAAAATGCAAATTCAAAAAAAATTAATTTTCAAGAATCAATCCTCAAATTTAAAGTAATATCACAAATAAAAAATAAACAAAGATAATTATAATATAAATGAGTAAATCTAATATCAGACATCGGTGTCTTAATCAGTTAGTCATACAGGTGTCAACCGGGCCGGGCCGGCCCGGCCCTGCACGAGGCACGGCATGGAAAAAATTTGTGCCCGGGCCCTTGCTGTGCCCGGGTGAGGCGCGTGCTGTGCCCGGCCTGAGCCGTGCCGTGTTTGACCCGGCACGGTTCGGCACGCGGCACGGCACCCCGGCACGGGTCAGTCCCGTGCCGGGCTGGCACGACACTGTACAGGAACCGTACCGTGCCTGGCCCGGTACGGTAGCACGAACGTGCCCAAAAAAAATGGGCCGGGCCATGTCGGACCGGCCCGTTTGACACCTCTAGTTAGTCATCGACATCATCAATTATCAAATTATCCTTAATATCATTATCACATGGACATCATCAGCAACTAACTTTTTTGCTTTTCTGGTATCTCAACATAATTTTGGATGCCTAAGTTTGAATCATTTCAATCCTTCATGCATGATAATACAATAATAATATTTGGTTATAATCTGGATCTTCTATTTGAAATCATATTCACTTCAACAGAAAAAATAAACTCATTTTATGTTCGATACCAGATGAGTCAGTAAATTTCATGCAATCTTAGATAACATGGGATAAGTGGACTTGTATGATTTGTATTACTGTAATATATCAAGATTTTTATTATCATAATGTGATAGGATTGATTAGTAATTGATATCTAAGTATCAAGATATCTTGCTCCTATTCGAAGGTCCATTCTATTGTTTTTCTCTCGCTATTTAAATGAAAAAGTTATCTCTGAATATGATATCTATGTCCGTACTCAAAACCTCACAAATACTATTATCACACCTGGTATCGTAGTATGCAAAGAGCTCAGTCAATTTCTCGTTAATGAATTTCTCACGTGAGTCTTCTTGATTCATGCACAAGAATATGTATGTTAAAATATTCTTTCCTCATTTCATCTTAATTTTAAGGTCAATGCAGTCAACCAGACAATAAAGAGACAGAATAGTGGATTAGTACTTGGTTTCCATCCCTATAACCATATCGCTAAATTTCGGGTCATCTCAAAATTTCCTAAATATGTTATTAATATTGCATATGCACATGAGTATAATGAAAGTTATGAGGGTATAAACTGACGAACACATGTTCATCGTGTCATAATAATTTTTTGGAATTTCATAAATAAAATTCTTGTAGCCTAATCAGTGTCATCAATAATAAGTTTATCACTCTTATTATTGACGTAGTATGATATCACATGTTCATATCTAATACATGACTCAAATATCAGGTATGTATAATTTAAATGACGTCTCACATTCGATTGAAATTTCTTTGTATTAAGTCTCACAGACAAATAGTGACTACTGAACTCCTATTGTCTGCGAGGTATACAAATATATTTTAGTTACATATAGTTTCTAAAGTGGGGGAATACATATTCATCCTCGCTTGTACTATCAGGTTAATGACGTGATACATGTATCTAACTTGAAAAATATCTCCTAATGATTTATCTCTAATACTCCTAAAAAACATGTTAATTGCTACTTCTTTATTAAATATATCATTGAATATGATACTAAATATTTTATTTTGAATTTTATATTTTTTAAAGATTTTCATCATACACTCAAAAATAGTTAGGCCATATTGAGGATAAAGAATTTTAGAGAATCTTAATATTTTTTTTATTTGGTGTCTATTTAGAATATACATAGTAGGCGGTGAGGTATGCATAAGATGTATCATCATGACTAGTCCAGATATCAGATGTCGCAGACACCACTCTATTATATTCCTTAAATTTATTAATTATTATTTATTTTTCTAACTTATAATATTTTAGAATGTCGTTCCTAGTTGTGTACCTAGGAATTCTATGATATGCAAACTAAAAATATATCAGCATGATACTGACTACTATTGGATCCTCCAAAAATCTAATCGGAAGAATCATCGTGGTGATCAGTTTGACCATGTCTTCCTTCTCTAACTCGTTGCGGTATATGAAAGAGATAAACTTTGAGACTGAACTGGATCTACCCTCAAAAAATTCATTGTTGAGTTGAGTTTGTTTAGAATCAAATGCATCATATTTTTTGGTACATAGTTCAGCATCCCTCTTAAGGTACTCAGTCCCACATGAACTTTTATATGTTAATATTTTTTATAATATTTATACTGTGCCAATTTTTTTTCGGCATTTCTAATATATATATATATATATTAAAGTGAGTCCAAACTAATGAAGGTTTTCTAATTTTTTTTTTATTTTTTAGATGTTTGGCCGAGGTGACTGACAAGGAAGGATGGATACACTCATCTACTACCGTGTCCTCGTGTCAGACACATGGACACGACAATATGGTATGGACACGCCAGGGATACATGTTCGATACACCACATGGCATATCGTTGACCAATCCATGTCTGATATGCCATGTGGTGTATCAGACAAATGCATCGGATACATATCCTCGTAATAAAGCCTACGAACGTGTCGAGTGGTCGACAATGCCGAGGTGACGGCGGAAGGTTTTCTTCGGGATTTCAAAGCAGTAACAGGGTAGTGATTCGAAGCGATAACATGGTGGTGGGGATGTCGAAGACAATATTAAATTAAAAATTATATTTAAATATAATTATTTATTAAAAATTATAATTAATATACAATATGTAATAACCAAAAAAAAATACATTAAATAATGAAACTAGAGCAGTGGGGTGGGAGTTTAAATGCACAATTTTAATTTTTAGATACGTAATATGTAAGTATAATTTTTTTTAAGGATAATATTTGTATTTATTTTTTTATCATGTCATATCCTAGTGGTATTCATAACCAAATTTTTTGAAATTTGTCATGTTTTCGTATCCTACCGTGTCGTATCCTCGTATTCATATCCTGCCATGTCTGTGTTTCTTAAGTGACTAGAAAAGTTAAAGTTTCGGCATCATCGGACCTTGCAATAGGGTTTTTGTTTTCTAAATTATAATTAATTTTATTTTTTTATTAAAAATATTATTTTTCACTTTTTTAGATTCGACTTTAGAGTTAGGACTAGGAGAGAGCGAGACTAGACAAGAGATGAGAAGATTTTAGATTTAAAACTTAAAAATTAATAAATAAAAAAAATATTTGTAAATTATAATGCATAAACTTTAGTTTTTTGAGGTCCGCACTGCATGTGCACCACAATCCACTGCCCACCCGAGTCCTAAAAAATAAAATGCTAAAAGCCAGAAACCAAATTCAAGAATTCGAGAGATAGAAAATTACATAGAGAGATTTATGTTTTGAAAATATATATCATAGAATAAGGGGAAAATAGGGGTTATAGATTAAGAAAACTTATTTTAAAAAAAATTATTTTTTTTTTTGATTTTTTTTTTTAATTTTATATAATTAAAAAATGAACATAATCTTTAGGGCTGTCTGATTCTGCTCTATAGTCATTGGAGGCGAAATTCAACGGCTTAGATTTAAATTTTTTTTAACCGTTGGATCAGTTTGACTGTCGAACCGACTTGAATGGTTTAAAATTTCAGAAGCTTTAGCTTTTGGAACTATCAGTCAGGTCTGGGGGTTACGAAAAAATGATCGTGGGTCGGGTTATGGGTCCAATGGAAATTTGGATCCGTTGGCAGTTGGGCTTCGGGGTGGGGCTGGGTCGGGACTTAGGGCTCCGCTCAGTTCGTACCGAGAATTCATGCAGAGAATTCGTGCCCATGGACCATGGTACCAAGTCGTGCCTAGCCCGGCATGTGATCTAGTTGGCCTAGGCATGGCACGACACGAGCTGTGCTGTGAGTAGGCCCATCACGTGCATGGGCACAGACCTTTCTTGTGCCATGCCGGGCCAGGCACGGCCGAGTCAGGCCATGCCTTTGGCTGGGTCTTGACTCTCAGCCCATTTGACATCTCTAGGTCTAATCTTTCGAAATGATATTGAATAATTATTTTTGGCGTGATCTATCATTATGCATTGAGTACACTAGATTATGATATTGTTCCATTTATCTTTGCTACAATAATTCATATCATGTCACCAAATCATGTTTTCTCTAAAATAAAAAATTTGCACCCAATTGTTTTTTTCAATTTTATTTTTTTACAAAAATGTAAGAACCATAGTTATGGTTTTTACCCAAATGCCACCGTACACCACTATCGTCATCTTCGTGCACCACCATTATCATCGGCGTACTTCAATTGCAGACGTAGAGTTCCTTGATTAGAAAAATACTATCACTTTGTGTATTACCACTGCATGTCTTATGTGGTGCATGCATACTGTCACCAACTACATGTGCCTAGTGCAACCACCACACTCACCAACTGATATCACCATGCGTGCTTGTCACAACCATCACAATTATATAACCCCCATTGTGCACCAATTGCTATCATCACTATGCATCAGTGCTGCTAGTATAGAAAAGTTAATTTTTTTATAGATTGGCTCCTATGTGCCTTTTCTATGATTTGTAAACCCTTACTTAATATCAGAGCTATATATCTATAGCTCAGATATTATGTTACAAATTAAAATATAAAAATAAAATAATAATATTCAATAAAATAATATACAGATCATATTTTTATATAACAGATAAATGTGATTAAGGTAATCTACTTGTCACTATCAAACGCCATCATCTACCACCACCTTGCCCCACCATGTGAAATTAGATTTTCTGCCCAAAAAGCTATCATTCACCACCATCATACATCATTTGCTTGCCTCTAAACATTCATCTTTAGTAGAGGTGTCAAACGGGCCGGGCCGGCCCGGCCCAGCACGAGGCACGGCACGGTTCGGCCGTGCCTGGGCCGGCCCGGCACGTTCAAAAACCGTGCCCGGGCCCGTGCCGTGCCCGGGCGAAGCAAGGTACGAGCCGTGCCGTGCCTGGCCCGGCACGGCACGCCGGCACGCGGTCTTTTTACTGGCGGCGTGCCAAGCGTGCCGTGGCGTGAGTCGCGACTCACGAGTCACGACTCACTGAGTCGTGACTCGACCCATCCGGGCCCCCCCGGTAAAAAGACCGCGGGTCGGGTCCAAACAGACCCGACCCGCGGTCTTTTCTGCTGAAAATCGACTCCACTGACTCAGAACCGAGAAATTCGAATTTTCTAACGGAAAAAAAAAAAATTTCAAACTTTGAGCGATTTTCAGCCCTTGGATTCGACTCCTACGGCTAGAGGGCAGAATCCGACGGTCCTCGTGATTCTGCCCCTTAAATATATTAAAAAAATTCAAAAAAATAATAAAAAAATAATTTTTTTTTAAAAAAAAAAACTTTATTTAGCCTATAAAATCTACCCCCCTCCCTATAAAATTTATGTTTTTCAAAAACATAAATCCTCTCAATATTTTCTCTCTCACATAAACCGTGCTTCTCTCTCTCGGCCCTCGTGATTTTGATTTCGGCTTGGATTTTCGTGAAACTCAACTTGAGTTTTGAACATCAAAGTTTCCTGCGGTGCATCTTGCACGTGAGTGACCTCATTACTTTTACCGGGTAATATAATTTACTTTTTTTTTTATTTTCTCTCTCTAAAGCTCCTCTCTCTAGAAAAATGTACGAAAAATAAAAAATGACAAATTCACCTAACACATATTTAAATTTGGAAAATGAAAATGTTAGTGTTACACAAACGTCTGTGGCTCCTGAAATTTTGGTTTCTCCTGTCATCTCAGTCCAAAGTTCTAAAAAACAAAAAACTAGGAGGACTTTTGTAGTTTGGACACATTTTAAAATCATAACACAATTAGATGTTAGGGGTGAGGAACATGAAATGGCACAGTGCAAATATTGTATGCGACTTTTAACATGCAAGAGTACATGTGGGACTGGGCACCTAAAGAGGCATGCTGAAATATGCTCCAAAAAATATGGACCGTTAGATCCTAGGCAAACCCAACTTGGCACTACATTTTTTGAGACTGGATCGAGTTCAGTCTCAAAGTTTACTCCCTTCGTATACTCCAGCGAGTTGGGTAGGGACGGCATGGCCAGGCTCATCACATTGATGGGTCTTCCGATCAGATTTTCGGAAGATCCGAGGGTAGTGCGCATCATGCAGACTTATTTTCAGCCATCCTATCGTAGGATTCCTAGGTCCACATCTAGGAGTGACATACTAAAGATATATAAGTTAGAAAAACAAAAAATAATTAAGGAATTTTTAGTATTTAGTGGAGTGGTGTCCGTGACGTCCGATATATGGACATGTCACGATGATTCTTCTTATGCATGTATCACGAGTCATTATGTCGATTCAAACTGGACAATAAATAAAAAAATATTAGGATTCACTGAGATTCTTCATCCTCATGATGGCCCGGTCATTTTTAAGTGTATGATGAAAATATTTAGGGAATATAAAATTCAAAATAAAATTTTTAGTGTCACTTTCGATAATGCTGCGAATAATGGAGTAGCGATCAATATGTTTGTTAGGAATATTAGAGACACACCTTTAGGAGAGATATTTCATGTCAGATGCATGTGTCATGTTATTAACCTGATAGTTCAAGCGGGTATGAAGGTGTGTTCCCCCGCGTTGGAAAATATACGCAATGCACTCAAGTATATTCGCACTCCTCGCAGACTACAAGAGTTTGGTAATCTCTGTTTGTCTGCAAATCTTAAGAAGAAGAAATTCCAATCTGATGTGAGACATCGTTGGAATTACATGTACCTGATGTTGGAATCATGTGTTGGATACGAACACGTGATATCCGACTACGTCAATAGTAAGAGTGGCGAACTTATTGTTGACGACACTGACTGGGATTAAGGAATTTCATTTATGAAATTCCTGAAGATATTTTATGACACGACGAACATGTGTTCGTCGGTTTATACGCCCACCACTTGTATTGCACTCCGTTGCATATGCAACATTAGTAGCATGTTTAGGATGTATCGAGCGGACCCGACGCTCAGCCATATGGTTGCAAAGATGGAGACCAAGTACCTGAAGTACTGGTCCACCATTCCATCTCTTTATTGCCTCGCAGCATGCATGGACCCTAGGGCTAAGGTGGAAGGGGTTGAAAACACCCTGACTTTCATTTCCTCGTGCGTGAACCTGGAAGAGCCACCTCAAGGGTTCATTTACGAGAAGTTGACAGACCTGTTCACATACTAGGATACTAGGTATGGTGGTGGTGGTGTTGAGACTGTGAGTACGGACTCTGATACCTTGTTCGGAGATGACGCTTATTCCATTAACCTAGCGAGGGGGAAACGTAGGGGTGGACCTTCACATAGGAGCGAGCTGTCTCGGTACTTAGATACCGATTACTGCTCAATCCTATCACCTTCTGACAATAAGAATCTTGATTTATTACAGTGGTGGAAATCATATGAGTCCGCATATCCCGTGCTATCTAGGATGGCACGGGATCTACTGACTTCTCCGGTGTTGAGCGTAGCATCGAAGTCTGCTTTTTCTGTTGCAGTGAACGTGATTTCGGATAGGAGATCGAGATTACGTCCAGATATGGTTGAGGCCTTGGCATGTTTGAAGGATTGGGAGGAATCGAGATTTAGCATCAGTGATCGTGCTGAAGCTGGGACTGTGACAGACACTGCAGTCGCATCCACATCCACTATGATGGCGGATGAGCTGATTGCCGATGATGATGACCCATATGATACTGATCTTGATGTTGCGGCTGATGATTCTCATGATATGCCGCTAGACGATTGATGCTCATCTGCTCTTTTTTTTCGATATTTTTTTATTTTTTTTTATTTATACACTTTGTTTGTACTTTGTATTATACGTTGTGTTGAAACTTATACTTTTTTTTTTCGGAGTATTGGTTTCAAAAGCATGAATGGTAATTTTTATTTGTGTAGTTTAAATTTTTTTTAATTAAAATTTTTACTAACTTAATGTATTTATTTATTATTTTAAGATTTAAATTTTATTTTAAAATTTATTAACTTTAAATTTTAATATTTAATTAATACTTTATAATATTAAAATATGCTAAACTTAATTGAAAAAAAAAAAATAAATTTTCTAATTTTTGTTTGTTACATACTTACATTTAATTTTAAATGTAATATTTTTTACAAAAAATTTTATTTTTTATTTATTACATAAACTCTAAAGTAAATACAGATAAACAGAAACTTAATAAAAAAATTTTAAAAAAAAAAAATTTTTATAATCTTCCAAGTGCCAAGCACGGGCCGTGCCCGTGCTTGGCTCCCGGGACCCGGACCCCGGTTGAGCCGGTCCAGGAGACCAGGTCCAGCCATGCGGCTCCCGCCCCGCCCCGCCTCGCCTACCATGCCCCTGCCGTGCGCCCGTGCCGCCTGGCCAAGCCAACCGTGCCCGAGTGGGCCGGGCACGGCACGGCCCCGCCGTGCCCACGGGCCGTGCCGTGCCGGGCACGGCACGGTAGCACGACGGGGCACGTGAAAAATGGGCCGTGCCGTGCTGGGCCGGCCCGTTTGACACCTCTAATCTTTAGGCACCAATTTTGCATGCGCCTCTGCCACTATCACCTCATGTGACTATTGCTTAATCATGAAAAAAATAAAATAAAATATCATTGTATGTGAACTTTGATTTAAATTTTATATAATTTGTCATTGATATCATGTTACAAAATAATTCAAAAAATTAAGTATACTAATACTCTTAATAAAATTAATATATAAAATATTATATGAGTGCTTCAATCAATAATACTCTTAATAAATACAGAATAATTAATATTTTTTTCTCACAATTTGGGTGCTTCAATCAAAAATAAAAAAAAAAAAAAAAATAAGAAAAAAAAATAGTATGGATGAGAAAATATTATGAGTCATCCTAATTCATTTTTTTCATTATATAAGAAAATCATTATCTACTTGTTTTCTTAGTGAGTTTTTTTATTAATGTTTAGTATTAATGTGAGTTTTATTTTTCCATTATATAAGAAAATAATATATGAACGCGATTTGGTATTTAGTATTAATGTTTTTCATTGTTTAACAACCTTAATCATAGCTAATAATTACAACATATGATTGTGTTAAAAGGAATTCTAGTCTCATATATCCTTCTATAAAGTAATATGCTTGCTATATCTTTTTTATATGATTGTGTATTATTTATAGTTTTTTGTTTTAATTTAGTGTGCATAACTTCTTCTTGATCAATATTTAAAATGGTGCATAATGTTTTTTTATTTAGTCATCTTTTAAGATGGCATGATAGTCAATAACTGGCTCCATTAGATTTATTAGTCACTTTCATTTTGTTTTTAATTTTATTTATAAAAGTTTTTTATGATATTAGAATGCATTCTCGGTCATTTTTTTCTTAATGTGTAATTCTATTATTTGTTTTTTTTTTTTGAATTTATAATTTGTATACTTAATGTACCTGAGATGTTTTGTATCATTTTAAATCCTCAAACTGTATGTTATTTATACTTATAGATATATTGCTTTGTTGTTTTTTTCACAAAATATATATATTATTGAAATACGATTATTTGAGTTATGTTAGTAAGTATATTTTCATCCAATTTTTTTTCTTTAACACAACTTAAGTCTCACTTGATTAGGCTATTGACAATTCATCTTTTAAATTTTTATAATCTAAGTTAATATCTTATATTTTACTATTACAAAAAAATAAATATATATTTTTAATATGTAAGATAGTTGTCTAATCAAGTGGATATCTTATTTGATATTTATGAGAATGTTTGCAATTTGATCTATGATACTAAATTTATTTTGAAAAATTAATTTGTATGTAAAAAAATAATAAAGTGTACTTTGTATTGTTAAGGTATGATTTAATTTTTTCCTTTTTTTTTCGGAAAAATTATATTTTGAAGGTTTGAAACAAAAATATTTATGTTTTTGTATCTTTTCTTGATCTTAAAAGTTTTAAAAAAATGTACATAAAACTTTAAAATATTTATATTTTGGGGTCCTAAAAATTAAAAATATATTTTTTATCCCACTGCTACACGTTATCATTTTTTAAATTTCTTTTCTTGGGTGGTTTTTAAATTCAAAAATTACCTAGCAAATATAAAATTATATTTTGATTTTGAAAAGTAGTTTTGTTTTTTTTTTTAATTTAAAAGTTTATGTATATATATTTTATATGTTTATATATATAAACATATATATATATATATAAATTTATATAGGATATATATATATATATATATATATATATATATATATATCTAGATATATAAATTTGTATGTTTATATATATACCTATATGTGTGTGTCTGTTTATAAATATGTAAATATATATATTTATAAATATTTATATTTATTGATATATATATATATCAGTGTTTTCAAAGGTATTTTGAGGCGCGTTTTGAAGTGAGACAGTCAGAAAATGCCCCGAGGCATCCCAAAAGAAGCGGATATCATAGAAGGCTTATGCCTTCTTAGCCGAGGCACATAAAAGGCGTAAAAGCGTACGCCTTCTCAGTCGAGCCGTACGTCTCATAAATTATTTTCGTTTGGTTATAAAAATTAAAACTAAAATTAAAAATTAAAAATTAAAAATACCCAAATATCCAACCTAATCATTTATTTTTGATACAAAAGAAAAAAAGAAGAAAAAAAACCTAATTTGTGTGGAAGCTTTATCGCTAGAAAATTAGTTTTCTGCTAGTATTGTAGTATTGATTGTTGGTCAGAATTAAAGCTCCATATCTCATCGCCTTTCAATTTTGGTTTCTCTCTCATATTCTTTTCACGTAATACTCTATCGAGTTGTTTTTCTCTTATTTTTTATCAGTAAAACATCTTTGTTTCTCATATCTTTCACTCATGTTTTTCATTGGTATGACAATACTTTATTTTATCAACTTATTTGTATATAGTTTTGGAGACTCATCAATAGTAATATTATTGTCTTTTGATTTTGTATTCTTTAATTATCATATTGAAATTTGTGTAAAAGTAACTTTTTTTGATTATATTATCTAAAGTATATTATTTTATAAACTAATAATCATTCCACCATCTAGAGGATTATTATATACTTATACAATTAAAATCTGATTTTTTTTCTAATATTCTAATGAAATTAGTCCATAATTTTTTGTGCTTGAGTAGAATTAATATCTGTGTATGAAATTAGTTGAATATGTTATTTTTATGAAACTATCTTCTGTTTATTAAAATAATATATAGTTTATATGTGATAAACTAAAAAAAAATATAAATCATTCAATTATATCTTTTTAATTAGATAAATGTAAAATATCCCTAAATTTATATATATTTTAAAATAATGTATAATTTATATGTGATAAAAAAATTTAAATTTGTTAAAAAATTCTAATAATTTGATGTTATAATTTAATGAAACAAATCAGATTATATTATTTATAAAATAATTTAAAATTAAGTATATAATTAATTTTTTTTAATTTCATAAATCTAAAATTACAGGTGTCCGCCGGCCCGGCCCGGCATGAGGGACGGCACGGTTCAGCCGTGCCTGGGCCGGCCCGACACGGAAAAATTCCGTGCCCGGGCCCGAGCCGTGCCCGGGTTAGGCGCGTGCCATGCCGTGCCCGGCCTGAGCCGTGCCGTGCCTGACCCAGCACGGTTCAGCATGCGGCACGACACCCCGGCACGGGACTGTCTCGTGCCGGGTGTCCCGTGAGCCCGACCCCAGGAAGCCCCTCCCGCAAAAAAAGACCGCGGGTCTGGTCTGATTCGACCCGACCCTCGGTCTTCCCGTATCCCGAACCGCTCGGACAGGCAAGCCCGAGCGGGCCTAGCAAGGCACGGCCCGTCATGCCTACGGGCCGTGATGGGCTCGGCAATTTATAAACCGTGGCGGGCTGGGCACGACACGTTAGCAAGAACGTGCCCTAAAAAAACGGGCCGAGCCGTGCCGGGCCGGCCCATTTGAAACCTCTATCTAAAATATTCTTATTTTGTATTTAATTATTTCTTTATAATTTTTATATAAATTATATTTTGATTATTATTGTTTTTTTTAAGAATGATTATTATTATTTAGATGTGTCAAACGAGCTGGGTCGGCCCTGCCCGGCATGAGGCATGACACGGTTCAGTCGTGTCTGGCCCGACATGGCATGCTATAGTGTCGGGCCCGAGCTCGTGCCGGGCACACTTACTGCACGAGTCGTGTCATGTCGGGTCGATATTTTTGGTCAGTTGACCTGGCACCAAGCATGGCCATAATGAGCTGATGCCCGATGAGTGAGGCTTTTCGAGCCTCAAAAGAGTGAAGACATGCCGCCGTGCGGCGGCACGGCAGCGTGCCGCCGAAATCCTAATTTTTTTTAAATTAGGGTTTAGGCCGGACCCGAACTAGGTTGTACCAAGCCTAACCACGTGGATTTCGTGCCGCGGGCCCATGCATGGCTTGACCACCAGAACCATGCCGGGTCAGGCACGGTACTCTGGTTGGGCGGCCTAAAACCTTGTCGGGCAGGCCCAATATGACCTGTTTAACACCTCTAAATGAGTTCCATTGATTCAAGAATTTATAATATTTATACTTAATTAATAATTTACATCAAATAATGTAGTTGAAGATTTACATGAAATCAGGATATGTGATAGTGAATATTTTCTTACTTTTGATACATTGAATGAGGATGTTGAAGTCTCTGGAGAGGATAATTTAAATAGAATTAATTTACTCTAGTTCTTATTTTATTACTTAATTATGATATTTTATTAAAGTTTGAAATAATTAGTATAATTGAATATTTTTTTTTATGACTTTGTTATATTTTTTATGAAAGTATTGAACTAATATGTTTTTATTAAATAATTCTAATGAATTGTTTTCTTATGTTTATATATGCTATTTTATTTTATATATTTTAAAATATTAATTAATTATATATTGTGATGCTCAAAAAATTTATGCTTAAATGCCTCGAGACTTATATCTCGCCTCATTACATAAAAATATCTCGCCTTATATTTTTGTCTTTTAAAATTTTGACACACACACACACACACCTAGATCTATAAATATATATCTTTATATATAAATCTAAATATGTATGTGTGTGTGTTTATAGACATATAAATATGTATATTTATAAATACTTATATTTATTGATTTATATGCATACACTTTATGTATCTTTATAGGTATATATATATATATATGTATATTTTTATATTTTTGGTTATATATATACATATATTTATAGAATGTGTGTATTTATACACACCTAGATCTATAAAATGTTGCCTGTCGCCGCATCGCTCCGTCACATCATCGCCCGTCAGGCATCATCCGTTGCTCTTTGGGCATCGCCCGTGGGGCGTCGTGCCATCGCCCGTGGGGCGTCAAACCATCGCCCGTGGGGCATTGTGCCGTCACTTCGTTGGGTGGCGCACCGGCATTTTCGCGCTGGCACCTATTTCGCTGTCACCTTTTGGGGGTTGTGCTGTAGCTCATCAGGCATCGTGCCGTAGCCCGTCAGACGTCGTGTCGTAGCCCGTTAGGCGTCGTGTCGTAGCCCGTCAGGCGTAGTGCCGTAGCCCGTCAGGCGTCGTGATGTAGCCCGTCAGGCGTCGTGTCGTAGCCCATCAGGCATCGTGTCGTAGCTTGTCAGGCGTCGTGCTGTAGCCCGTTAGGCGTCGTGCCGTAGCCCGTCAGTCGTCGTGCCATAGCTCGTCAGTCGTCGTGCCGTAGCCCGTCAGTTGTCGTGCCGTAGCCTGTCAGTCGTCATGCCGTAGCCCGTCAGGCGTTGTGCCGTAGCACGTCAGGCGTCGTGTCGTAGCCCATCAGGCATCGTGTCGTAGCTTGTCAGGCGTCGTGCCGTAGCCCGTCAGTCGTCGTGCCGTAGCCCGTCAGGCGTCGTGCCGTAGCCCGTCAGGCGTCGTGCCATAGCACGTCAGGCCTCGTGTCGTAGCCCATCAGGCATCGTGTCGTAGCTCGTCAGGCGTCGTGCCGTAGCCCGTCAGGCGTCGTGCCGTAGCCCATCAGTCGTCGTGCCGTAGCCCGTCAGGCGTCGTGCAGTAGCCCGTCAGGCGTCGTGCCGTAGCCCGTCAGGCGTCGTGTTGTAGCCCATCAGGCATCGTGTCGTAGCTCGTCAGGCGTCGTGCCGTAGCCCGTCAGGCGTCGTGCCATAGCCCGTCAGGCGTCGTGCTGTAGCCCGTCAGTCGTCGTGCCGTAGCCCGTCAGTCGTCGTGCCGTAGCCCGTCAGGCGTTGTGCCGTAGCTCGTCAGGCGTCGTGCCGTAGCCCGTCAGGCGTCGTGCCGTAGCCCGTCAGGCGTCGTGCCGTAGCCCGTCAGGCGTTGTGCCGTAGCTCGTCAGGCGTCGTGCCGTAGCCCGTCAGGCGTCGTGCCGTAGCCCGTCAGGCGTCGTGCCGTAGCCTGTCAGGCGTCGTGCCGTAGCCCATCAGGCGTCGTGCGGTAGCCCGTCAGGTGTCGTGCGGTAGCCCGTCAGGCGTCGTGCCGTAGCCCGTCAGGCGTCGTGCCGTAGCCCGTCAGGCGTCGTGCCGTAGCCCGCCAGGCGTCGTGCCGTAGCCCATCAGGCATCGTGCCGTAGCCCGTTGGGCATCATGCTAAGGCTCATCAGGCGTCGTGCCGTAGCCTGTCGTGCATCCTGCCATCAACTGTCGAGTCTCATGCCGTTGCCCATCGGGCATCCTGTCGTCGCCAGTTGTCACACTATCGCCCGCCGCCCCGCCGTCTCGCCGCCGTCGCGCCATTTCCCGTTGTCGCTTTGTTGCCCTTCTCCACACCTTCGTTGTGCCGTCACCCTTAGCTGCACCTTCGCTTGCAGTCGCCCATGGCCTCGCTGTTGCTTGTGGCCACATCCTCACCCGTGGCAGCGCCATCACCCATGGACGTGCCGTTGCTCATCGTCATGGTGTCGTGTCATCACCGTGTCGTTGCCGCGCCGTTGCTCATCATCGTGCTGTCGTTGTGCCGTTGCTTGTCACGTCGTCGTCGTCGTGATGTCGCCCGTTGTTGTGATGTCGCCCTTCGCCCGTTGCCTTGTTGTCACCCGTCGAAACACTGTCCCCCGTCGAAAGTCGTCGAAACATCGTTGAAACGTCGTCACTCCACTCCGTGCCGTCGCCCCACGCCGCGCCACGCCGCGCCACGCCGCTGTCCCACGCCGCGCCGCCGTTCCACGCCGCCGTCCCACGCCGCGCCACCGTTCCACGCCGTGGCCCCACGCCGCGCCGTCGACCCTTGCCGCGCCGTCGCCCCTCACCGCGCCGTCGCCCCTCGCCGCGTCGTGCCACTCCGTCTTCCATCACCGTCGCCGCATCGCACCATCTTCTCATGTAGTGCTTAAGTGTCAGGCACCTGGGTCGTGCCCGACACGACACACTGGCCAATTTTTCTCGGCACATTTGTGTCGAGAGTGCACCCGACATGGGCTCAGGCATGTTTATGGACCGTGCTATGCCGGGACAGACACGGTTGAACCAGGTTGGACTCTATGTCAAGTTCGGGCCTCCGAGCCCTTTTGATACTTTTAAACTCCATGGAAAATGGAATGACAACATTGGTATAGTTTTGGTACATAGTGAATTTTGTGATTTAAATTATGTGGGATTTTTATTTTGGTAATTTGGTTTGAAGCTGTGATGACTTGTGATATTTTTTGTTTGTTTCATGGTTTTTTTGTGAATTTTCTTTGTTCTGTCATTTTTATAAAAGAAAAAATGATTATAATTAATGTGGGATTACTAGGAATAATCTTTTTGAAATTGAGGGTAAATTGTAGTCAACTTTGTTAAAATTTTGTTCATAAAATTAAGGATATGTGAAATACTTATTTGATTAGCCATTTCAGATTAAGTTAGATCAGTGGTTGATGACTGTTGCATAATTATTAGTATATATATAATAGTCGACTGACATGAGTTTGTTTAGGATGTTTAGCTCTTGCTATACTTATTATATGGTTTGAGATTTGACCACATCATTATATTCATCAAAGATGCTTTGGGATCAGAGGTTGTACTTGTATAACAAATTATTGGATCTTCCATGTGCAGACCTACTAACTTTGTTAACTTTAGCTATGACACTTTTATGCCTGTAATTTTTTTTTCTTACTATCTTGCTCATGACTTCTAAGACAGATTGAAAAGCTAATATTGATGTCATATATAATTGTACTATATTTTAATTATTGAGTTTAGAGTTTTTAATATTGTCATGACTAATGGTACTATTATAAGAGGCAAATCGCATAATAATTCTAATATTACATTTTTTTTTATATAAGTTCTTGTTGGGAAGAGAATTGTCTTATCGTGCTTCACAATTTGGTTTTTATACCAAATCTCAAGTTGTAGTTTTTATTGGATATTAGGTATTGGGTCGTGCTTGATATCAAGTATTTCTTGGTATCAAATATAAGGACTTAGGCATCTGAGAGATGTTGATTCAGGATCTCTGAAAGGTAGGGGGATAATAAACTCTCACAAAAGAAATCACACCTGTACATACAGAAATAGTTAGGGAGAGGAGAGAAACATAATTACAAGATTAAAACTTTCACTATACTTTAAGGTTGTTAAAGTACATTACATACTCACTTTTTTTTTCTATACATTTACAAATGTTTAAATATAAATAATTTTTTTAAAAAAAAAACTTGAGTCCTAAGTTACAATATCAATATTTCATGTCGTGATTTCTTTCATATCGTGACACCAAAGAGAAGGTTGCAACTTTAATGTTTAAATCATTCAATCGCAGCAACACAAGATATGTTGTGGCTATTTATATTTTAATTTTATTCATGTTGTGATACCTTAGAATATAGTTATGACTTCATTTGAATCACGACTTCATAATATATGTTGCAATACTGACCAAAGTTTTACTTCATTTAAATCACGACATCCAAGAAAAATGTTGCAAATTCATTTGGGTTGCAATTTTATCTAGGTTGCAACTTCATAATTCAAGTCACAATATTGAATATATAATTTTGACTTCGTTCAAGTTGCAATAACAAATAATAAAGTTGTATTTTTATTTGGGTTATGACTTCATAATCCAGGTTACAACACCGAATACATAATATTATAGTCACAACTACAAAACACAAGTTACAATTTCATTCAAGTTGGGATTTCATAATTATGGTTGCAACTCCTAACCTCAGCTATAGCTTCAAAAGTATGAGTCATTCTTAACATTTTCTCACTTGACGAACATGTATTATTTATTTTCTTTTTTTTTCTAATCTTAGTTTTGTACCACTAAAACTTTTCTGTATCCACTGCCTTTGAATTTCTAGCACACTATTTTTGGATTTTTTTCAACTCAAGGGCTATTTCATAGGGTTTTTAAATATTACTCTTTTCTAAAGGATGCACTTCTTCTTCCCTGTTATATTCTCACTACTTTGTATTTTTGGCACCACTATTTTCAGATTTTTTTTTTGGTTTGAGAATAACTTCATATGATTTCCAATTGTTTCTTTTTTTTCAATTATTATAATTTCTATTCCTTGTAATGATCTTACTATTTTGGATTTTTGACACTCACTATCTTTAAATTTTTTTTCCAATTTGAGGGCAACTTCATAAAGTTCCCAAATATTATTTTTATTCGATTACTATATCCCTTTTCTTTGGAATGCTTCAACTATTTTGAAATTTTGACATTCACTATTTTTAGTTTTTCTTTTGGTTTAAGCATTACTTCACATGGTTCCATAATATTGTTTTCATCCGATGACTATAGTTCCTCTTCCTTAGAATAGTCGCTAAATTGACTTTCCAATGTCTTTTGCATCTATCATAGTGCTCGACTCATCTTCTATATCATGAAGAGCATAACACACTATCACATATCTTACAAGAAAATTTCTAACTTGTGTAGACCTCCTCAATACTGGTTCTGTCTCAATTGCTTCACTCTCAATAGAGTTTTCAATTCTTGTTTGCTCTGCTTCTGTGTTAGGAGAATCTGTGCCACTAGTTGAATAACTTCACGGCTCTATTTGTGATGTTGCTACAAAAAGATATTGTGATTCATTTTTTTTATGTCATCATTCTACTTTATGAGTAATATTATCGTGACTTCCCAAGACTCACTATTGTAGTCCCTGATATTGTCTCTGCTATAAATAATTATTTTTGTTTTTGGGTCTCAATGCTCATAACCTTCGACATATCCTTTGTAGCCAAGGAAATTATACTTTATTGATTTGAAGTCCAATTTGTTTCTTATTTTTTTGGTGTATGAGCCTACGTATCACACCCAAAGACCCAATGATTGGCTACCATCGGCTTCCTCCCATGCAACATCTCGAAAGGTATTTGATCCTTCATTGCTGAAGTGAGAGTGATTGTTTAGGTAACATACTATGATGATTACTTCTGCCTAGAACTCCAGCTTCAATGTTTTCCAGCTTCTCTTATATCTCATCTTTTTCATCAAAGGTTTGTTCAACCTTTATATGTCTCTATTATTTTGCGGTGTCATCATGATTGTTTTTTATCTATAATTCCCTACTCTTCATATAACTGATTAATTAATAAATATTACATACTAATATTTCTTTGTATAACTTTTATCTTGTTTAATTGATTTTTTTTTCATTTTTATTTCGTTCTTATTTTTCTTATTTTTATTGTTGTTTTTATTTTTCTTTTTCTCATTCTTGTCATTAATCAAGAAGCTAGAATCTTAGTGCATTGTAGTATATGTTCGATCAAATTAATCATATATATTAGTTATTATGACTTTGTATTTTGTAATGAATTTAAGCATAAATCGGGATCCAATTAAACTTTGTAAAGGAATTTAGATTGTATAATCAATGATAGATACATATTCTTGTGCTTCCTGCTAATTTTTTTCCCTCTAATAAAAATTT
Organism: Sapria himalayana; assembly: GCA_029783825.1. Classification (NCBI taxonomy): domain Eukaryota; kingdom Viridiplantae; phylum Streptophyta; class Magnoliopsida; order Malpighiales; family Rafflesiaceae; genus Sapria; species Sapria himalayana. The sequence goes on from JAREIK010001542.1 coordinate 623,513, forward strand.
ATCCCACAATGTTGATTTCAAGAATATTTTTTATGATATTTTATTGTTTTTTTTTTCATATTCAAATTTTGTAGAGGTTATCTCCTTGTTTGTAATTTGTATTATGTGCAAGTAACTTATCATTCGACATCACAATGGATATGAGATGAGTGATTTCCATAATCAGATATATTTAGTAGCATGTTGCATTCTAGTAATGTCTAAATTGATAGCACTTGTGCTACCAAATTGTATGATGAGTAAAAATAATATTTTGGTTCTTATATTATATTAAAATCAAATAGCATGTTTCTCAATTTGAAAAAAAAAATGAGCCCACAATATGTACATGTCATATATAATTGATTGGAACTTCCTACTTTCGGCACCATTGGATTGACCCTCCACAATGTCAGTACAAAGATTAAAATTAGTAGAAAACATTGTTGTCCTCAAAAGTACACAAATACATGCTCATTCTGAATTTTTCTTTTCACGTCTCTTCCTTCATTTTCTGCTGTCCTATTGTTGGACATTGAGTTTTTTATTGTTGAGCACTACAATCTTGTTATTAATGAATGATTCGAAAGGGATTGGAGTAGTGTAAAAAATTGTATTCGATCCCTGGTAATAACCATCAGCTTCTCTGTTCCCTGTAGATAAAGATGTATTTTTTAATCATTATTTTCTTCTTTCAGGAATATTATTATGGTATTTTTAATGATCTTTCACCTCATTCAAATATTTCTGATTTTGATGATGTGAAAGTATATCGAATTGGTGGTGGTCCACAGGCCCCAATGTCAGCTCTGCCAATTGGGGCAAAACCTACTGCCAACCCATTGACAGCCACCCAAGTGAATTTTGATAGAGATTTACTGCATGTTATTCTTGCTGTTTCGTATGCTCAAATGCCTGATCAGATTGTATCCAGGTAATTTTTATTCTTAATTGTTTTATAATGTTTTATTGCTTATGTGGCAACCATATCATGGTTGTTCAAGAATGCATTAGAATCTTGTATGTTTTCATAAATACTTTTGTTGAGGTTTTTTTTTTGATTGTTATGTTATGGATGAACTGTTCACTGTTCAACCTATGTGATATCTCAATCTTTTATTTTTTATTTATAATTGTTTAACTTGGTATAATTAGGGATATCAGCCCTAGTTTTTTTGTGAGTATGTAGTGAGAGAAAAAAAAGAAAAAAAAGGAGAGTAGAAAAAAAAACTTTTTTTATTCTTTAAACAAATCAAAATGCAATCACACACACACACATCATATATATATATATATATATATATGACTCGAGGTAGTCCATATATCAATTAATTTCAAATAATGTAATAATAAAAAAAAAACCTAAACAAATAAAAAGAAATCAATCTATGCTCTAAACTAAACATCAACATCTCTATTCAAGTTGATGTATTCATGTTAGATAAACTCAACTTGAAAGAGAGAAAAAAAATTTAGTTTCTCTAAGAGTCATCATAAAATTATATGTGATTTGCTTTCTAGTGTGTATGTAGATAATATTTATTGAACTATACTAGAATTTTTTCACATGAAGTAATTATCAATTTTACTTTGTTTTATCAACTCATATAATATATGGTTGGCAACAATAGTATGAGTTGTTTGGTTGTCACAGTAAATTAATATTGTTCTATGAATTAGCAAGCATAACTCATCAAGGATGTGACTGATTTATTGAAGCTCATAAATAATCAATGCCATAATTTTGTATTTTATCTCTATGCTGGTTTTGAAAATAATAGTATATTTTATATTTTTATAGGAAACAAGATTATTGCCAAAAAAAGTATAAAATTTTATTATAGATTTCATTTTTGTAATTGTTATCGCTTTATTAGAATTTGAGTATGTCTTTACTTTAATATGCTTACAATATTTGATAATAATCTCACATTTTTGAGTTCTTTACCTACTTAAGCATCCTTAGAATTATTTTTATATAAGGTTGTATAAGAAAATATAGGAAGTGACCAATAATATTAACATCATAGGTATTATCAAGTCTGATTATTATTAGATAATTTAATTTTCTTATAATTCTCTTGTATTTGGTAGAATTAATTGATAAACTAATTTTTTTTGGATATATCTATACTTGGATTAAATAGTGAGTTAATCGATGTGCATCATGTCATGTCAGGATCAAAAAAAATTTTTAAAATGCATCCAAGAATTTTGAGTGCACTTATTTTATTTATGATTATAAAATTTTAATTAATTTTAAAATATAAATTCAATAAATCTTGATAACAAAACAACACACAATGGATTGGGGTAGCTTACATTTAAATTTTTAAATGTAAATAAATTTTAATTAAATTAAAATTAAAATAGTGAGTTCATAGATTAAATTAAAATTTTAATTAAATTTTAATTAAATTTAATTTATTTAAATTTAAATTTTAATAGTGAGTTAATTAATAAAAAAAAATTAATTAAATTTTAATTAATTAAATTTTAATTAAATTTATGATTATTAATTAAATTAAATTTTAATTGTATTTGGTAGCTTACATGTTGGGCGCTCCTATCAATACCAATATAATGATAATAAAAAAAATATAAAACATAAGGATATAATTGTAAATTATAATATTTCCTATTAAGTTGATATGTAAACTTCATAACATTAAGTTAAAGGAAAAAAATATTAGAAATTTTGTCAATTATGATAGCCAATGATTAGCAACAATCAATTATGTAAATAAAGACTAGCCTATAAATTATTTAGCTGTCAGCTATCAATCATAAGTAATAGAAGTGACTAACAATATTAACATTATAGGTAATATCTAGCCTGATTGTTATTTGATAATTTAATTTTTTTATGATTTTTTTATATTTGATAAAATTAATCTATGAACTAATATTTATGGGTATATTTATATTTGGATCAAATGGTGAGTTAATTAGTGTGCCTTGTGCTATTCTAGAATCAAATAAAATATTTAAAATGCATTTAAGATTTTTGAATATACTTATTTTATTCATGATTATAAAATTTTAATCAAATTTAAAATATAAATTCAATAAATCTCAATTATAAAATAACATACTATGGATTGGGGTAGCCCACATGTTGGATGCTCTCAGCAATACTAATATAACAATAATAATGATAAGTTAAAAACAAATGGATATAACTTCTACACTACAATATTTTTTTGTTAAGGTGAAATATTTAAGTTCAAAATATTAAGTTTAAATGAAGAAAAATATTAGAAATTCTCTCAATTATGATAGTACATGATTGATGACTATCAATTATGTAAATAAAGAATGACTTATCAATAATTAGAGTGATAGTCAAGAAAGCACGGACACGGCTCCCTACAACCGTGTCCACGTGTCCGACACCTGGACACGACACGGATACGGCACAGATACGTGTCCGATATGTCATGTGGCGTATCATTGCACAATCCGTATCCGATATGCCACGTGGCATATCGGATGGTTGCGTCGGCAGCCGTATCCACGTCTATAGTGTCTGATGTCCGACGACGTCGGTGGTCAGCGTTGGCTACTGGCAGGGGGCGGGCGTGATTTGAGGGAGAGGCAGGAGCGGGCGCGATTTGAGGGGAGAGGAAGGGGCGGCGTGATTTGAGGGAAGAGGAAGGGGCGGCACGATTTGAGGGGAGAGAAAGGGGCGGCATGATTTGAGGGAAGAGGAAGGGGCGGCGCGATTTGAGGGGAGAAGGCAGGGGCAGGCGGGTGTGATTGAGGGGAGAGGGGCGGGCGGGCGTGATTGAGGGGAGAGGGGCGGGCGGGCGTGATTGAGGGGAGAGGCAGGGGCATAAAATAAAATTTTTTTATAAAATAAAATAAAAAATATATATTTTTATATAATATTATAAAATATTATTTTATAAAATAAAATAAATATAAATATTATCTTATAAAATAAAATAAAATATTTTTATTTTATAAAATAAATAATATATATTTATTATATATAATAAAATATTTTAATTTAATTTAATAAATTTTATAAAATACCTAATATTTATAATTAATAATTTTTATTTTTATTATTTTATTATGTCGTATCCTAGTCGTATCCGTATCCTAGTTTTTTAAAATTTACCGTGTCCCCGTATTCTACCGTGTCGTATCTCCGTGTTCGTGTCCGTGCTTCTTAGGTGATAGTTTTCAATAAATTTTTTGTTTTAAGTAAAAAAAAAATTATTTCAATTATATAAATATAGATAGTCAAAGATTGGTAGTTATCACTTAGAAAGGATTTGTGATTGTTTTTACTTTATTGTAATCCCTCACCTTATTAAAGGTGATCTTGTACTCATCCAGATTTCGCGAATGCATATATTTTTCCATCTTTTCTAGGTTGGTATCAAAGAAAGATTCTGCAAACGTGTTTGAAACCTTAATTTTTTTCATTCTGCTATCCCAAAATTGTCAACCATGACTGAAGTCACATCAGAAACCTCTCCAACTTGTTCCATGCCCATTCCAATGAAAGCTTATGAGACCGCAAGTCATTCCAGCACTCATTTTGTCCAAATCACTACCATTCGTCTAAATGGTGGTAACTTCCTTTGTTGGTCTCAATCTGTCCAGTTGCATTTCTGCGGCAAGGAAAAATTGACTACATCCTTAGGGAAAAGAAGGCTCCTGCAGCAGATGATCCATTGTATGCCTCTTGGGGTGCTGAAAACTCCATGGTTTATACATGGTCGGTCAATTCCATGTATGATGAATATTGGTTCCAACCACATGTGCCATCCTGCTGCAAAAGAATTGTGGGACAATGTGAGTCAGATGTACTCTGACCTGGGTAATCAATCTCAATTGTTTGAGTTGAATTTAAAGTTGGGAGAAATTCGACGAGATGAATCTGTCACCAAATACTTCAATTCATTGAAGAGATTCTGGCAATACCTTGATCTCTTCGACAGATATGAGTGGAAGTCTGTTGATGATTACACCCACCACATGAAAACTGTGGAAGACTGCCTCATTTACAAATTTCTTGCTGGCCTTAAAGTCGAGTTCGATGAAGTGCGAGGAAGGATCATTGGCAGACATCCTCTCCCATCCATTGGTTAAGGTTTTGCTGAAGTTAGAAGGGAAGAAAGCCAAAGGAGTGTCATGCTTGGAAAGGAAGTTTTTTTTGAGTCAATTGAAAACTCTACCTTGATTACTGATGCAGCTGCCTACAAGGTTATAAATTATCACCACAAGGGTGTTGAGAAGCCACAGATCAGATGTGATTTTTGCAACAAACCAAGCCATACTCGTGTAACATGCTGGAAAATTCATGACAAATCTGCCAACTAGAAAAGCATTAAGCAAGGAGAGAAGAGCAACTGTAGGGTTCCTACTATCAATAAAATTGACTCAGGTCCCTTCAACAAAGAGCAATTTGATCACCTCTTAAAGCTGATAAAATCCAATTTCTCAACTGATATTCTTAGTGTTTCTTTGGCACAAATAGGTAGAAAGCCTAAAGTCCTTTTTTGTCGAAACTCCACTCCATGGATTATAAATTTTGGAGTTTGATCAAATGACTCATTTTTTCTTATTTATTTTATACATATTTTTTTTATTCTGGCAATGAAAAAAATTTAGAATAGTGGATGGTAGTTTTTCACCTATTGTAGGAAAGTATCTTATTAAATTGACTGAGAAATTTAATTTCAATTTTGTTCATGTTCCTAAATTAGCCAGTAATCTTTTGTTTGTTAGTAAACTATCTAAAGATTCTAATTGTCGTATTACTTTTTTTAAACCACACTGTGAATTTTAGGACTATCACTTGAGGATGATGATTGGGCATGCTAGGTTGAATTAAGGTCTTTACTTTAATGAAGTCTATATTAGTAATAAAAAAGGTCAGAACTTTAGTGGTACTAGTTCAATTTCTGTTCGAGACCAAATTATGTTATGACATCTTAGATTAGGGCGTCCTAATTTTTCATATTTGAAATATTCATTTCCAAAATTATTTAAAGGAATGAATTGTTCTTCGCTTCAATGTGAAAGTTGCATTTTGACAACAAATATCATTGTTCTTTCATCCAAGCTTCTAAATCTTTTTATTTAATTTATAGTTATATTTGAGGTTCTTTTAAAATCACTATTTTTTATGAATAAAGATGATTTATTACGTTTATTGATGATCATACATGATTTTTTACACTATAATCAAAAATCAATTTTTTAAAAAAAATTATATTTTGCGCTTTGACAATGGAATATAATATTTCAATGAGCACTTGGGTGATTTTTTGAAGGGGGGAGGGCATTTGCCACCGATCTACTTCTGATTATTGTTCTTTCAATGGGGAAAACCTAGTTACATGCAGTGATACAAAATTTTGATATATTCACTGATATATCTTTTCAAAATATTTTTAAATTCTAAGTATCGATATATCTAGCAAAACTGATATATTTATTCTTGATTGATGTTTATGTATAAATACATATCGATATATCTTTAATATATCTGATATGTTCGTAAAATATAAGTACTAATATATTCACAGAAATTAATATTTTAATCCGTGGCTACATGATAGAGCAAAAAACAAAATATGATGGCTAGAAGTAATGCAGAAATAGAGTTTGGAGCTGCTTCTTATGGAATATATGAGGTATTGTGGATCAAAAGAATACTTGAAGAGGTAAAATGCTCCCATTGGGGGGAACCTATTCTAACAAGGCCACATTGTTTATAGCTCATAATCCAATCTTGCATGATTAGACAAAACATATAGAAGTGGATACACATTTCATCAAGAAGCCTGATGTTGACATAATATACGTACCATATCTTCTAATAACTGAACAAATTGTTGATATGTTAACTAAGGGACTATACAAGAAACAATTTGATGAACTTGTTAGTAGGTTTGCTTTGGGGGTCCATTGGAAATTCGGTCAATTATGATAGGCAATGTTAGCTGTGAATTATGTAAATAAAGATTGATAGCTATTAAAAATTTGACTGGCAGTTATTGATAACTTTTATTGCTATAAGTATTAGAAATCTTATTTATTATATAAATATAGATAGATAAAGATTGGCAGCTGTCACTTAGGAAGGATTTATTTTTTCCCTTTTTTATTGTAATTTCTCTTCTTATTAAAGAGGACCTTGTACTCATTCAAATTTAGTGAAGACACATATTCTTCTATATTTTCTAGGTTGTAAATTATAATATATTTCATAAAATTAGCATGTACAAGTTCAAAATAATAAATTCGAAGGAATAAAAGTAAGATGTCTCCTTAAGATATGTGTAAAGATGTTAGTTGAGTGCTTTGTTCTTTGAATATATGATATTTTAAAAGTTTCATCTTGAATTTTCTTTTCTGAGAAAGAACTAGTCTATATCTATGTATTGTCTGTTTATTAAATATTAAATTTTTGATTATATTTTTCACTGCTTGACTATCACATAAAAGAATAGTGAGAGAAAAAAATGAATATACAATTTTATCTAGTAGCTGCTTAATTCAAATTATTTTGTAAGTAATAGTTGTCCCCACCCTAAACTTTATTTTTGTACTGATTTTTAAAATAATTGCTTACCTCTTTTTTTTGGAGATGATATTGTCTTTAAGAAAAGTACACAAATTTATTGTAGGCCTCCTTTTAGCGGAAGATATTGTTCAACTCGAGTTTGAATACACAGTTAACTAAAAATAATTGTGATTACTAAAAGAGATTTTTGACTTTATGAATCTTTTCTCTTATCTTAGTTTGCAAAGAGTTGCATCCATGTGAATATGTCAGGAAGAATCTATAAAATTATTAATTATATTGATTGTATATATTATATCTAATTGGTTAATAATGAAATAATTAAATTTTTCTATGATTTTCTTGTAAGTAGTTGAATTAACTTAATTCATTATATAAGAAGTAGAATTAATATATTAATAAATAGAGTATTTACTAGAATACAACCTAAAAGTCCAACACTTATAAGAGTATCAAATATATATTTCCTCTGTGATAAAATAATGTCTCTTCTAGAATAAGTTACTTCTATACGAAAAAAAATATTTGAATTTTATAAGGTCCTTTGTCTGATACTATAAAAAATATACTACTTTAGTTGGGTGATCTTTAGCTCACTATTTTTCATAATTAGAATGTCATCCTCTTTAATAATAAGTGAAATTATCTTATTATTAGAACTTTTATGAAAATTAAATGAGATGATTATTTATAAATATATTGCAAACCAAGTTTTTAGTGTATGATTCAAACCATATAATATCTTTTTTAATATTCAAATTACATATGACTATATTACTTGAAATTCGTGTGATTGTTCTATATACAACTCTTTAATATCATTTTTAAGAAAAATATTTTTTACATGTAGATGTATCTTACTTATGTGAGATTTTATTATTGAAATCCGAATTCATATATAGGTCATCTTTGCCACTAGAGAGTTGTAGTTTTTACTTTGTTTTTTTTTTTATATTTTTATTTTATTCTCTTGATAGTACCATCCGACCAATAGCCTAACCTAATTATTTTTATTTATTAAATAAGAGTATTTGATATATAATTTAATTATTTAGTATAATTATATGTTATGTTATATTTTATGACATGAAATTCAACATGATATCATAGGTATGTTTGTAAGTCTTGAAGTATGTGAGACTAATTGTAGGTGTTACTTTGAAGAATAGTAAACCTTAAACTTGTTTTATTTGTATAAAACAACTCTACTTGTGAGGCACACTAATTGTGCTTCATCAGGAATATAGACATGCTTCAACAATAGTAATAGAGGTGTATTGATGCTACGCAAAGGTCAGGCAATGTTGTCGATACTTTTCTATGTAGAAACCTTAATTAGGGCTAGGTGATGGTCTGAAAATGGTGGCGGTGCTTTTCTGGATAGAAAACAAGCTCCACTGATGAGACGCACCCATTGTTTGCCAATGGGAATACAGTCGCATACCTATTGTTTGTGATATGCATCAACAATTGACATTGTGATGGAGGTAGCACGATGTCAGGCAATTGTCAAGTGATGTCGTCAACAATTTTATTTGTAGAAATCCTAATTAGGGCTAGCCAATGATGACAATGCTTTTCTTGGTAAAAACCCTAATTAGGACTTTAGCAAAAAAAATTGAATTAAACCCTAATTTGGTCAAGAAAAAATTAGGGTTTTCAATAATCCTAATTATCCAACTTTTTTGTGGAGGAATTAGAATTTAATGGTATAATATGGAGAGATATTATCACCATATAGATTGTTGGAGTAGAGCTTTGGTTCATTATATATACTGTAGGAAGATGAGTCATATCAAATATAATTGTTGGAAATTATTTCCAAAGAGGAAGTCAAAAGTTTTATATAGTATTGAGAAATACATATTAACTATCAATGTTGTTCATGGAATCTTATAAAATTTATTCATTATTATACTTATAGTTACTAGAAATAAATATATAAAATTTGTCTTTAAGATAGTAGGAAATCATTAATTTGTTTTAAGTATTATAGATTATTTTACTGATACTCTCACTTCTATCTTTTGGATCATCGACATATAAGTTAATAGTCACATTATTGATAATTATGTCATGTTCACTGAATTTTTTTTCTTAATATAAAAATATTATCGTAGCTAATGACTATTATTTGAAAGTCATTAGATATAATTATATTTAGTTTGAGTTTTTATTATTTTTTTATTTCATTCTAATTTTATATAGGTCTGTTTGTTTATTTTTTTATGAGTTGTCTGGAAAGATAAGTTCAATTTTAATTTTTTTTTTTACTTTGAATGATATATTTTTGCATGATTGAAAGACATAGAAGAAAACTTCATTAGGGATTGAGTAGGATATAATGTATTTTTTTTAATGATAATATTTTTTTATAGATATTGAGGGCATATGATTTTTTATTTGTGCATTCTTAGTTCGGACACTCATTACTTGTCAATTTGAAAATATTCTATAATAGTATTTAAGGTATTATATATCATCTTGATTGCCTATTTTATTGGTTTTAGGTAGAAATTAAATAAAAAAGTATTAAGTTTGAATTATGCATATTTAGGAAAAATGAGATACAAAATAAATTTTTTAGTATAATATTTGATAATGTTTCAAATAATAGTGTAACAAGTTTGAATTATGCATACTTCATGTTGTATATGTTAGAACCATTAGAGATAAGTCCTTATGTGAGATTTTTCAAATCAGATATATGTCTAACATAATTAATTTAATAGTACAAGCAAGAATGGAAATAGTTTCTCTCGAATTAGATCATATAAGAAATATACTAAAATATCTTAAGTTACTTTGCATATTATAAAAGTTTGATACTTTATGTAAGTCAGCAACCTAAAAAAATATTCAAAATGAATGTCAGATATCATTGGAATTATATATATCTCATATTTACTTAATATATTAGCTACTAATACATGGTAACTAATTATGATTATAATACAAATGTAGAATTAATGATTGAGCAATTAAACTGAAAGATTGGAAGAATATGTGTTTGTTTGTGTATATTATCATCACATGTGTTGAATTTAGGTATATATGTAATATTAGTAGTATATTTAATATATATAGAGAATACTCAGATTTTAGTATCATAATCATTGAGATGAAAATGAAATATTTAAAATATTAGTTATTCATTCAATCTCTATTTAGTTTAATTGTATGTATAGATTCTTGGATAATGGTGAAAAGGGTTGAAGATAATATAAAATATATTTTACCTCTATGAACTAACTACAAAATTAAAAAGTATACTTTATGAATAATTAGAAAATTTATTTAAATACTATGATAATAAATATTATAATTTTAGTGAGTCTCCTTGTATATATATGCATATCATATTAAGAAATGATTTTTTGAATTATTTAGCTAGGGGTAAATTATGGGGCGATCTCTAAAATAAGAGTGAACCATCGAGATACTTATATATAGATTATTACTCTATCTTGTTATATATTATAAATAAGAATTTTGATATATTGAGTTGATGAAAATCATATGAATTCATTTTTCTTATATAATTTAAAATAATATGTGATCTATTAACTCACTCTAATATTTATTTTTGTGTGGCCATAAATTTGATTTCATATATGAGAGGCATACTTTGACTAAATATCGTTGAATTTCTTTCATCTTCAAGATAAAATGAAAGAGCTTAATTTGGATAATAATACAAACACACGAAAAATGAGGATGGTATTGCCAATAATATGAGCTTTGATGATTCGAACCCTACAAACTAAAATTTTTATTTAAATTTTTTTGTATTTTATTTTATTTATATTTTCAAAGATTTATGTATTGTAATCTATAATTTATTTATTTTTTATGTTAGTATAGTTTAAATTTAATTTTTAAAGAAATTTTTTTTTATATTATATATTATTAATATAATATAATAATTAATAACTTATGTAATTAAAATTAAAAAAACATAAAAGATAAAAATTTTATTTTATTTTAATTAAAGAAAACCTTGCTCCTTTTGCCTGTATTATTGACTGCACCTGTGACTAGTGACCCGAAGCCCTGAATTGCTGCATAACTAAGATGGGTCCGATAGAGTAGCACAACCAGCATTAGCCCAACCCAACCCGACCCGACCAAGCATGATCAAACATGACCAATTACCCTAGTTGGACCATCGGGCTATGTTAGGACTATCTTCATTGGTTTCGTGGTAGCACGACATGACTTAGTTGAAGAAATTGTGTCATGCCTAGAATGGTATGGGACATGATTGAGCCACCATAATTTAGGCTATGCCAGCCTACCATGGTTCAATTGACACTTTTATCTCAATCCCAATTACTTTGATCATTGAGTGTGATTATATGTAATATTATGTTGTGACATAAAATTCAATAGAGAGAAAATTTCTTGATAGTTTATATTAAATATTTGAGTCAATTTTCTCACTAAAAGTTTTTAATGAAGGTGATTTATCATTTCATCTTGATCTATGTTGATAGTTATGATCACTTATAATCAATAACAAATTTTTAGGTAGGTCATGATACAAGTTTATATGTCTCATTGGTGTGTATGGTTTGCATCTCTTCATACATGATCAAATATAATCTTGGGTGAGATAAAATCTCAAAAGAAAATTTTGATATCCTAGGACAATCAAGATAAGTAGTAAATGAAGTAAAAAATAGGTAAAAAATATGTATATGAAAGTACATATGAGATCAAGTGTTGCTTACAACTTGTTAGTTCTTTCTAGAGAGTGTTCAGAAGATAATCACTAGAAAGGTTGCCTATAGGATCACCAAACTCCTCAATAGTCCCGTCTATACTCTAAGCAAGTTTTTTGTCTCCTCCTCTTAGTATGGACTCTAAGGCTCAAGTAGTACAGTTTCTCAATCTTCGACTCATAATGATCCCAAAGTGGAGTAAACTTATAACTACTTTGTCATTTTGTCTCAATTTTTTTTCTAATGAAAAATTTTTATTGTCTTCATAATTAATTAGATCTATATTTGATGATTTATATGATAGCATCATATGAGGGTAATCATAATGTGGATCAACAAGTTTAGACATAAATAATGAATGAATCTCAATCTTAGTTGGAGGTCCAAGTAGGACTATTGAGTAGTAAGGAAATATAATGAGTTCGAATATATATTTTTTTACTCTTACTATACTTAAGCTTACTTTAAAATGTTTCATGCTCAAAAAAAGTTAATGTTAGTACTTAATAAAATTTTACTAGTTATTGGTGAAAACATTAGTATTATCTTTAAATGTTATAATATCTAAGAAAGATATATTTGAAGGCTCTGGATATCAACTTGTCTATTCCTAGTGAAAAATTGTGGACAAAATATATATTCAAAAATATTTTTGGAGGTAAGTTAAATAATCTCTCTTTATAATATTTTATCTCAAAATGCACATGTTGCAGAAGAAGAAATGAGAGCATCTAGTTGATAAGGTTATTTGTGGTTAGAATTATATATCCTCAAAAATATATTAGAATGTTCTTTCCAATTAAGAATATCCGAGTCATTTCAACTAGATGTGTATATTCAATTTTAGCCACCTTATTCAATGTTAGTATGATAACACAAGAAATTTGATGTATAATTTTATAATTTATATAATAAATACTAAATTTATCTAAAATATATTCTAATGCATTGTTGCTTCTAATTTTTTTTATAGTTTTATAAAATTGATTTTTTTCATTTTATGAAATGCCTGAAAATATATAAAACACATATGATATAACATGAAATACAAATACTTATGTATACTATAAGTAATCATTAATAAATGTGATCAAATATCTAAATTTTTTTATGATTGTATCCCCTTAGATTCTTATATATTTAAGTATATCTAATCAAATAAGTTCTTATTTATATTAAAGTAATGGATTGGATATGAAATTCTAGTATTATTTTATTAATTTATATGTTCTTACAAGTTGAAATGAAAAAATAAAATAAACACTCAATATCAAAATGTCATTTCAACCAATATTATTATATAATAGGCAAAAGTGGTTACAATATACAAGTTGTGTATTCCCATCAAAAACTTTAACAATAAATATAAAATAAATAAATAAAAATTATCTTTCTTGTCAAACGGATGCATACAAGTTTATAATATTAGATTATAAGAAAGAAATATAAGTTAAGTTTTTTTAAAATCATCATAAAGATTTATGTTGGTTGCTATATTGTTAAAATATACATTATAGAAATGATACCATCCTATATCTTTTTCTTAAAAAAAGAAGTTGTTCGTCTTGATATATTTCATTCATTCGTAAAACATTGGATTGAAGATTATATGTCTTGCTATTTAAGAGTATCTCCAACCATACTTAACAAAATAGATACTCAAAATATATTTAAATATTAAATTTATTAATTTAGCTAATAAATTTTTAGAATACACACCAATCACACTCTCTATTTTATACTTAACTTCTAAAAATTTTTAAAAAAAGTCAAAACTTATATAAAGAGAGAGATAAAGAGAAAAAAATGGAGAGAAAATCTAGAGAGCTCAAATGGCTCTCTAAATTTATTGAGTCAATTGAGTAAATTAAAAAAATAAAGAGTGAAATAGAGAGTAGGTTGGAGAGGATTTTTTGTGTTTGACTAGCTAAAATAACTAAAAGTGAATAAATAGCTAGCTTGTTGGAGATGCTCTAATTGTCATAGTAAATGATGATAAAAAAGTGTATACTTGATCTCCTCAAGAAGGTGTCATATTTAAAGTATCTTACAAATAATTGTTATCATTGATCTGAACTATACTGTCATACTGAATCTCAAAATAATTATCATTCTCTATTTTTCAGCAGAAAAGGTTGCCCTCAAGAAAAGTACAAATTTCATCATAGATCTCTTTTTGGCTTATGAATGCTAGTGCTCAAATTAAATTTGAATACTAGGCTAATTGTAGGTGTTTATGATCCATGAAAAAAATTTTATGTTTTGAAGATTTTTTCATATATATAAGTATGTAAATAGATAAGTCAAGGTGAACCTCTTGAAAAAGATTTAGGAAATAATAAATTATACTGATTTTATATGCTATATCAAAGTGAACCTAAAAGATCAACCTCTATAAGGATATCAAATATATTTTTTTTCTTTTTCAGAATAATACTTCTCGTAGAATAAGATATTTCTATATTAATAAAATATTTGTCTCCATAGGTCATTCATCCAAAATTGTGTTAAAATTATTCATTGAGTTGATTGATTTTTAATGTATTATTTTCTCTAATTATTATATCAGTAATTCATCATATACAATGATAATCGATAAAATCATTATTTCATTAGTACTTCTTCGGAAGAATAATAAAAAATTAGTAATACATTTGTGTAACCAAACCGAGGTGACTGCCTGTGAAAATCTTATAAATAAGGATTTTGGTGACTATTTCAAATCATACAATATATTTTGCAATCTATAAATTGTACTTGATTGTATTGTTTGAAACTTTAATGACTAATTCATAAATACCTTTTCAAAATTACTATGACTAAATATATTTTTCATGCCTCATTGGTGTATCCTCCAACTATGAGATGTCACAAGGGAAATGAGATTATGTACCGAGGTTATCTTGGCCACTAGAGAGTAAGGGTCCGTTTAATAAAACTAAACAAATTAAGTATTGAAAAATAAAGTACTGAATTTTATAAGTATTGAATTTGTATTGAAAAATTATTTGATAAATTACTGTTAATTGAATACTGAAGATAAATATACTGTTTGATAACTGTAAATGTTGAATGTTAAAAATGATATATTTTACATATTTATTCTTATTATCATTGTATTACAGATTATCCAACATAAATCGAATCTCTATTTAATTTTGTTTACTTTAATTATTAATTATTATAAAAAATAAAATCACTAAAAATATATCCATAAATAAATCATAAATCTAAAAAAGAAATAAAATTATTTAAAAATTAACCAATAAAATCTAAACTTTTTAAAACTATTCAAATTTTTAATATAAAAATAAAAATTAATTAATAACCAGTTAATTTACTATTCTCTCTCTTAAATTAATAATGAAAGAGAGTTAGAGTTAAGATTTGTGGTGACGGATAAAAACAACGGAAAAGACAGATTAACAAACTAAACTGTAGCGTGAATGAGAAAACGAAAAAAAAAAGAAAAATAGAGGATAAAATGATAATTTAAAAAAAATTGTTGAAAATTTTCAGCCCTCAACATTAAGTAGGTCTCTATCTACTTAATATGTTCAATGATTTTTTACTTAAAATTTTAAATTTTCAGCTCCCAATATTTTTTATCAAATATATTTAAAATTTCAAGCTATTTAAAATTTTAATTTTCAATAGTTTGAACATTTTGAGTGCGTTATCAAACAATCCCTAAGTGTTTTAGTATTCCACAACAAATATTTGAATGTATCTTCTAATTTTAAGTCTCATTTTAAGATGATCTATCTTTTTACTTGGATTTGTCTTTATAGTAAACATTCACTTGCAACTAATAATAATAAATTTTCTCGAAAATCATGGTATAACTTTTTGATCTCATTAGGGTGGAGAACATGTTTCTCTTCTATCATGACATAATATTATTATGGATGTGATAATATATTAGATTGAGACTTGAATATTCTAGTATCATTAAGAAAAATAATAAAAGAAATAAAATAATAAATAAGATGAGAATATGATAAAATATATGAAACTGGGCTATGAGTATAACCCATCTGTGTTTTCTAGAGAATGATCAGAATGACAATATTATAGGGATTGATTGCATAATCATCTGACTTCTTTGTAAATTTGTTTTTGGTCTGAGAAGGTTCGACACATTTTTCTATTCTAGTATAGACTATGAGCCCTTGGTAGTCAAGTCTTCTAGTTGTCAGTTTAATATTAGTCTGTATTAGTGTAGACTTTTATATTAGTACATCATCTAGGTTTAAAAGAGATTCTCTTACTTGGGAAAGCTCACTTTATTCATGTTCAATATAATTTGAATTTGTTGGTAGATATGATGATTACATATAAGTAATATCATATTGAATATCAACATGTTTAGGTTGAATATCTACAGTTGTATTCTCAAAAAATATATATTCATGATCATAATAATTTTCAAGCCCAGATACTTGTTGTCACAATTTATAGCTGTATGTTTATATTTTTTTACTTTTTATATTGCTATATTATTATTGATGAGAACACTCAATATGTGAGATGTCTCAATTCATTGATTCATTATATAAGAGCATTATGTGCTTTTGTTTTCTAATTAGAACTTATTGAGCATATATTTAATGTTGGCTTAGAATTTAACGTGATATCAGAATCAAAACATTATAGGTGCAAAACCTAGGATTTATGAGAGACCAGACGGATTGTGTCAGGGTAATGCGCATGCTTTATTGCAGATTAGAGGTGCACATCCATGTGCACCTCTAATCTGCATACCCACCTTTTGCAAAGGGCATCAATGCATGATGCATCAATGTCATGAGATGGTGGGGGCACCTAAAAAATACATGAATTTTAAAGTCATTTTTAGTAAAATCATTGGACACTCGAACCCAAATGATTGAGGTGGCAATCACATTTCTGGGCCTGAAAATTGTATGCAATCAGATAGCATAAATTATAGTAGACAGCAATAACTAATTTGGGTTGGAATCCATAATTTTCGGGATAGTAGATTTGGAATCTCCAAAATTAGTATTTCAAATTTTTGCATCCACAAATTGTGCCCTGAAAAACAAAATTCGGCGGTGGTACATTTGGAATCCCCAAAATTTAGGAATCTGAATTTTGATAATAATAAATCAAGTCTTGAATTAACTGGGATAGTTTTTTGATTGAGTACTAAAATTTATTTATTTTAATTTATATTTTAATGCAATTTAATTTTTATATTTTAATTGGTAAACATTAAATTTTTTTCTTTGAAATTAATTGTTTAAACTTTAAAATAAAAGCCGGTGCCACAATGGCACTGCTAGTATAACTCAACCACTGGCCAGACAAACTAGTTGGGCCTGAGCAATGGCTGGTGGCCACTGCACTGGGCCATTGGTCAATGTCGGGTGCCCACTTGCCACTGCCCAGTTGCACTGTACCTATAGAGTGCAGATTGCACTGCTGATTGGTCTGGCAACTGGTTAATGGCTGTGCTATGTCATTGCTAGCTAGGTCTAATGCGATCTGGTCTGACCCGGCACAACTCGGCATGTCTGATTGAGGATGGTGGGCCTTCTGGCAGTGTCAATCTGACCTGCCATTAAATCATGCTGACACAGCAAAGCCAAAGAACCTATTTGTGTCGAAATGGGATAATGGTCTGACATTGACTGGGCAACCAAATTTTGGGTCGTGCCAGCCCGACACAGTCCATTCGACACATTTAACAATTAGTGTGTGATCTATTTGACATTATAAATATTCATTAGCTATCAAAGTTCTAGGAAACCTATCAACCCAAGCGTGGGGATACTATTTCAAACTATACAATAACTTTTTCAACTTGCATACCAAGTTTTGTTTAGACACGTTCTTTAGTCCTAGGGGCACGTCAATGTGTACTTCATTTTCAAAATCTTTATTCAAGAATGTATTATCGATATCAAGTTGTTATTAATCTTGATTTACTACCTAGGAGAGTAACCCTTAAATTGTATTCGATTTGGTCACGTGCATGTTTTATGATATTAGAGTTGTCAAAGGGATCGTGTCATTTTTTAGTGGCCTTATCAGGTCATTGTGTCATGTCGGGCATGACCTGATATGGAACATATGTTGTGTCTGACATGACACTACTGAGTCTGCCCATCCCGACTTGGTACAATGATCATGATTGTATGCATACTTCTGTCTAACATGTTGGTTCGTCTTTAGTCGTGCTAGATCATACTAATTTTGTGGGTAGCATCATCACATGCACCATCCACCGGACACCTCCATTCTCATGACACATCGATGAGGTTGCTGTAGCTGTTGGGAGTGTGCACGTATTCGCTTAATGGTAGGCATAGGCTCTAGCCATTGTGTGGAGTTATGGTGAATCCACACCCATTAGCCATTATTGGGACTTTTGTCCTAGTGGCATTTGCCACTTCAACTTGGTGGGTTTCATTAAAAAAAATCTTATCATGTGGATATGTCAAATAAATATAAATAAAAAATATTAAAAAAATCTTGTTTTTTTTAAATGGGTCCAGGCATGGGTGGATCACAGAAATTTGGTTATCCAATTTTTTGTGTCCCTTGAATCATTCTTGGTCTAGGTCATTGTCACCGTGCTAGTGGATTATTGATAGAAACATGAATATAATGAGAGAAATCCATACCATTGTGAGTATTAGATACAATATATTTGATTCTAATTATTGAGAGTACTAAGTCTGTAGAGGTTTTTTAGTTTGTTCAATTGTTCTCCTTATGTGGGAATGTTGGGTTTCTATGATAGGTTGAATAGTGACAATTTGAACAAAAGCATAATGTATAAACAAGAATAAAGTCTAGACTAATTTTTACAAGATGATTGGATAGTACAAAAATGAATTGATTGAATTAAACAAGATCCAAAATTTGTTATTGTTTGGAACTCTCCCCTTGAATGTTGGATTTGGGGAAGTTGGATTGACTCTCAAAGAAGATGATATTTATGGAATTGTAAATTTTCTTGGTAAGATGAAAATGCCATTTATAACCTTTTTGATATGAAAAGTGATTTTGGATTGGATTTGGTGTAATGATTATGATAAACATAAATGAATGAGATACAATCAAAGATTCTCAGATAAAGATTTGTAGTGAGAGTAGGAAAGTTAAAATGCATTGTGGTGAGAACTTGATGAAATATTTGGAATTTTAAAACATGACTTGGCATCCTGTTGATGAGTATGTTGATGTAAATACATCTACCCTCAAAAAGTGCTTAATATATTATTAGAGAACATATTTTCAATAAGAACTAATATGTTTTAGTCACTCTATTTTGTTTTGGAGTATCCACATAAGACCTTATATTAACAATTCCATATTTGCAATGCTGTTAAAATAATCGTTTGCATTGTTAGTTTTGAAAATTTGAATTTAACTTTTAAATTGGGTTGAAATCATTCTATGAAAAAATTGAGAAACTATGATTGTTTTAGATTTTTATTTCATGAGAAATATCTAAGTGGTTCTTATATGATTATTGATAACTGTAATAAATCATTGAGCCTCTTTGGTATTTTTTAATGTAATGGCTCCCAAATGTCACTTTGAATCATTGAAAAAGGATGTGACAATTTATATTGTAGACTTGAGTATGTATGTAATGTATGTTTTGTTAATTAATAAATTTTATACTAATAAGAATAAAAATTTTTATTAATGAACAACTTAGGAAATAATTTTTCAATATAAGCAAAATTTGTGTGGCCAAGTAAAGTCACAACATGACATGACTCTTAACTTGGATAAAATTAGAATCAAAGTTTTAAAAGACGAAAGCGTAATGCGAGACGTTTTTGTATTCATGAGGCGAGGCATATGCTTTTTGAGGCTCATAATATATAATTAATTAATATTTTATAAAATATAAAATAAAATAGCATAAATAAACACATGAAAATAATTCTTTAGACGAGCTCTTTCCCTCCTGCATAAAATAAAATAAAAGCCTCCACCATCCACCCCTCTCCCCCTCACCCCTCTCCTTCCACCCCTCTCCCTCTTGCCCCCCCTCTCCACAAGCACCATCGTGGAGCTCACTTGAGTTCCAGCAAGCTTGACATGGAGCTCCAATGAGATTCGGAGAGCTCCGGCGAGCTCGACGGGCTCCATAATGGAGCTCTAGTGAGCTCCTTTGTGGAGCTCGAAGAGCTTCTTATTGGAGCTCGACGGAGCTTCACGAGCTCCACGAAGGAGCTCGCTAGAGCTCCTCGAGCTCCATCGTGAAACTCGGCGAATCTGCACAAACTACAGTGAACTCCACGTCGAACTCGCTGGAGCTCGATGGAGCTCCTTCGTGGAGTTCGAAGAGCTCGTGGAGAGGGTTGGGGGATAAGGCAAACGGGAAAGGGGCAAGGGCGAGGGGCGAGAAGCAAGGGGCAAGGGCCAGGGTAGAGGCGCGAGGGACGAGGGTTGATTATCTAACTACGTTTTTTTCCCATCGAGCAGTTAGGTTTTTTTTTTCATCGAGCAGTTAGGTTTTTTTCCCGTTAAACAGTTACGTTTTTTTACAAATGACTCAAGGCGTTTTGTCGGCACCTCGCCCTTAGGCGTGCATCATGGCCGCCTCAAAATCACCTTTGAAAACCCTGATTAGAATTGAAAATAGTTATGCAATTAGAAGTAAACCTGGTAGACTCTGAAATACAACTTGATTGATGAACTTGTCTACTTGGGAGATTTCTTTGTTTGGGCAAGTGAAATCATTTATGCATATTAATATTGTCAATCACTTTCATTGAATTCCTTGCTTGAAAACATAAGAATTTGAATTGAATTTAGTTAGATAATTGAGATTCTGGGTGATCTGGCTGATAGGAAGTAAATTGTAGTTTAACTTAGAAATATAAAAAATATATTAGAGTTGTGAGTTCTCAATGATAGATGAACTAAAAGAAGAGTTATATTAGAAATTCTTTGTAATAAATGAGTACTAAAAAAATTAAAAGAAAATTTTTATAGAATATTATATGACTTGTCATCCTGTATGGAAGTGAATGTTGAGTGACCAAGAAATAAAATATTCAATTGATGATTATAACAAAGATGAGTATGATGAAATATTGGGTTATTAATAAAATGATTAAAATAACTTTTACAAATAATAAGATAAGAATAATTATCTGAGGTGATTTGGTCTTATTTAATGTAGACCTAATACACTGATTAGGAAGTATGAGAGTATGAGTGAAAAGAAAAAAAAACAAGAGGTAAGTCTAAAAGGAATTATATATAAATAATAAATAAGGATTTAACAATTAAAAAAATATAAGTATGAATATTTTTTTAATGGAGTCAATTAGACAAACATGATTTATAGAGTTGACCTCAAATAGTTGGAATAAAATTTGACTAATGATGATGATAATAATTAGTTATTTTCTAGATTCTCTTTAGTAGATTTATTTTTTATGTATTTTTTCGCATACTAAGGTATGTAAAAAGTCTCTAGGGCATGAGATATTTTTTTTGAATTATTGATATTTATAGTTAATCGAATATTTAAAATTGTGTTGGGCATTATTATGCATTGAGAAAAGATGTACGATAGAGTTTTAAATGTTTCTTCGATCCAACATTGCTTATATAAAAATAAAAGGGATGCGATTATTTTGAGATATAGTGTAGAGGTAGAGTTCAATGCGATGATGATATTTACCTATAAGATATTTTGGAAGTGATATCTACTCAAGTAATTTAGATGTGTATTCTTTTTTTTCCAATATAATTTATTGTGACAATTAGACAATGAGATATATAATTTCTAATTTGATATTTCATGAACAAATAAAACACATAGAAATGTACCATTTTTTTTATTGCAGAAGATTTAAGATAATACTATTATTATAACATATATCTTGACAGCTGAGCAATGAACATCTTCACTATGGTTTTGATGATATCTCATCTTAATTTTTTTTCATCTATGTTTAATATTATGGTTATGCACTAGTTTGATAGAGAATATTATTATTTTCTTATTATTTTGTTTGTTGTTTGTATTTTTGTTAGAAGTTTTAAACATGTGAGTTGTCCTAATAATTTTTGCTTATTATATAAGTGCAGTTAATGTATGGATTTTGATATGTGTTATTGCATTATTTAAGTTTATTTGTATTAAATTTATCATAAAAAATGTATGAATGTGTGAGTGATAAAATTTATAAAATAAGATATTCAATAGAACTTTTTTATTTCTTGCGAACGATATTAGAATACCAAGATTAGTGAGGCTAACTGCAAGATCATGTGGCTTATTAGGAGAATTGTATTTGGTTTGAGTAATTTGCATATGTCTCATTCTCCTAGTATAGACTTTAAGTTGTTGGTGGTCAAATATTCTAATTCCTAGCTCAACATGAGTCTGTACAGGCATGATCTCATGTATATATGTTGATTCCATAGAAGTGACATCATACTACAGTACAAAAAGTTCATACGTAATCAATAAATTATTCTCCCTATTACCTAGTAGTCCAAGCGGGACTTAAGGTGAGAAAGAGAAAGTAATGGATCTAGGTATAATTTCTAGAGTCACACCTTGTTAAAAATTATTTTTATATTCTTTTGGTATTAGAGTAATCAAGAAAGATACATTTTAATGTCCTAAGTACCATCTTATTTCATCTTGAGGAAAGATCATGGACAAAGTAAATACTATTAAAAATCCTGAAAGGCAAGCTCATCAATATCTCATTAAGACATAAAACATGACAAAACACATATTAGGAAAATATAAAAAAAGACATGTTTGTCGACATAAGTTTTAGTTAGAATTATATCTATCAAAAAATATTTTATAATACTCCTGTTAAAGAGAAAAGTCCAAATATCTAAACTATATGTCTATTTCCTTTCTTCAATCTTATTTTGTGGTAGTATATTAACACAAGATATAAGATATATGATTTCGTTATCCATATAATAAGTGTTGAAGTTATTTGACATATACCTGATGCATTGTAATTTTTTATTTTTTAAAATATTTTTATTAAATTGAATTTTTATTATTTAATGAAATATTCAAAATATAAAAAAAATTTGTAGTGTAGAATAAAAAAATATTGATATGAAATAAGAATAATTATCAATAAATATAATAAAATATTTGAAACTTTCTTGGTTTTCATTTTTATTAAGTCCTCATTTGTTTGAGTTGATAAAATTAAAAGTTTTGGTATGCTCGAATGAATTCTTACTCGTACTAATCTGATATGTAATATTGAAAGCCTTGGTATGCTTTTCTATTGGTACATCTCATATACTAGTTAAAAAATATCTTTCAAGCTCTGGTAAATGATTTTTAATTTGATTAGTGATAGGTGATCAAATTGAAAATGTATAAGCAAAGGGTTTAACACATCCAAGTACTTTGTAGGGAATAGTATCACTGATCATGAATAGATATATCCTCCATACCTAATCCCAAAAAATATTTTCCAACTATTTTTTAATGTTGTAGATAAATATTAGTACAACTGAAAATAAAATTAGAATTAAATTGTTAGGATGAAGAATGAGTAAAGAATGAGTTATTATTAGTATTATGGGTGATCTGAACTGAGACTTTTCTTTAGTGTGTGCTCTGAATTGAGATTCTTATCTCAACCTCTACTATAACTAGTACTATCTCAGCTATTAGCATTAATAATATGGGATATCTCTCCAATATTTCTTAATCTATCTCTTATAAACTAAACTGTTTGATGGTGTGACTCTAGTCTGGTATCAAAGTCTCTATCACCTAAAATCTGCTTCTTTAATTTTAAAAGGTAGTGTACCAATGAATATATGAATATCATACTCAGAAGTCTCTCAAATCATCTCTCTTCATAGCTTCCATTTATATGGAAACTACTTATAGGATTTATATAGTCAACAAAGTGAACTATATATAGTGTGTGGTAACATATTTTGACTCTCTGATCTCAATCTAAGAGGCTAAACAAATACATTGTATATCTATGTCATCAAATATGAGTATATAATGATCCATCAAACTCATAAATTACATGTAATGTAATAATAAAAAAGTTGAAGTCAAACTTTAACTCAATATACTATCACATTGCTACAAGAAGTTTTGGATTTGTATATAGCCACTTCTTACTCGAATTATCACTAGGTAGTTTTTATGTTAGGTTGTATAGTATTCCCTGATATTGGAATGAAGTCCTAACTTTATGGATTTTTGTGAGTAATTTTAGTTTTCTAGTTTCCAAATATTAATATGTAGAATTTTAATCTCCATAAATATGTTGTTCAAGTAATCCCACAAAAAATCACCCTTCAAGAAACTCTAATTTTGGTTCTGGCCAAATTTTGGACTCTAAAATTTGGGGTCTCTGAATACCTTTATAAGGAAAAAATAAATTAGGGTATTGGGTCACATAAAATCTTGTTGGAAAAGAAAGAAACAATTCCTGAATCTTAATTTATTTAAGTCTGACAGAATTTGTCATCATCATCAGTGGAAAATGTTGCCATCATTTTCTTCACAGCGTTGACATAGTGATGTTGATGGGTATTATCAATGGCGCACAGTAACGTGCACCTCCTTTTTTCTTTTGGCTGTGCATGTGCACTATAACATGCATGTACACATGCATTGTGCTTGCATGATACATGAATTTCTCTTCTTTTTAGGGTTTGTAACACAATACTAGGTAAATTTCATAAAACTCAAGTAAAAGTAACATACACAGAACTATCTTATTTCATAGGCAAGATTGATTGAGATAACACACATGTCAAACATTCCCATGGGGGTAACAAGAAATTAAAAAAATAAAAAGAAAACTTTGAAATAATAAATATATCATTCTTTCTCTTATCACAAATTTTCTTCAATACATAAAATTTTTTTATTTTTTATATTTTTCAATTAATTGAGTAAGTAGATATTATTCATAATAGATTACTTGGAATAAATTAAAATTGATTTTTTAAAATTTTTATTTTTTTTTTCTTAATCCCTGTTTAATTATTTTTTTTCAAAGTTTTATAATATGACTTATGAATTTATATCTTGATATTTATTATAATATTAAATATTTTATTTATTCTTATAAATGAAAGGCATAATGTTGCTTTATGTATCTTTTTGATTCTCATGATCTTATCAAACCCAGTCACTTAAGAAGAACAGACACGAATACAAACACGAGAATAATACATGACAGGATACATGGACACGATAAATTTCAAAAAACTTAGATACTGATATAACTAGGACACGACATAATAAGATAAAAATATATAAATATTATCCTTAAAAAGTAATTTAGATAAACAAAAAAATGCTCAAATATTATTTTGGGAGATTTATGTCTTGGGGTCTTGGGAACCCAAATAATTAACCTTAAGGCCTCATAAGACCTATAGTTGACCTCAAAAGTATGAAACAAGCAAAAATTAATGTTAAGGATATAATATTTTTGTAATACCTCATTTACCCCTGATGATGTGGAAAATAATAAATATTACATTTATTAAGAAAGAGAGAAAAGTCTTCCATCTTCTCTCTTAGAACAGCCGCTTATAATATTTTTCGTGTCTGTTGAGTCGCTTAGAACAGCCGCAACACGTGAGATGTCTCCCGTCGGCTGAAACTGCAAGTCCCCAAACCCAAGCAAAACCATTTTTGATTTTAATTTCCCTTGTTTATTAGGAGAAGAAAAATTGTGGCAGCCAAAATTAGCACATGTGGATGGTGTGTACGTGTTCGTCCGAGAGATGATGATGTGTTAAAATGTTAATATCATATAGGGCATTTTTTGTCATGGAAATGTTTATATCCTTAAAGTCAAATATAAGTGTTATGAGGCCTTAAGGTTAATTATTTGGGTTCCCAAGACCCCAAGACTTAATTCACCCTATTATTTTTACAAACATTCAAACATAAATATAAGAAATATTAAAACTAAAGATTAACATTTCTTTCTGAATTAAATAAAATAACTTTCAATTTAGGTTCATCAAAAGAAAAATCTGCAATCTCAATAATTTTAGCATTTTTAATATCCATAGAGTTAAATCTATCATCTCTAATATCTTATATTTTAAATTCGTTTTCATTATAGTTTGAAGATCTCCTTAACAGAAGTTAAAGATTATTATGAACATAAACTAAGTCTTTAGTTCTTTGTGGTGTCAATATATTTTTCTTTATAGAATGAATGAAATTATATGTGCTTCAATTTCTTTTACAACATGAGGATGAACAAGATTGTCTTAGTAATTTTAATGCTATAGATTGAAGCATTGGTGTAGAAGCTCAATGAACAATTTGCATTTAATAGGACTCGTGTACCACTTATCATTGATAGAATCACAACTAGAAAATTTTTTCAAAACTATTGAAAAGATAGCATTCTCATCATTTACTTGCCTCTTTTCACCTTCATTTAAAAATTATCTTTCAAAATATTTTTTTTCTTATTATTTCTATATCTTGATGTGGTGGAACATGATCATGAGACTTATCAAATTATTATTGACTATAATACCTGCAAGTTGAATTATAACATAATTTATAAAAAGTAAAATATCATAATATATCATTTATATTTAAATTATCAAAATCTATAATTTAAACTCTTAAGATTATCTTGTATTTAAGGAATGAGCTATGAAAATATAAAAGTGTGTGGCTTTTATTCTATTTTTTTACCAAGATTTTATTCACAATATCAAAAAACTTACAAGTAAAATTACAAAATAATTCATATAAATTCAAATATATTTAAAAATTTAAAACTTTTAATTAAAAATTTAATATTTGATTAATAAATTTAAATTATACCTTGAATTTTCTATGGGGCTTTTATGTTCTTTCTTATAACTGGCTTTCTTTATTTGTTTAATCATTGAATCTCATCACTCATAAATATTATGAATGCAAGGGTTGTCAGTGTCAGCTAATCGAAGTATCTCATACATGAGAGTTATAAAGCTGAGGATATAATCTACATCAATCCAAAAGTTTTTTTTTTAAGTTTTTATCCTTACTTCTTATGCTTTCATTAAATCATCTTTTTTATACTTTCCTATTCTTCACGTATCACTAATTGCTCCAAGTCTCTTTTTATTGTCTTAAATTATTTAAGTATAACAATAGTTGAAGCAAAATATATATCAGCCATTGAAAGTAACTTTAACTTATAATGATGATTAAACATCTACAATCTCATTGAATGATTCATAATAAAATTCTTGATGAAAAAAATATCACTTAAAACTTGAGAGATTCAACCACATTGTTTCATCATATCATCATATCTTGGGTGTATTGCTGGTGCACAAATATTCTTTAAAGTAAGATTGATAGTATGAATCACATATGGGATCCAAAAGATATGTCGAAACTTTACTTCCATAATGTGTCCTACTAGGCTACTACTTTACAAGCGGTAATATTATCAGTTATAACTTGAATTATTTTTTGATCAATCTCTTGTATAATGTTAATCAACAAATTATCTATAAAGTATTTGTTCTTAGTCTCTCCTTCATGGTTTATTACTTTCAAAAATATTGGTCTATTTTCTGAGGCTGTCATTATGTTAATAAGTGGTCTTCTTTGAGAATCTAATTATCTATCACTGCAAATATTTACTTCTTTTTCATTTCAAGTCTTTTTAATTGGTTTCAATAGATTCTCAATATTTTTTTTTTCACTTTCTATAATAATATTATTCTTAATGCATTATAGCATGGTGGGACATAACTTGGAAGTTGACTTGTATTTTTAAAGGGCACGAGCATAATAAAGATTTCTAGCAAAGTGAAAAGACAACCCGCTAGTATAAAATATCTTAGCTATTTCACTGTTAATTATTTCACATGCACCAATATTGAATACTTTTTCAATTGATCTCATGTGTCCCTTTCTCTTTTTTAGATCAATTGCACTAGTACTAGTAGAAGAATTTTTAAAATCAAAATTTATAATGCTTGATGTGGGTAAAGGAACTTGGTTAAGATTAGATTGTTTCATCTTTTGTTCAATTTCATTTTTTGTTCAATTTCTTCTATTACCCTTCACATATCAACCAAATTTTGATTTGTCACTTTAGTACAAGATGCAACCCTAGCTCCTTTAATTTTCAGCAAGTGAGCCTTGACTTTATAATATGATTCTCTATATATTTGTTTACATGAATTGTATTGAAAAGTAATGTTTTATTCTCTTTTTTCTTTATCTAATTTTATTTTTTTCATGACTTGCCTTCATAATGGAGCATTATCATCATCTTGATTATTCTATTAATTACTTGAAGACTCAAAATTATGACTCATTGTATTGTATAATTCTGCATAAAAAAATAATGCATTTAAATAAATCTATATTATTTCAAAACCTAATTAATCAAAATTTTTTCTCCATCCATATAATTAGACTAATTCCATATAAGTTATATTTTTACATATTATATTCATTCATTCAAAATAAATTATAAAATAAGTATACTTACATATTATATATTACATATTTATATATTATTTGTATAAAAATTAAAATCATGCATTTAAACCCCCCTGCTCCAATTTCATAATTTCATATAATTTTTTTGTTTATTACATATTGCATATATTAAATAGATAATAATATTTAAAAATTAAAATAATACATTTAAATCCTTCCCCCTTCCCAACCATGTTACTGCTTCGAACCTCACCCCCCCCCCCCCCCCCCCCCCCCCTATGTTACTGCTTCCCCCCTCCTTCCTCACCATTACGGCATTACCTTTTCTCTAAGTTTAAGGTTCAAAAGTTGTCAAGGTTGTCGGGCACTTGGCATTGACTCGGCGTAGTCGGGCACTCGGCATTGACTCAGCATCGTCGGGCACTCGGCATTGACTTGGCGTCGTCGGGCACTCGGCATTGACTCGGCGTCGTTGGGCACTCGGCATTGTCGGCTACTCGGCGTCATCGGCTACTTGATGTTGTCTAAGTTGTCAAAGCTATTGCACATATGTTTTATTTTAAAGTCATAATTTATACGTGTCAGATATGTATTTGACACGTTTGTTCGATATGTCACTTGATGTATCAGACACAGATTGATTAAAGATACAGCACGTGACATATCGGACATGTATCCGACACATGTCTTGCACATGTCTGATACTCGGACATGCTTGTAGAATATCGTATGCATGCTTATGAGCCAGTCACTATATAATACATTTGTCTCGCATGACTCTCCAAATTATAGTAATATCATCTGGCCTTAGAGTATTTCAGATATTATTTTCTTAAGAGCTTGTCTAATTTTTATTGGTCTTATCTTGAATATATATTTAAAGTTGTTTAGTTATTTAAAACTCTTTATATTAAAACTTGAATTTGTGAACTTATTTAAAATATATCTTTTTTACTTGTCTTTATTTTTAATTAGGATTTAATTATTTTCATTCTCTTTATATTAAAATATATTGTTTGGCTCTAGAGTAAGTACTATTTTCATTCTTAATACTTAAGAAAAAAACATGCTAAACATCATGAAAATATATCTACTTTATGGTATCATCTTTCATTTTCCAAGCTTGGGATCATAAATGCAAACTTAGTTGACACAGGTGAAATTCCTAAATAATGTAATATTTATTGGAACTGGTTTATACTAAAAGTTATTCAAGATTATTTTCTTGATTTGTATCTATTTGCTATTTTAAAAAAAAAAATTTTTAATAAGCCAGATTATAAAAAATACTTGTGTCCTTTATTCTTTTTGTAGATGATTTGGTACATAAAGATTAGTTTACTCACAGTAGATTGAATTATCAATACTCATCAAATATAAATTTGTTATTCATAATTTAGATAGAATTGGACACCCTATCAATAAGATTAGCTTACTCACAAGGTGGCATGACAAATGTTGGAATTTTTTAGATTTTAGATATTTTTCTTTATAAATCTAAATTGGAATTTTTTTTATTTGATTCTTAAGAAAATATTAGTCTTTAATTTTAATATTATGTTTATGTTTGAATATTTATAAAAATAATGTTTGAGTAATTATTGTTTATTTATCAAAATTATTTTTTAAGTAGAATATTTATAAGGATAATTATTTTTATTTTATTGTATTATATCCTGTTCTTGCCTTATTTATATCCTAATTTTTTAAAATTTATCATGTCTCATCATCTCATATCTTCTTGGTTGTATATGTATCCGTGCTTTTTAGACAAATAATATCGACTTATTTTTCAATTTGTTGAATTCCTAACAATGATATCAGAGAAAGTTATTTTAAGAATATGAAATTAATTAACCTAAATAGCGACAGGTGACATTGTGACATGGCAAATGTTGGAATTCTTGAGATTGTGGATATATTTTGTGATGAATCTGAATTAGAAGCTATTTTATTTGATTCAGAAGGAAATGCTAATTTTAAATTTTAGGATTACTTATGTTTATATTTGACTGTGGAAGCAGCCACGACCAACAACAATGTCAGGGACATTTATACTTGCTAATGATGGTCATTGTAGAGGCTGTCATGACCAATCATCACACTGAAGATTATATTCAAAGTTGACAATGACATATATGATGGTTGATGAGGCTGATGATGGAAGGATCTGTCACGACCAACCAGAGGCAATAAAGATGACAAATCTCACGGTTGTAACAACTAACGATGAAGGAACTCACGTCAGAAGACATTGACAATGGAAGACTACGTGGCCATAATTCCAAATGTTTCAAAAAAATTGGGCGGATTTTTTTCTTTGCTATTATGAACATTGTCCCAATCATATGTAGCTAAACTAGGAAGATTTGCATGGTTTAAGGTACTTCCTATAAGTGAGATGTCTTATAACATACATAGTTGGGGTGTTCAACATATGGATATGCTTGATGTTTAGTCATCACATATTTGTGGTATAATATTATTTGTAACATGGTAATATTTGTGGAATAGTTTTGTGTGTGACATGAAATTATATATTTTTTCTGGGCTGAAAGAAAATATATTTTTAAAATTAAAAAAAAAATTCTCAGATTTTAAAAATATCTAAGTGGGCGAGAGAGTTAATTAAGTGTATCTCATTGTCTCCATTATTGGTATGAAAATTATATAAGTTAGTTAGAGTGTTGACCTTGATGTCTTCCTCTTATTGGACTAACTGATTTGTAGATATGCTTAGCACACACTATCGTAAAATAATTTTATAGATTGATTAAATGAATAAATTTTAATTTGAAATATTTATTGGTAATCAATTAGTTTAGAATTAGATGATAATTTATACTTTGCTATAAATAATAATATCCTCTCTATCTGAATCATTATTATTTATATGATCAAATATAAGTTATCAATTTAATCTTATTTGACATAATCATTACCTAAATAATGAGATTAATATAAATTAATTTATCTAAACAAATAATAAACTATAGACGTCCTCCTTTTGAGACATATTATTTAGTGAAAAATTCATGCAAGAATTATATGAGGGAATTAATTCTTGTATTAGAATTCAAACTAATAATGATCATTATAAAATCATTTACAAGAAAATATCTTTGAACTTACTCGCAACCTTTTTTTAAGAGAATAAATTGAATATAACCAATTATATTGATTAGTAGAGAAATTTTGACATTGTCTTGATTGCTGATAATTATAAATTTATACTCACTGATCTGTGCTAAACAAACCTCAACAAGTAGTTGCTGATGAGAAAGTTAAATTTTATAAGAAATTAGTGAAAACTAATGAGACATTTGGATATTATATTTTGGATTTCATGTCAAATGTACTCTAACGTCAATACCAGTTCACGACTACTACCTATGACATGTCTAATTTCAAATAAATATTTGAGAATCAAACTTATTCTGTCAGATAAAAGGCTATGTGAAATATGATGAACATTACAATGGCTGAAAACATTCATGTGAGAGATTATGTTCTCAAGATTATTAATCTTTTGAATGAACTGGAGATCTTCGAAGATGAGATTGATACAGATTCATAAATTGATATTATTCTTCAATCATTATCATAATTTTGTGAGCAATTATATTATGTTAAAAGATAATTTTTATGTTATTAAAGTATTTATACTTTACTATAATAATGTAAGTCAAATTTTGAGACTTATCTTTGACACATACTTAAGTTTTATGTTAAATGATATAATTCTATCATACTTAAGTACTATTAATTACTTATCACATAAGAAAAAATATATTTTTGACATGAATTAGATCTATCTCTAGCACTTGTATCTGGGTTATATAAATCTAAAATGGAATTCAAGATTGGTTAAAGATAACCTAAATGTGTCAAATGGGCCTGGTCGGCCCGGGCCTGGCACGACACACTACAGTGCCATGTTAGGCGCACCCTCGGCATCGGTCGTGTCATGCCGGTCCAAGGGATTGGCTCGTCATGCTGTGCCAGGCACGACATGAGTGCCTGGCACGTGGGTATGGCACGCGTGATCACACACCGAGCATGTCATGACGAGCCGACACCCTATGGGGTCGGCTCGTCGAGCCCCGAAAGGGCGAAGACGCACGGCAGTGCGCTCTTGAAATCTTAATTTTTTTAAAAATTAGGGTTTTGGCCAGATCTGAACCCGGCTAACCAGGCTGAACTTATGGATTTTGGGCCATGGGCCCGTGCCAAATCTGACCTCCACAGAACTGTGCCGGACCAAGCATGGTAGCATGGTTAGGCTATCTAAAACTGGGCTAGGCTGGCCGACGCAGCCCATTTGATACCTTTAGATGGGCCTTTAGGTATATTAACAGTAAAAATACTTCTAGCATGCAAGTTTTACTTAAAAGAAAAGTTAACCAAATTACCCTTTGCATCCAAAGACTATAGAGCTGAAGAGCTAATTTAATTAGTTTATTTTAATTTATGTGGGCCCATGACAATCCAGATAAGATATGATTTTTAAGTATTTTATCATTTTCATTGATAATTACTCAAATTATAAATATATTATTTGACATTTTATACGTTTGTTGCTTTTAAAAAATTTAAAGAATATAGGATGGAAATGAAAAAATGTCATAATAAATATCTCAAAATATATTGATATGATTGTGGTGATGAATATCTATGAGTGTTTAGGGTTTACTCATTTAAACAAGAGATCACATCTCAATTGTTCATACTTGGTATTTCACGGCAGAATGGTGTGACCAAAAGAAGGAATAAGATTCTTATGAACATGATAAGGTCAATGATAACTTATTTGGATATGTTTGATTCTTTTTAGGGATATGCATTAGAAATAATAGATTATGTTTTGAACTTGTATTTAAGTTAGTACCTATAACTCTAAACTAATTGTGGACTGGACATAAGTCTAGTCTGAATTCTATTCTTTTGTGGGGTTGCTCTGCACACATGCTAAAAGAAAAAAATAGGTAAACGAAAAACAAAATTAAAAGTTTATTTTTTTGTGAGATATCCTATAAGAACAAAAAATAATTTATTTTATAGTTTAAATGATTAGATGTTTATTGTTAATATCAATGCCGGATTCCTAGAATATGACTACATTGCAAACCACAAACCTAAAAATAGAATTGTTCTAAAGAATACCAGATGGTAACATCTTTGATAATAATGATAGAACTATTAGTGATAGTATTGATATTAATTTTTGTGAGCCTGTCATTAATATGACGGTAGCATAGCCAAAGGGCAGTGATCAAATAGTTCACATGAATCAATATTTAAAAAATGTATCATTGAAAATATATAATCAAAAAGAGTGTCTTTTCGTAGCAGGAGAATTATTTATCAATACACATGATATATACTCTAAAGAGAGTCTAATGATAAAATTCCCAATAAGCTAAATACTAATCTCGGAAATTATGATGAAGTATATTGAGATAAAGATGTAGAATGCTGATAAATAGTTATGGAATTAGAAATATAATCAATATAATTCAATCATGTATGGGAACTGTAGAATTGCCTTATGGAATAAAACCCATAAAATACAAGTGGATTTATATGAAAAATTGAGGGATAGATAATAATGTTGAGATTTATAGAATTAGATCTATTACAAAAAGTTTTACTCAAAAAGAATAAATAAATTATTAGAATTTTTTTTTACTAGTAGCAATGTTAAAGTTAATCCAGATTCTTTTGTCTATTGTAACTTATTATAACTATATGATTTGATGAATGGATGTAAATATTATATTTTTAAATAGACATTTTGAAGAATATAACTATATAATGCAGCCAAATGATTTCATAGAGAAAGACCACGAGGACATGTTGTATAAGTTAAATAAGTTTATTAATGGACTAAAATAAATTTCTAGATTTTAAGATACTCATTTGATCAAGTCATTAAATCTTATGACTTTGTTCAAGTCAAGTTTAATATTATGTGATATTTTTGATATTATACATTGATAATATTTTGTTTATTGATAATAATGTGATCTTATTATCTTCAGTTAAGATTTGGTTATCCAGTCATTTTGGTTATCCAGTCAGATGATTTTATAGAGAAAGATCAAGAGCATATACTGTATAAGTTGAATAAGTTTATTTATGGACTAAAACAAATATTTATATCTTAGGATACTTATTTTGATCAAGTCTTTAAGTCTTATGGCTTTGATCAAGTCAAGTTGAGTATTATGTGTATACAAAGAGAGGTAATATTAATGTGATATTCTTGATATTATAAATTGAAAATATCTTATTCATTGACAATAATGTGGTCTTATTATCTTTAGTTAAGATTTGGCTATCCAATCAATTTGACATGACAGATTTAAGAGAATCTTGAGATCAAACTTTTATGAGATCACAAGCGAAGAATATTGAGTTTATCTTAAGCTATTTATATTAATTAGATATTGATTCGATTTAGTAATTAAGATTAAAAGATTTTTTTTTTAGTCATGAAATTGCCTTATCAAAGAAACAATATTCTAAAATACTCAGAGAGAAAATAAAGATAGTTTCTTATGTATTTATAGTAGAAAATCTCATTTATGCGATGCTTTGTATTAGACCTGATATCTATTATGCTATTAGCATTGTTAGCATATATCAATTTAATCTAGATTGAAAGCATTGAATAATAATGAATATATAATTAAATTTCTAAAAATGACTAAAAATTATATATTAGTATACCAAATGGACAATCTTATACCTGTAGGGTATACAGATTCAGGTTTTCAATTAGATGATAATTTAAGAAAATCTACCTTGGGCTATTTGTTTATCTTTGTAAGTGGAGCAATAAGTTAGAAAAATATCAAACAATATTATATTGTTAATTTCACTATAAAAGTTGTGCATATTGTAGTTTTGGTAGTTTCTAAGAAGGCTGTGTAACTCAAAATTTTTTAAGACCTAAATGTTATTCCTTCTATGTAATCACATATTATACTTTATTATGATAATAATGAAATGGTTATAAATTCAAAAGAACATAAAATTCACAAAAAGACAAAACACATCGAGCCCAAGTATTATCTAATAAGAGACATTCTGAAGAGAGGGGATGTGGTGATGATGAAAATGGCATCAACAAATAACTTGGCGTATTCTTTTATAAAAAGTTTTCCAACTAAAATATTTGACAGGCTTGTGAAAAGGATGATAGTCAGACATATGACATTATGACTTTAGTTTTAGTGGGAGATTATTAGAGTTAATTTATACTAAAAGTTATTTAAAATCATTTTATTGATTTGTATCTTTTTTTTATTTTAATAATTTTTTTTAATTAGTTGAATTGTAAAAAAATATTATCTTTTATTCTACTTGTAAATGATTTGATACTTGTTGAATATAAGTTTTTAGTTCATAATATAGATATAATTGAACACTCTATTGATAAGATTGTAACATTATATTTCAGTGAGTTAATATTAGTATACTTGAATGTATTGAATGGGGCTATTACGATATTATTATTTTATATTGACTCATAAAATAAAATATATCTAGTTATTATAAGTATCTTTACTCTTATTTTTGAGATATTTATTATTTACGGATATGTGTTAATAGTTATTTTGATTCAAAAATAATAAAGTCAAAATAGATTTTAGAGCCCTATGAATTAAATAATTTTATTAATCATATGGTAAATATTATTTAATGATAGAATTCATATCCTATTAAAAAGATTGATGATATATCGTTAAAGATGTTTATAAGTTTTGATATTATCAAACTCTTTAAATGAATTTTAATCTAATAATAATAAATTCAACAAAAAATATCAAAAAAAATAATTAGAGATTGATTAGATTAGATTGTTAGTAATTTTATTTAATTAATAAGTATCTGTGATATTATTATGAAAAGTTTAATTTCTAATAATTAATAAAAGACAATATATTTTGAATAAGTGAGAAAGTATAATTATAATTCTGTAGTGGTATAAATTATAATTAATATAAATTATTATGCGAAATAATTTATAGTGCAAGGCTGAAATCTTATTAAAGGTGCCAAATGGGCCAAACAGCTCGGGCATGACCCAGTTCAGTCGTGCATGACCCATCACAACATGATACATAATTATGCCTCATGCTAGGCTATGCTGCCTCATGGTATAATTCGTGCCGTGTTGGATCAACATGAACTATGTCTCGTGCCGGGCTGGGAACAACCTATGTGTCTGGCTCGGTGGCATAGTTCACCAGCCCTGTTGACCACCCAATGTGGTGGTCTAATATTTTTTAAAAAATTCATTCACATAAACTAGATGTTACTTAAGTGGCCAGATGGTGCTTACGTGGTTGGTTGTAATTGGCTGGACACGTAAGCCGTCCATCCATTACATTTTGATGCAATAGATTCTGCAAGCATGGTACGACATGGTCTGACATTGCTGTGCACTTTGTCGTGCTACCATACCATGCTGGGCCGGCCTAATGAATCTCATGGATTGCCTGACACGACATGGGAATTATATCGTGTCGTGTTTGGCACGGCCATGCCTAGCAAAGATGTGCTTTGCTGGTATAGTATGATCTATTTGATATCTCTAGATCTTATTTGGGTTGAGATCCATTTAGAAGCCTTATCAAGAAGTAATTAATGAACTCTTATATTTTTTTTGTTTGTTTAAAATATATGTATATATGTAATTAGAATAATTAATTAAATTAGTAAACCAATTAATTCGGTTTGACTATTAAATCACATTAATTTTATTTATATTAAAGTAATTGTAATTATGTATATTTATATTTTAAATAAATAAATTCTGATTCTTAATATTATAAGAAACCGAACAAATTTGATTTGAATATAAATTAATAATCAGTTTTGATTGTAATAATATAAAAGGATAGACATCGATTGGACAACATTAATACACTATAACTTCATAATCTTTGTTGTGTCATTTTGGAGTTGTGGACATGCGAGAGAAGTTCATTTGACTGAGCCAAGCTTAAGGTATGTTTCTGCCCATAATATTTATAAAATAAAATTAAAATAAAATAATCTCAATCCACAAGTAAATATCAACTTATTTTTTGAGTTGCCGAACCTCTAACAATAATAAAAAAAATAAAAAAATAAAAAAAAATTAAAAATAAAAATAAATGATAGAACTAAACCTACAAACAAAATTAAATCTCAATATTATTCAAAACATCAGTAAATTATCATATGACGAATCAATGTGATGTGAAATGCCATTTTAGTACCATCAAATATATTGTCCAAATCATACTTCTCTAATGAGAAAAAATGTAAAGATTTTAGATTTCACATTCATCAGTATCCTTTTTTTGGCACAGCAATGTTGCTGGGTTCATCTACATCACAGACATTGACCTTCAGAGGTAAACTTTTGTTTTCTTTCTAGGTCATCATAGAAGAGATTCTGTTTCAAAACATGGTTGCTCAAATTCCTGCATGAATTTTTCAGGAGGAAAATTACATTCCTTTCACCAAATTCTGGCCGGCTTCCAGGCCATATTTTGATTGCGGGAACATTAACATGGCTTGAAATATGAAGCACATAATCAAGTTATTCATTGGCGTCATAACCCACATCTTGGCAGCTACATTAATGAGTGTGAACCAGGCGTTGCAAGGTTCCACACTATGTGGGGATCACCACCAAGTTAATCCTAGATCCACTTAATTCTATTTTTAATTCCTGCCATGTGTCATGGACTCATTATATGGGGACTGGCATGTTCTGATATAATGCTTTATAATTTTGTATATTAAAATGTGTTTTAAACTGCAGTTACTTATTAACAAAAAACTTGAATGTCTATTCCCAATTAAAAATAACTGTTCTCATAACGAAACCATCGGGGGCTTTCCAAAAATTGAGATTTGGCCATAGAAGGATCAAATTTTATCTTCACTACAGGATTTGAGAATGAATGTAGAGCTGGGCCACCTCGAATGGCATGAGCCTCGTGTAGGGTTTGGTATATTCACTCTGAAATTGGATGCCATTGATGACTGATGTTTACCTTTGGATAGCAGACAGTCCAGTCTGCTGCTCCTGTGATCCCCAACCACAAAACGAGCTTACCCAACTCCTGATCGAAACTATTCACAATTGCTGAAGATCCAAACTTGGTGGTGTATTGAAATGAGGTCCAGGCCAGGCAGATGCATGGCTTTTTGATATGTGATAGGCTTCCTTTCAACTTCAAGGGCACAAGAATTTTTTTTTAAAGAAAGAATAGATATTGGATATAGTATTTTACTTCAATCAATTGACACTGCCTCTTCCTTCTGTGAGGGTGTTTTATGAAACAGCCTTTAGTACTGCTTGGAGACAAAAACTCCAACCCCTGGTACTGCCACTGGGAAACATGAACGAATTCCTGCTTGCCCCATGAAGCTATAAACACCAGAGCAAGCACTGATAATACTTGATCAGAAATACCTATAAATATTACAAATATATCTTTTTTTGTGAAATACATTTGAAGATGGCTCGGTGCTTGTGTGCTTTTGACCGTCAGCTAGTTCTTGCCATATTTTAAAAATTTCTTGGCAGGATCAGCTTGGTCTAATTCCCTGAGTTAGAAACCTGGTGTAGTTTTGCCTGCCTGAAGATTATTTAGGCTAGGCATGGTGGGATCATCATTACGTTGTTGATTGGGTTGGGTTTGGTTAGATTGAATTTACCTGGGGGTTTGAATATCATGGCAGGATCATCATTATTATTAAATGCAGTATTGAATGAATTTGCCTTAGGATTGTTTATCCTAGTTGGATCATCATAATTATATCTGCCTGGTCATGTCATTTAAAAAATATCAATATGTTTAAGAGAATTGTTTTAGGGATCAGTGGCTTAAATAATTGGAGTGTAGTGTTTGTAATTTACCATAAATAATTAGAGGGGAGACCTGGTAATATTCTCCATTCACTTTGTGACAACTATACTGGTGAACCTGAATTGCTTATGGACTAGTTAATCATGCTTATAAAGAACAGCCCTGGTTGGTGGTTTGGTTGTTGGTATGTGCCATCCAGGCTCGTAAAAAGCTATTGTCAGCAAATGCAATAAATTATATGTAGATATGGTTAAAGCAAGAGGATGGAGAGAGGGCGAGGAACATGAAAAAAAATGCCAAGCCCTAACAGATAACTTTGGGCACATACAAGAAACCAAATTCATCAATGCTTGCCAAGCTCTTGAAGAAGTGATGCCGTGTATCCAACTCCAAGAGTTTTTGTTCGTATTCCGCTATGGAGAGAGGGCGAGGAACATGAAAAAAAAATGCCAAGCCCTAACAGATAACTTTGGGCACATACAAGAAACCAAATTTATCAATGCTTGCCAAGCTATTGAAGAAGTGATGCCGTGTACCCAACTCCAAGAGTTTTTGTTCGTATTCCGCTATGCAGAGATGCAAAGGAAAAAGCTCTTCCATGAGCTCAAGATTCAGGAAGATGCAAAGCAATTAAAACAAGCACAGAGTGATCGTGGACCACTCTTCTCATTCTTCATAGTTCACTAATCGGAGAACTAATATATAGATTGCTGATGAAGGGATTAAACCAGCCACCCTTTTTTAAGCACCATCAACAGGAAACCTTTACAAATCATCATAAAGTTGCTTGGAAGTTATCAACTCTATGTCCCTATCTCCATTTTGATTAGAGCGAAAAAGTTGCTATTGGTCAAGTCAACTCCCTTTTATCTTTCTTTCCCAATTTAGTAGGCAAGATCAAAGGGGGTTGTCTCTCTACCACCTTGTTGTTCCATGCTCAGCTAGTAGTAGCCCAGAAAGCAGAGCATTCAGTTCTTGCTCTTCCACAACTGCGCAAAGAAAGACATACTCTCCACAAGTTATTATCGGTTCATCAAACTACACTCACTAGCATATAGATGACGTTGACACCATCTCCTACTCCAAAAATAAGCCGGACACTGGCTAGACTGGAAACACACATTTGCATGCACGGGAGGATGAAGGAAGCAGGTTGCCTATATGACAGGACCAAGACATCGTCCTACCCTCAAGGTTACGAGGAACGGCCTGAATAGCGCTTATAGGGAGGCTATGGAATAGTTCTTTCTTTTACCTTATCTGCTTTCCCCCCAAACGAAAATGCTCCCAATGTGATCCCAAGTACGCCTTGCCTCGGGCAAAACTAGGATTAGCAATGACCGGTTGGAGCAATCTACCAAAGATTCAATACATAAGCCGCCAGTAAAAGAGTAAGAGGTACTTCTAGCATCCAAAATTAGGATGAATATGCCCTCCTTTAGACAGTGGGAGCATTAAATGACTCATCTATATCGTACAAACAGCTCGACTAAAGTCCGTCAGTCACACGTGTTCTATTCACGTTTTGTTTTGATTCCAATCTAGTTAAAAGGGTCGCAATGACTGCTACGGTTAGGCTCGCATGTGATGCACTCAGAAAGCGCCAAAATCACCCTCATTTCTTATCATACTGGTTGTGCCCTACGACTAGTAGGTAACTTACAACTCCCTTAAAAGATGCCTTGCTTCAGGAAATTAGGATTCCAGTTTATTCTGATTTCATTTTTCTTCCCTCATTAGGAAAGGGAAGAACTACTTGGATTAGTAGGTCTTTGATTCGGTGAATTGCTAATCATACTTTCTTTTTTTTTATGGTGGAATTGCTGTACATGATGAAAAAAAATAGGATCTTTTTTCTTATTTTAACCAAATTTCAAAAGAAAAGAAATTGACGATAAGAGAAGAGGGAAAAGAATAGCATAAATTTTAATGAAAATGGAAGATATATGAATAAAATGAAATAGAAGAAGAAAGGTATAATAAAAAAAGAAAGTAAAGTACCTATCACCCGGCCAGATAGAGAATGAGAGCTTGACTGATCAATACTTTGTTTGGGCTGGGATCGCTCATTTCGTATGAGGAGATAATTCAAGAAAAATAGGTGATTCCCAATGAGCAGATGAGCCTTGACCCTTTGGCACAGAGCAAAGAACTCAAGCCTGATCCAGATTCACTTCAGTGATTGACTGTTGACCATAGATCATTATCAATAGAGAACCATGTAGTTGATATAGAAATTCCAGATTCATAATTCCCAGCTTTCCTTCGCCAATCAAGCGTGGGGAGTACTGCTGATTGATTCCAGACCCGTTTGACTAAGGAATATATTTTATATAATAGAATGGAAAGCAAGCAAAGTACATACCAATGATTCGAGATATGGATAGCACACTGAGCTGAGCAACAGAAATTGAACCCAAAGTGACGACGCTTGTGCGCCGACTCATCTATTTATAGATTTGGATTCTATGATGGATCAAATAAAACCTCGAGCTATTGTAGTCGAGCCCTATGAGAGCTTATATTTTGGCTTAAGAAAGAGGGTCATAAAAATAAGATCTTTTCATCAACTAGGCCAGATAAGACTAGGTGACATACTCCAGATGAGTGGCCGATTTTAATTGCTGCGGAAGATTCAAATTCATACTCCAGATAGGAAGAAAAAATGGTTAGTCGTAGACCAGAGAAAAAGGAAGGTGAGCCGCTTAACCTCTGTCCGCCTATCCCCTTTTTTCTTCCTTTGTTGCCGATGGGAGAAATGAAATGAATGAATGAGGTACTCCTGACCAGGTGAAAGAGAGATTCCCAATTGCACAAGCAAAGCCCGAGTAAGCAGATTAGCATTATTAGATCCAGATGAGCTAAGAGTCATAGCCTATGCCAGTCTTACCAGAGTTCTTGTACATTTTTAAGTTAACTTATGAGAGATCCGGTATAAAAAAATGCATATTTGAGAAACTGATTCTAGGTATCATCCCCTATAAAAGAGTTTGAAGGGGTGCTATAAACATGAGGAGGGCTGATACAAACAGATATTAAAAATATTGCGACTTCAACCCTTTTTGGGACCCTTTCGAGGGGTGCATAATTGAGTTTCAAATTTCATATTCCCCACAACCATTCACTCTTGAATTCATCTTTTAAACCTCGATTGGACTAGCTCGCTTGAAAGAAATGCATAAATGCTACTTGAAAGAGATGTCTTCAACTCATGCAAAAGACTCATCCCCAAGAATATCAAAAAAAAAAAAATCCAAACAGAGCAGAGCCTTCGAAAGGGCATATAAATGGAACTTTTCGGGGGTGCTAAAGTAAAGAGTAGGTCTTTATTCCATCTTCTCTAGTCGATTTGAAACTGAAGACTTCTACCCCTTGAACAGGCTATCACATCCCTTAGTCATAGTAGGACTCGAAAGCTGCCTTGTCAACTCGGGAAAGCTTCTACCCTTATAAAACTTGGAGGCAACGGATGAACGGAATGCTTGGCCTAACGTAGTTGGAAAGAATATTCGCTAGCTCTATAAGAACAATTAGAATAAAAGGATGGGACAGAATTAGAGGACTCTATTGTCCTAACAGCCGATCACACAATTACGCAATTAAATCAAAGATTAATTTGATTGTTCTTAGGCAACAAAATCAGTAACACAATAAGGGGTACCGGGTTTGCTCAATATTGGGATAATTGGTATAGAAGGTGATTTAGGAAACTAGGCTATTGACTGGGGCTAAGGAAAGGCAGTTAGACCTATATTCACGGGTAACTTTCTCTAGCCTTTAAAATTCCAACTTCAAATAGCATAAAGAAAGATTTGTTTTCCCAGGCTTGAAACTTCTCATAGTGGAACATGGCCAGACTTTAAGAATGAATAAACGCGGCTAATCAAAAGGCTCGACACTAACATGATAAGGGAACTATGCTACAAACATCAACTAATCTGGGAATTATGGTTTTTAACTAAGGAAAATGAGCAGCTCCCATATCTTTATTTGTACCCTAAGACTCATAGAAGCAGCGGGCACACCTTTCAATGCTGCCTTACTTAATAGTAAAGTACGGGTACCTCTTATGCATAGGCACATACTGGGGAAAGTCCTTGCTTAGCAAACCTAAAGTGCTTAGTAGATGGTAGGAGTATAGACAATAAGGATTGTGGGATTGCCTTACCCTCAGACTTGATATACCTTCCAAGCATTTATTATATAATTGTCCTCAGATAAAGATAATGTATTACTTTTCCATTAGTACCGTGTCCCTGCTTGAAACTAAAGTACATCCACATATATCTATTTTGTTTCAAAAGAGAACTCCATAATCCCTTTCTACCTGGGAATAATTTCATGTTATTGATTCAGTTATAGAAAAAAAATATCTACTTTTAACAAAGAAGGGATTTAGTATTTATTAATATATTAGAATAAAGAATAATTCAATGATGAATAACTTTCCTTAAGGCCATTGCTATCGGCTATAGCTTGCTCTTGGTAAAAGTGTATGTTAGAGTTAGAGATTGACTTCGTATTA
The DNA here is from genome assembly GCA_029783825.1 of Sapria himalayana. Taxonomy (NCBI): domain Eukaryota; kingdom Viridiplantae; phylum Streptophyta; class Magnoliopsida; order Malpighiales; family Rafflesiaceae; genus Sapria; species Sapria himalayana. The sequence goes on from JAREIK010001542.1 coordinate 667,620, forward strand.
TTATATAGAAGGAACCTCTTATCTGAAAGATGCATTGAGCCTAGAGGTGTCAAACGGGCCGGTCCAGGCCAGCCCGTCCCATTTTTTTTGGGCACAAGCGTGTCTTCGTGTCGGGCCAGGCACGACACGGTTACGTACTTGGTTTCCATCTCTGCAACCATATGACTAAGTCTTGGGTCAGCTCGATACTTCCTAGACATGTTACTAATGTTGCATGTGCTCCGAAGTGCAATGCAAGTCATGGGCATATAAACCGAAAAAACATATGTTCATTGTGTCATAAAAAATCTTCAGGAATTTTATTTATAAAATTCCTGATGCCCAGTCAGTGTCGTCAATAATAAGTTCGTCACTCTTACTATTGACGTAGTCGGATATCACGTGTTCGTATCCAACACATGATTCTAACATCAGGTACGTGTAATTCCAACGATGTCTCACATCCGATTGGAATTTTTTCTTCTTTAGATTCACAAACAAACAGAGACTACCAAACTCTTGTTGTCTACGAGGAATGCGAATATATTTTAGTGCATTACGTATATTATCCAACGCGGGGGAACACACCTTCATACCCGCTTGAACAATCAGGTTAATCACGTGACACATGCATCTGACATGAAAGATCTTTCCTAATGGTGCGTCTCTAATATTCCTAATAAACATGTTGATCGCTACTCCATTATTAGATGCGTTATCGAATGTGATACTAAAAATTTTATTTTGAATTTTATATTCCCTAAAGATTTTCATCATACACTAAAAAATGGCCGGGCAATCATGAGGATGAAGAATCTCAGAGAATCCTAAAATTTTATTATTTATAGTTCAGTTAGAATCTACATAGTGGCTGGTGATACATGCATATGATGATTCATCGTGACTTGTCCTGATATCGGACGTCATGGACATCACTCCACTATATGTCATAAATTCATTAATTATTTTTTGTTTTTCTAACTTATATATCTTTAGTATGTCATCCCTAAATGTGGACATAGGAATCCTACGATAAGCAGGCTGAAAATATGTCTGCATGATGCGCACTATCCTTGGATCTTCCGAAAATCTGATCGGAAGACCCATCAATGTGATATGTCTGGCCATGTCGTCACTACCCAACTCGTTGGAGTATATGAAGTGAGTAAACTTTGAGACTGAATTCGATCCAATCTCAAAAAATGTAGTGGCAAGTTGGGTTTGCCTAGGATCTAATGGACCATATTTTTTGGTGCATAATTCGGCATGCCTCTTAAGGTGCACAGTCCCAAACGAACTCTTACATGTTAAAAGTCTCATACAATATTTGCACAGTGTCATTTCTTATTCCTTACCCCTAACATTTTTTGTTTTATTATATTAAAATGAGTTCAAACTACAGAAGTCCTCCTAGTTTTTTGTTTTTTAGAAGTTTGGGTTGAGACGACTGGAGAAACCAAAGTTTCAGCAGCCTCAGACCTCTGTGTAATATTTTCATTTTCTAAATTTTAATATGTTTCAGTTGTATTTGTTATTTTTTAGGATTTTTGTTATTCAGAATAATTTTTTAGAGACTCGAAGACTAATTTTAGTTTTTTCTATTTTTGGTCTAGAGAGAGAAACTAGAGAGAGAGAGAGAGAGTTAAAAAAACTTAAAATAAATTACCCGATAAAAGCAGTGAGGTCGATCACATGCACGGTGCACCACAGTCAAGCTCTAAGTTCAAAACTCAAGTTGAGATTTCCGAAAATCCAAGCCTAATGCCGAAATCCCTATTCTCGAGAGAGAGAAGCAAGATTTTTGAAAGAGATTGAACGATTTGAGAGAATTTATGTTAATGAAAAACATAAATGCTAAAGAGATGGATGTGGAATTTATAGATTAAAGATAATAATTTTTTTTAAAAAAAGTAATTTTTTTAAAATTTTTTTGAATTTTTTAGGGAGCAGAATCAAGAGGGCCGTTAGATTCTGCCCCCTAGCCGTTGGAGGTGAGATCCAACGGCTGAAAATTAAATTTTTTATTATTTTTTTTTCCCATGGGGGGGGGGGGGGGGGAATTGGGTCGGTTCGGGCCTCGTGGGACCGTGGGTCGGGTCTGATTGCAGGAGGGGCGTGGGGTGCTCGCGGGGTGAGGCTCGGGGGACACCCGACATGTAACAAACCCATGCCGGTATGCCGTGCCACGGGCCGAACCGTGATGGGTCAGGCACGGCACGACATGGCTCATGCCTTACCTAGGCACGACATTTTCCAGTGTTGGGCCGGCCTAGGCACGGTTGAACAGTGCCATGCCTCGTGCCTGGTCGGGCCGGCCCTGCCCGGTTGACACCTCTATTTGAGCCGACTCTCATTATGGTGCAACTAGGCGAGCACTAAAGCTTTGAAACTGAGTCATTATGGTCTTGTCACATATAAGAGAACTTTACTAGAGAAGAGCTTCATACCAAAATTAGATTTTTTATTTCATACATCATGGGATTCCTTATTTAATTAATTGATATATTCCTAGTAGCATTTGGATATGGATGCGCTTTCCATATGTGCCCGAACACTGGATTCTCTTACTAAATACGTACCCCCTTTTCTTTGTCATGTACTACTTTTTATAGGTATCTATAAATGAGTACTTCTAATGCTTCTTCATTCATGGTGGAAAGATACCACTCGAGCTGTTTATACATTCTTCGTATTATGAGATTTCCCTCATCTTTAGATCAATCCAAGTCTACGGCACGGCTTCTTCTTCACCTGGAAGCATGTTAGGGGAAGTTATGGTGGAAAGTTGAGCCAAAATGGTGAATGAAAGGTAGAAAGAAAGGTGAAAAGTCATCTTATTGCATCGGGTACCACTAAAGAAAGGCTCCCCTCATTTCTTCATAAGGGGCTATTGGCCTGATAAAATGGGCCCAGCAAAGACCTGAAATCTAGAACTGAGAAGGGGGTCATTTTGGCTATGAAGATCGGAATGAGGAATGTGGTTGGGAAGGTCTAAATTCCTTTGTATTGGATGAGATTAAGTCCTTTCTACATGGATCCTTGGGGCACCCGTATGGAGACGACAGCTGAGTTGTCAGACTATAGAGGAAGTAGGTAGAAGTGGTTGAAGTAGGGGTACTAAGGGTCAGTATTAACGAAAAAAGCGAGCCAAATAATGATGGTTAGACTTTTCAAGGGCTGGTTTTCCTGATTCGCCCGGTCTTCTAACAAGAAGGAGACGTAGATCCCACTTTCACCTTATCTACTTTTGATCTGTGATTCAAAGGTTCGATTCTCTTATTAAGAGCTCTTGATGCATTAAAAGAGGGGGGTTGTTTAGACATGTGACTGACTACTCTGTTTGTCTTGTTCGGTAGGTGTTCTAGAGAAAGGACGCTCTCACGACATGACAGAATGCAAGACCGAAGATAAGATAAAGATAAGAATCATGCTGAGAACAGAAAACAGAATCAACTTTTGTGGGAGACCGCTATGTACCTTGCATCGAATCTAGCATAGTAAGGAGAAGGCTATGAAAATGATTTCATTAGCAAAGATAGATTTTTTAAACATTTTTAGCTTATTCAATCTGATCGGGAAGAGGGTAAATAATGGAATAGGAAGAAACTCCGACTTGATTAGCTCTACGATCCTACCGCTACGCACCTTGCATCGACTCTTGCAGAGTGAGGAGAAGGGTATGGAAATGATTTCATTAGCAAATAGATATTTTTTAAATATTTTTAGCTTATTTAATCCGATCAGGAAGAGGATAAATAATGGAATAGGAAGAAATTATGACTTGATTAGCTCTATGAGCCTACCGCTACGCTCCTTTATTACAGAATGAATGATCAACAAGAAAGAACCTTGTCTGATTAATCTCTTTTGAGATACAAGTAATTACAGAGGTTCTTGGAAGGGTTACAGAACATGAAATAGAATAAGTTTATTCAACCTCGGTATGTGTACACCTAGGGAATGAAGGAGAGCTTCACTTATTGCAATAGGTCTTCCTGATCGGCTGATAGTGCTTGCTATAGGTTAAGAGGAAAGACATCAATTCATCATAGTGGAAAGCGTCGCAAGTTGCTTACTAAGAGGGCGAGCCACCCTCGACACAACAACAAGAATCTGTAGCAACAGCCTAGATCAAAACACCCCGACCCTATAATGAAACGAAGGAATCCAATCGGTCCCTTGCCTCGAGACCATAGGATAGGGCAAGCGGTGTTGCTTCGTACTAGGTAGGGCTAAGTGGGGCTGAGTTTGTTTTGCTCAAGATGACCGTGTTAGTTACGTGGAGACTATTCTTGCTTCAATTAGCTAGAAAAGAGGAAGAGAAGAATGATACTTAAATACATTGAAGAAGTCGAAAAGACTATAAGAGTGGTGGATCTACACAGAAGTATGCCAACCGAACGGCTTTCACCTCCGAAGAGGGAAGAGGCTAATTGAATATGTCAAACTCTTCCTTGAAAAGGTAACATGAAACAAATTCGATCTACAAACTAGAATAGGAGGCCCGCTATGAATTTACCATGACCAAGTATTTTGGGTTTTGTTCTGTAAATAAGCCCAGTCCCAACTAATAATATATCGATTGAAGGTAGGTTTGTAGATCGATTGGCTAGGGGCAAATTTTGAATTTGATACAGTATAAAAGGAAACCTGTCATAGGTCTCATCATCATAAATGCATTCATTCTCAGCATTTGTGGCAACACATGTAACTATTAGGATCGTCGATCAAACAAACTAGATCGACAAAGTTGGGGATCCAAACCTCCAAATGTATATTCTATAACCTTAAGCAAAAAGCTTGGTTAGGTACCATTGATAGATCCGGTTTGAAAGGTGATTTCTCTAATATAAACCTTACTTCCAGTCTCCTTTGTCAATTAACAATCTGATGTGTACCATGAAATTATTTGTATCTGAATGTGGTCCAGGCCTTTCTTTATCCATTCAATCAAACTAGGTAAGTGGTTAGAGAAGTAGTAACTACAATGTGAGTTAGATCAGTCATGTTTTGATGTAGATCTCTCTCTGTGTCATTTGCTTAATGACTTTAGATATGATACGTTGTTAACTTCAGATGTGGTGGATGAACCCTGATTGATGTGGTTCAGGTTGTTTGATTGAACAACTCTAAGCTGAGACTTCTCTTATACTTCGGGCAATCCTAGTTGATTTGATAATCGAAATAACGAGCTGTCTGCTTTCCTTCTTTGCCCCTGGGATACTATTTTAGTTCATATTTGATTGATCGTATGACGAAACCCTACCCCAAACCAGTAGAATCAGAATTTAAAGATGAATAATGGAGTTTCCTTCTTTGTTTTGTTTTTTTCCGTTAATTTCAGATAGTCATAGTTCGTGTGCCACACTTAGGAAAATTCATGATATTGATATAGTCAGGCCTTGCTGCTTTTGATGGAATGAAAAAATGACAAGTAAACTCAATTGCATTCTTTTCTTTCCTCAGGCTATTACATCGGGAGTCATTCTCCATTGAATAGATGATGTAGATAAACTTCCTTCTTCTCATTTGACTTTGACTCTCTATTGCCTGCGGTGCGGTAATCATATTTATCAAGTTAAAGATAAGGAACGAGTCAAACATGATGAAATTGATAGAATCCATTTTTGTTCAGCTGACATGGTACTCTTCTTTCTTTTCTCACTAGTTTTCATGATGATAGATTGTTTGTGATCTCCTATTAAAAGAAGGAATTAGAAATTTCATGCCTAATTCTAGCTGATTGTGTGAAATCCAAAAATAGGGGTCAGTAGTTTACTTTCTGCTCTAATGCCTCTACTAGCTATAGTAGGAAGGAGTGCAGGTAACAGCTACTACTACCATCAAGAAGACGAACTTGATTGGGGATTGGTGAAAACTAGATAGAGTATTGGCTCTCTCTCTCTCTCTCTCTGTTGAATATAAACACCAGACTATAACACAACAATAGAAGGAATGTGAATGTCTTAAAATTGATTATTTAACCTTTAAAGTGACTTTAACTATTGTAAACTCCAATCATCATCAGAAGAGAGAACCTCGATCTCTATACATCATCCTAGACGAAATCATCTTAGAAATCTGGGTTAGACAAAACAAAGGTACTCCGAAGGCTAGCTAATGACAGAAGACCTCCTCACTTGTCAATTGTAAAGCGATTACGTCCACATACTAGGCTAAAAATGGGCACTTCAAGCAAAGTTGTCTACTAAGGAGAATCTTCACTTCAATGTTCAGGGGGAAATAGTCCAAGGTGGGAAACCAATAAATTAGGTTTGTTCAATAACGAAATCAAAAGATCATGTGCAAGAGAAAGATTACCCTCAAGCTCAGCCTTTATTCGGAATAAAATAGATCAAAAGCATGTCTATACATATATCCATTCCTTACTCTTTTTTCCAACCACTATCATATACAATCAGTTTTTCCTAGCTTTCAAGTCAAGGTCCACAACTTTTCTTGGAGAACCAGTCCACGGCGGCCAATACAACCAATGTGATAAGTGTAGAGTGAGCACTCTGACGGCGAATCACCCTCTTATTGACATCATTGTCTCAAGGCAAAGGGTAGTAGAGTAGGCTAGTAAAGAAAGGATTTACAAGGGGTTAAGCGCTCTATGCTTTACTACATACAAGATTCTTTTCGACGAACTTGAAAAGAAAGAAAAAGATGGGTGTGCTATCTTCTGCTTCGACAAGAGGCTAGTGTGTGAGAGGAAAAGTTTTCAAGAAAGGAAAGATTCTCATATCTGTTGATAATAATCCCAATATCTTCTTGACATACAATACCATCAGTGCGGCTCTTAAGTGAAGAACTCGATCAGAGTGTTTTTATTTACTTTAGGCATTGTTTGTACCTTGAATAAGAGTCTTGGTCTTGGTGTGGATTTATTATATCCAATATCGAGTGAATGACGTTGCGACTGAACTCATTGGGTAAAAAAGTGAGGTTGCCCTTAACATAGGAGAAAATTCTTTCAAGGATAAACAACAAGACATGCAAACAAGCTTCGGTTGTGTGACTAGGGAGAAAGATAACCTTTAGCTAGAAGGCAAATGAAGTAGAGGGAAAGGGAACTATAAAATAGGATAGTGGCTTGCCCACCCCACCTCACCTCACCGCGGGTAGCCATCTTCAGCTCGCCCTAGGAACCTTTATGGTTAGACTGAAGCTTGAGGTGTAGTAACATGAAGACATTCCTTAAAAGGTTGCTTAGCTAAAAATATCTTAATTGAAATAGGTAAGTCTTGTAGCAGACTTTGAAGAAGACAACTTACAAAAGAGGACTCTCTACGGAATGGGAGAATCTAGTTATTGAATATAACAAAGTGAAGCAGGACTACACTCGATACACAGTTGAATATACTGGAAGACAAGAAGCAAAGGTGATAGCCCACTAGTTGCAAAGGAAATGATAGCCCGGATCTCCCCCACATTCGTCTTTCAATCATCATGAATGCTATGCTCCTACTTCTTAGTCCCTTTGGTTTTTGGGAGCCAAATGATGATGAAAACGAGTGGAATGATGCCTAGCCAACGCTTAATTTACTTGCCTTGCTAATTCATTAGTTAGGTCTCCGTATCCATATTGCTGCATAACCTTACAGAGTGATTCCTTCCTTAGTTCCAAGTACTCTTCCTGAGTCTTTATATATGAAATACAGAAAGAGGAATTGCCTTGAATGATGGAGGTTAGTTATAGTCAAGCTCGACCCGAGACCTATGACCTGCCTCTTACTCCTCATCCGGTTGATTTCTCGATCCTTCACAAGATTTCACTGCATGAAAGAATAAGCCAACTCATTTGTGTATTGTCAATATTCAAGCAAAAAACATCATTCGGAGATCCCAACTCATGGAAAAGGGGGCATTACTGAGGCCAACTAGTGATTGCTTGCATTAAAGACAAAACCTAACCTTGGATGTAAGAAGTAACCTGTATGCATTTTGGACTCGGGGATGTGGGGGAAGCTCGGTGATTTCAACTTCATTTTGGACTCGGGATCGACAAATAAAGTACCTTCTTTTGCATATGCATTTCTCTAGCCATGTTAGAGCAAATGACTACCGCAATGACCGAGTTGATCAGTAAGAAGTAAGTGGGTGTAACCTGTATCGCTTGGGATGAATCCTGCAAAAGAGTAGACCTTTGTCAATAGGACATATTTGGCTAACGTTACGGTATGATATATCTAAGTCTGTGGGAGGTTGAACAACCCATTCCTCTCTTTCACAGGATTGTTGAGTTTGACCTGACTCAGTGGGGATTGAAACTAGCAATTCACTAGTTCCATAACTGGGCAAGTTTGTCACATTATATGCGAGTTCTCGCTCGACAACTATTAGAACGAAGAGTTATGTTGGTTAAAAGACCCCCTCACTTTCATCCACGTTAATAGTCATTTTCACAAAGAATTGGTGACACTTATATTATTGGTAAACAGAAGAAGTGGTAGCTTATTAATGTATGAAGAAGAGTGACTCCCAGTCTTATTTAAAGAGAGTAAAGTGAGCCATTAACTCTGGGAAAGAAGAAAATGCTATATGCTTAACACATTCCATTTTGTATTTCCTTTCTTATTCTTCCCTAGTCCTAGGGAGATTGAAGAGAGAATCCATTCATTTCATTACAGTTAGTGTGGTCTCATAGGTCATGCAATAGTTCTTCCTTCTATTCACACTAGGAGTTCCTCGGTCTTAATCCCAAGAGCGAAAAGTGTCAAGCACTAAAGTAAGAGAATTCACTGCAAGTGCAAGATTGAGTTTAACTCTTTGAATAAATCTATTTTTAAAGTTCAAAGACTCATCAAAAAGATGTTCACAAATCCTTTCTCTGCCCCTTACTCTGTCAATACCCTTCCTTTTTTCCCTCTCTCTCCTCTTTCATTAGCTAGTATTGAATCTAATGTTCTCTTAGAGGCTATTTAGTGTCATTACTACCCTATCAGTCTTTCTAAAAGAGATTTTCATTAGTTGCGAAGATGTGGAGTAAGATTTAGATTAGCTCAAACAAATGCAATTATTTTATTCAAATAAAAAGATGGGACTTTACGAGGTGAGGAAGAATAAAGAAAGTAAAGTAGGATGAGAATCTCTTGGTCGCAGCTCTCTTCATTGAGTCTAGGGGAGGTAAGTTTACTCAAATGTTTTTCCTATTGTCGACTCTTCATGGATGCTTTCAGCTCGAGTGAAAATTCTGTGTTGTTGTATGGATCATGCTATTTATGGTAGCATGGTCTTGGTTGCTTTATTTCATTCACCAAGTCTTGGATTGGAATCGGCATTACCACAGTAAGGATATGTGCTCTTTCTCTTAAGGTCACTATTAGGAGTTTAGGTGTTTTATTAAATAATCGCTACCTTATCCCCTCATTCTTTTTGTTAGGCTGACTTTTCTGTAAAAAAGATAGGAATTGTGGCAGTTATGTTACTATATCTAATATATCTGTAACTATAGCTAACTAATAGGATTTACATATGCCACCAAATCCCTGCAACAAGAAGAGGAATAGCATAAAGTCCGACCTTGTCTAAGGGTTAAATAAGCTGTTAGGACCGAGGGCAGCGGTGACAGCCCAATAGTCAGCTACCATGGTTCAATGTCAAATGAAAGCTAAGCGAAAAGACTACTTAACTTCAGATAATCAAGAAGAAGCAACATTACTTAAGACTTAGAGTTCAAAATGAAATGGATCAGATCTAATGAGTTAGTTATTCCGTCCATATCCTCATTTCTTTAATAAGGAAACTTCCCATTAATAATTTATCTTGAGCCTTTTATTCTTTTTATAGGAATCCAAATATGGGCTATTTGGCTTAGGGTAAGAATAGGGGATGAGGCTGTCGTGCTTGGTACATCGAGTTGCTAGCTATGGACCAAAGATAGGAGCATATGTGATATCAATTTTGGTTCTTGATGCCCTCTTTGTGATTAGGCTCTTATTGTTATAGAATACCCTTGTTTAGGCATGATGTTCTTGCCACCCTCCAACAAGAAGCAAGCTACATGCCTCACAACCCCCAATGACACGGCTCTCCTATACCATACTAACAAAAGCAACCTTACCTGTATGAGATTGAATTCCATAAATCCTATTGTTAATATACCCGAATTCACGTCAGAAAGGCTTGGCCCATTCATAATGAGATCAATCACGAGTCTTCACTACAGAAGATTCCCAAGTCATAGCTTGGAAGTAAACCCATATGATGATCCCATAAATGATGCTAGAGCTCAAATCCTCCACTTGGATATGGGAATATTGAAGGCTCTATCGACCTCATTTTATTAATGAATTAATGGGACAAAAATAATACATGCCCAGGAGTCTCCTTTGAAGCAGACACCGAAACAAAGGCTCTGGCTCCAAGATCAGTGGGACAAAATAATCCGTCGAGTCGGAGAATTTTTCTTTCTATCTTTTGATTTCATTAGGTTTGGCTCAAAGTTCGGAAGAGGGGTTCCCTACAAGTGAAAATTAGGCTCACCTGATGTTCTTTTTTTTATACATCTTCTGGTTTTCCCTATCTATTAATAGTTTTATACCCAACCTTTCCCTTTCTATCCTAACTAAGTAAGGCTCAGCCTAACGCCTTCTCGTGTTAACATACTCACAGATGAAATATCATACATATGAATAATTCTTTTGTGCATAGCTAAGTTGAAGGTAAAAACAAGGCCTTGATCACTATCCCGACCAAGGACATGAACCTATGCTTTCACGAAGTTTTGATATCTTCTTTTCGAGGACATTCATCCTGTATGCTAGACTCTCTTAACGCAGACTTACATGTAGGGTCTCATTAGATATTTAGAACAATACTTATTTCGTAGCATACTAGTATGCCCTTCCTCTAGGAAAAAGAACAAAAGGGAGTTTTATTTTCATATCTTAAGGAGGTCCATTCCACCAAAATCATTCTCCAGAGCTTCCATTCCACTACGTGTGAAATGTCCTGAAGAAAAACTAAAAGTAATTCATTCATTCACTTCATGGTCAAAGACTTCACCAATTTCTAGAAAGAAAAAGTATATGAGAGCTGGCATAAACAAATGGAGAGTATGTGGCTAATCCATCCATATATGTACTAACCTTTGGTAATCTGCTAAATGATCTATAGAATAGCCTCAAATTCAATCAAGTTGAGATAATTTAAACATACCTACTAGCAATTTTAGGGAGTCCCATTATTTACTGATTAGGGTTCCCAAATACCGATTATTAAGGCAGAATGCTTAGTGGAGTGACTTGAATCATTTATCTAGAAAGGGTAATAACCAAGAAACTCAAGAAGCTTTATAGGCGCAATAGTGTATCGATTTACAGGAAGGCTTGTCAAGGAATCAAACATATTGCGCATATTGAGGAGGAGCTTTCTATCACAAAGGCAAATAGTTGATATCACTAGCTTGAACTTCTTTCTCTACTTGACAGTTGAAAGCTTATGGGAGTAAGGCTTTCTTCAAGGAAGTGTCCCCTATGATATTAGTAAAGAGCCCTTGATCCTAGATCATGCTAAAAAGATAGTGAGTGCTATTCTCAACTTAGTCTCTCAGAGGCTAGCTCATCATACATAACCCTAAAGCATAGAGGGGTTAGGCTTTCCAAATATGTGGGGCAGCCGAGACCTTATCAAGCTTGAGGCCTAAGTGGGATTTGATCTTTCTACTACTTGCCACTCCAAAGTTTACACTGTAGGGATGTCTACCCACTTGGCCACAAAAGAAATTCTCTCCATCGAATCCAAGCAAATTTACTCGACAAATCAGTAGCATGGATTACATTGGTAGCATTTATATTAGAAATAGAAAAAGAAGAATAAAAATTGATCCCACTTGCGCAATAAGTTCATGGATCCTTCTTATAAACTAGTCACCACCGGAAATTGAAAAAAATGAAAGTGCACGCATTAGCTTAGCTACAAGAATACTTAAGCACCTAAGGTGCAAGAATAAAGCTTTATTATAGTTATCCAAGTATTCACACCTCCTCGCTTGGCCCTCTTCTATCATGTGATTATGGCCTGAAAGATCAAAAAATGTGACTTTTTAGCCTAAGATTTTTACATTCACTCCCACTTGAAAGTTCTTGTTTGTTCATATCTATCAGACAAAATCAGTGAATCTTCTTAGTTTCTCGGGAAAAGCCAGTGAAGTATGAGCACTCAATCCGGCAAGGCTTTCTTCTGTTGGAGTGTATACCTTGCTTGGTCTTTTGCAGCTCCTCTTCCAGTTCAAATGGGAGTTGCTAGTGCGGTGTTGGAACATAATGCTTGGCTGGTGAAGTCTTGGAATTTGGTATGTATATTACTTTGGTTTCATTCTTTATAATTTTCTTTCTGGTTAGCTAGTCAATGGATGGCACTTGAATTATTGTGTTTGTTTTGGGACAATAATAAGTACAATAAGCCAATAAGAAGGAATCATTGGTGTACTCCAGACTTCTCCCAACAACCCCTAATTCCATATGGCAGAGAAAGATCACAAGTAGAGTGGAGAGTAAACCACTTTTGGATACTGGGAAGATAAAGAGGTATTACTTTTAGGAGTGATATTTCTAGTCATCATACTTGCTTTACTATAAGAATAGCAGAATTATAAGTAATAGAGAAACCGAATAGAAAGTGAGATAATAGAATTGTAAAATGTTTGCCTTACCAAAAAAGATGTAATAGGCGAGGAGGAATCAGACTAGTTTGTCACTGTTTTAGAAGAGGAAGCATAGCTGAAACGAATCGATAGTAGGGAAAACCCTTAGGAAAGCACCCGTGATCGCATTCATGAATAGTGAAAGCTTAAAAATAAAGGAATTATACCTACTGTAACTTCTTTCATTGTGGAATTTTATGTGCAGTATAGAGTTGTTATCAGTGGTTTTGATCATCAGATGAAGGGAAGGGATTAAGTTCTCTTGTCAAGGAAAGAAAGAGTGACAAACAATGAGACTGCCTCAACGAGCATATGTGGAATATCGAAAGGACGAAAGAGCTAAAAAGACAAGTTACTTTCTTTCATTTTTGGAGAGTTAAGAGTGGAACTACTCTTAAGAAGGGGCATTTAGCTTGATTGATGAAGCCATGAGATGCTGCTAAATGAAAGCCAAAGAAGTTGGGTATCTTTTTCGGGTGGGATGTAAGGGATCCACCATATAATATAGTAAGTCAATCTCTGGATTTTATCATTCAATGAAATATATAAATATATATATATATAGAATAGATTTAATCACTTTTTAGAGAAATACGAAGACAATATAGACGTCTAAGTCTTACAAGCAAAGATATCTCTTCAAGGATTGCATTAACCAGATTAAGAGAATGTGGCTAGCAAGAGAAATGTGTAAACAAATGAGTTAAGAAGAAGATTATGAAAGAAAAATGAAGAAAAAAGAAAAATAAGAAGAAAAAGAAGAACAAGTTTAAGGACAAGAACAAAAAGAAGAAATATAAAAGAAGTAGAAGAATAAAAAGATGATAAAGAAGTGAAAGAGGAAGAGAAAGAAGAAGATGAGGAGGAGAAGGAGGAAGGAGAAAGAAGAAGATGAGGAGGAAGAAGAAGAAGAAGAAGAATAGGATGAAGAAAAAGAAGAAAAAGAATAATAAAAGGAATAAATAGAAGAAGAGAAGTAGAAAAAAATAGGAAGAGGAAAATGAAGAAAAATATGATGATGATGTTGATAATGATGATGATGATGATTAATAAGAAAAAGAAGAAGAAAGCGAAAAAGAAGAAGAAAAGGAAGAAGAAGAAGAAGAAGAAGAAGAAGAAGAAGAATAGGAGTAGGAGGAGTAGGAGGAGGAGGAGGAAGAAAAAGAAGAAGAAAAAAAATAAGAGGAGGAGAAAGAAGAAGAAGAAGAAATAAAAGAAGAGAAGAAAAAAAAGAAGAGAAAGAGGAAGATGAAGAAAAATACGATGATGATGTTGATAATGATGATGATGATGATTAATAAGAAGAAGAAGAAAAGGAAGAAGAAGAAGAAGAAGAAAATGAATAAAAAGAAGAGGAAGAAGAAGAGAAGGAATGAAAAGAAAATGAAGAAAAAGAAGAAGAAATAGATAAAGAGGAAGAAGATGAGGAAGAGAAAGATGAAGAAGTATAAGAGGAAGATGAAGAAGAGGAAGTGGAAGAGATGAGGAAGAAGAAGAGGAAGAAGAGGAGGAAGAAGAAGAAGAAGAAGATGATGATGATGATGATGATGATGATGATTAATACGAAGAAGAAGAAGAAAGCGAAGAAGAAGAAGAAGAAAAGGAAGAAGAAGAAGAAGAAAAGGAAGAAGACGAAGAAGAAGAAGAAGAAGAAGAAGAAGGGGAGGAAGAAGAAGAAGAAGAAGAGAAAGAAGAAGAAGATGAAGAGGAGGAGGAGGAGGAGGCAAAAGAAGAAGAAGAAGAAGAAAAAGAAGAGGAAAATGAAGAAGAGAAAGAAGAAGAGGAAAAAGAAAAGAAAGAAGACGAAGAAAAAGAATAAGTAGTAGTAGTAGTAGTATTAGAAGAAAAAGAAGAAAAAGAAAAAGATAAAGTTGATGATTAGAAAGAAGATGATGATGATGATGATGATGATGATCATGATGATGATGAAGAAAAAGAAGAATTGGAGGAGGAAGAAGAAGAGAAGGAGAAAGAAAAAGATGAAGATGAAGAGGAAGAGGAGGAAGAGGAAGAAGAAGAAGAAGACGAAGAGGAGGAAGAGGAAGAGGATGAGTAAGAAAGAAAAAAAAGGAAAAAAATGATAATGATGATGATGATGAGGAAGAAGAAGAATAAGAGTAGAAAGAAAAAGAAGAAGAATATGAAGAAAATGAGGAAGAAGGAGAAGGAGAAGAAGTAGTAGTAGTAGAAGAAGAAGAAAAAGAAAAAGTAGTAGTAGTAGTAGTAGTAGTAGTAGTAGAAGTAGTAGTAGTAGAAGAAGAAGAGGAGGAAGAAGAAGAAGAAGAGGAAGAGGAAGAAGAAGAAGAATAATAATAATAATAATAATAATAATAGGAAGAGGAGGAGAAAGACGAAGAAGAAGAAGAAGAAGAAGAAGAGAAAAAGGAAAAATTAGAAGAAGAAAAAAAAGAAGAAGAGAATGAAGAAGAATAATAATAATAAAAGAAAGAAAATAGAGTAGAAGAAGAAGAAAAAGAAGAAGAGTAAGAAGAATAAAAAGAAGTGTGAGAAGAAGAAGAAGAAGAAGAGTAGGGAGAATAAAAAGAAGAATTGTAAGAAGAAGATGATGATGACGAAGAAAAAGATGATGAATAAGAATAAGAAAAATAAGAAGAAGAGGAGGAAGAAGAAGAAGAAAAAGAAGAAAAAAAAGAGAAATACTAAGAGAGAGAATAAGATGATGATGATAATGATGAAATAGAAGAAGAAGAAGAAATAGAATAAGAAGATAAGAAGAAAATGAAGAAGAAGAGGAAGAGGAAGAGGAAGAAGACGCAGAAGAAGAAGAAGAAGAAGATGCTGAAGAAGAAGAAGAAAATGATGATGATGATGAGGAAAGAAGAAGATGATGATGATGATAATGATGATGATGTTTGCGATGAAAAAGAAGATGGAGAAGAAGATGATGATGAAGAAGAGAAAGAGGAAATATAAGAAGAAGGAGGAGGAGGAGAGAAAGAAAATATAAGAAGGAGGAGGAGAGGGAGAAGAAGAGAAAGAAAATATAAGAAGAAAAAAAACGAGGAAGAAGTCTAGAATAAGGATTGAGGAAGAAGAGAAGTAAGAAGAAAAAGAAGAAAAGATGATCAAAAAAAGGAGGAGGAGGAAGTAGAAGAAGATAATGATGAAAAAGAAGAAGAAGAAGACAAAATGAAAAAAGGAGAAGAGAAATGAATAATAAGAAGAAAAAAAAGTGTGAAGAATAAAAGAAGAAGAAGAATAATAATAATAATAATAATAATAAGTAGTAGTAGAATAAAACAAAGAAGAAGATGATAAATATGATAATAATAATGAAGAATAAGAAGATGAAGAAGAAGATAAAGAAGAATATGAAGAGGAAGAAAAGAAAAAAAAGATGAATAAGAAAAAAATGAAGAAGAATAAAATGAAGAAGAAGAAGAATAATAATAATAATAATAATAATAATAATAATAATAATAAGAGTTAGAATGAGAAGGAGAAGGAGAAGGAGAAAGAGAATAGAAATAAGATTAATAAGAAAAAAAAAGAATAAGAAGAAGAGGAAGAAGAATAAGAAGAAGAAGAATAAGAAAAAAATTAGGAGATGGAATAAGAAGAAAAAAAATAGGAGGAAAAAGTAGAACAAGATAAGAAGAAGAAGAAGAAAATAATAATACTAATAATAATAATATTATTATTATTAATTAAAGGAAGATGATGATGATGATGATGATGAAAAAGATGATGATGATGAAAAAGATGAAGAAGAAGAAGAAGAAGAATAGGAAGAGGAAGAAGATGAATAAGAAGAAAAAAAAAAAGAAAAAAAAAAGTAGAAGTAATAGTAGTAGAATAAGAGGATGAGGAAGAAGAGGAAGAAGAATAATAATAATAATAATAATAGGAGAATGAGTAGGTGGAAGAAGAAGAAGAGAAAGAGGAAAAATTAGAAGAATAAAAAAAAGGAAAAGGATGAAGAATAATAATAATAATAATAATAAAATAGAGTAGAAGAAAAGTAAGAAAAATAAAAAAGAAGTGTAAGAAGAAGAAGAAGAAGAAGAGTAAGAAGAATAAAAAGAAGAAATGTAAGAAGAAGATGATGATGACGAAGAAGAAGATGATGAATGAGAATAAAAAAAATAAGAAAAAGAAGAAGAGGAGGAGGAGGAGGAGGAGGAAGAAGAAGAAGAGGCGGATGAGTAAAATAAGAAGAATAAGAATAAAAGGATGCCGAATAAAAAAATAAGAGGATGAGAAAAAAAATTAGAATTAGAAGAGGAGGATGAGGATGAAGAAGAAGTACAGGAAGAAGAAAAAGAGGAAGAAGAAATAGTAGTACTAGTACTAGAAGAAGATGATGATAATGATGATGAAGAAAAAGATAAAAAAAAAGAATTAGAAGATGATGATGATGAAAAAAGAAAAGGGCAAGAGAAAGAATAATAATAAGAAAAAGAAAAAGAAAAAGAATAAGATGATGATGATGATTATGGTAATGAAAATATGAGAATAATGAAGAAGAAGAGGAACAATAAGAACAAAATAAATTTGTAGAGAAAGAAGAAGTAGAAGAGGAAAAATAGAAAGAAAAAATTTGAATAAATAAGATGAATAAGATTAGGAATAAGAAAATGATGATGATAATGAAAGGTAAAAAGAAGAATAATAATAAGAAAAATAAAGTTGTAGAATAAGAAGAATATGTAGAATAAGAATAAAAAGAAAAATAAAAACAAGAAATAGAAGAAAGAATAGTAGAAGTACAAAAACATTAAGAAAAAGAAAAAGAAAAAGAAAAAGAAAAAGAAAAAGAAAAAGAAAAAGAAAAAGAAAGGTTAAAAGAAGAATAAGAAGAAGAAGAGGAGGAGGAGGAAGAATAATAATAAAAATAAAAAGAAGAAAAAGAAAAAAAGAAATAGTAGAAGAAGAAGATAATGATGATGATGATGAGTAATAATAATAAAAACAAGAAGAAGAAGAAGAAGAAGAAGAGGAAGTAGAAAAAGAAAAAAAAAGAAGAGGAAGATGAAAAAAAGTAGAAGAATAAGAAGAATAGGAAGAAGCAGAAGAAGAAAAAGTGGAAGAAAAAGAAGTGTATGAAGAAGAAGAATAAGATGAACCAGAAGAAGAACAAGTGGAAGAAAAAGAAGTGTAAGTAGAAGAAGAATATAAATAAGAAGAATAAGAAGAAGATGAAGAGTAATAAGAAGAAGAAAAAAAGAACTAATTTTCAAAATTGAATAAAAGAACTAGAGTTCAAATGAAAAATTGAAGAGTAATAAGAGGAGGGAGTTGATTAGAAAAATTTCAGAATTGAATAAAAGAACTAGAGTTCAAATGAAAACTAATTTTCAAAAAAATAAAAGCTGGGCTGTCCTTGTTGAAGAGGACTCTGAGGAAGAATTTGAAATAAAAAGTTTGACCTCCCTCTATACGGATGTGGAGGAAAATGAACTAAAGCAAAGAACAACTAAAGATGATATAAATATAGATAATTCTAAAGCAAAACAAAAAATGGGAAATAAAGATTGGGCAATTGAGGAGTTAAAAATAATGGTTATCCAAGTAAATAAAGAATGGAAAGTGGAAAAAGGAGGAGAAGTAAGCTCACTTAAAAAACCAAGGAAAATGAAAAAACACTTAAATAAAATATATGAGACCAAATACACTACTAGAGCGCAAGCTAAATCTATAAAGAATGTATAATTACATTTATTGGAATATAAGGGGAATTGCAAACTCCCCTTCAAGGAATAGATTGAAAAAACTAATATACATGCATAAAATTAATCTTGTTTTAATAGTTGAACCGATGGTGGATAAAACTCAAATAGAATACTATAAAACTATTTTAGGTTTTAATCATGGTTACCCTAATAATAATGGTAAAATCTGGATATTTTGGAAAAATAATTTGGACATAAAAATATTAAAAGATACTAATCAATTAATAAACCTGAGTCTAAGTCAAAATGTAAATGAAATAATAATGATAGTTTATGCCAAAAATAAAAAAGAGGAGAGAAAAGAATTATGGGAGGAAATGAGAAAAACTGCCCTAGAAAATAAACCTTGGATAATAGGTGGAGACTTCAATACGGTTAGAAATTTTAATGAAAAGAAGGGTGGTAGATCACCAAATAAGAGAGGAATGGCTCAATTTAATGACACAATAAATAATACTAATCTAATAGAAGCCAAATTTAATGGGTCATCTTTCACATGGTGCAATAACTGGAAAAAGAAGGGAACAATATGGGCTAGATTAGACAGGGTCTTATTTAACCTTAAATGGTTAGAACAGTTTGGCTCTACAGAGGTTAATCATTTAAATAGATCCTGCTCGGATCACAGTTCATTATTGATTTCTGTTAAAAGAATAATTTATACAAGAGGTTCTTTTAAATTTCAAAATTCTTGGTGCTTACACCATGATTTCTTGAATAAGATAAAGGACTCCTGGAATCTTGAAGTTTCAGGAAATCCGATTCAGATTTTAAATAATAAATTAAGTAGACTAAAGGTTGAATTAAAAAAGTGGAATAATGAAACATTTGGAAATATAATTAAAAATATAAAAGTTGCAGAAGAGTTAGTACTAAAAAGTGAATTAGAATTTGAAACAGATCAAAGTATAATCAATAGAAGAACTCTTAGCAAGGCACAAGCGGAATTAAAATTAAAATTGTTAATGGAAGAAGCTTTCTGGAAACAAAAAGCAAAAATTAAATGGTTGAAAGAAGGAGATAAAAACACAAAATTTTTTCAAAAAGTGGCTAAACTAAAATCTCAAAAACATAGAATTAGGGGAATAAAAAACAATGAAAATGTATGGCTTGAAAAAGACTTAGATATAGAAAATTATTTTACAAAGTTTTTTGAGAATCATTTATGTGGAATAAGAGAGCTAAAAGGCAACACACTTATACAAAACATTGAGAATAAAATCTCTTCAGATGATAATAATATGCTAACAAAATTTCCTGAAGAAGAAGAAATTAGAAATGCAATTTTTAGTATGAATAAAGACAGTGCAGCTGGCCCAGATGGTTGGAACAATTGCTTCTTTCAGGTTTGCTGGGAAATAATAAAAAAAGATTTAGAAAAAGCCATAAATAGTATATTATGTGGAGCTGATATAGGTAAGAAATGGGGTAGTTTTCATTTAATTCTCATTCCGAAAGTGGAAAATCCACAGAAAGGAGAGGACTTTAGGCCAATTAGCCTTTGTAACTCAATATATAAAATTTTAACCAAAATTCTACAAAATAGATTAGCATTGATATTACCTAAAATTATCTCTGAAGAACAAACTGGTTTTATGAAAAATAGATTGATTATGGATAATATCTGCTTGGCAAAAGAAATGTGCAGAGAAATAGGTACTAAAACAAGAGGTAATAATGTATTAATTAAGCTAGATCTTTCCAAAGCATTTGATAGAGTTGAATGGAGTATTCTTTGTTCAACGATGAAAAAAATGGGTTTCTCTGAGACATGGATAGATCTGATATACAGATGTATATCAAACACATGGGCTAGAATTATAACAAATGGGAAAGTAGGAAAGGAAATAAAGCCAGTTAGAGGTTTAAGACAAGGCGACCCGCTATCGCCATCACTATTTAATATTTATCTAGAACTCTTGATAGTTAATCTTAAAAATAAAATGTTAAATGGTCTTATAGGTACTTTTAGACAGCCTAAAAACACACCTCTGGTAAGTTGTTTAGCATATGCAGATGATGTAATGATATTCACTAATGGATGCAGTAAATCATTAAGTAACTTGATAGATTTATTAAAATGCATGGAGGAAGAAACAGGTCAAAAATTAAACAAAAGAAAATGTCAATATATGATATCTTATAAAGCCCCAACTGCATTATCACATAGAATTAAAAATATCACAGGTTTCTCTCACAAAAAAGGAGAAATGATTTATCTAGGTTGCCCGATTTATGAAGGAAAGTTTAAGACAGAATACTTAGCGCTTCTAATAAATAAATTAAAAAAGAAAATTGCAGGATGGAAAGTAGAATATCTAAGTTTGGGAGGCAGAATAACCCTTATAAAATATGTTTTAGAAAGTTTAATAATGCATAATATTATGATCACGCAGCCTTCAATCAAATTTATAAAAGAAATTGAAAAAGAATTAGCCAATTTTTTGTGGGGAAAAAAAGAGGGAAAACACAAACTTCATTGGAAAAAATGGAGAGATTTATGTTATCCTTTCCAAGAAGCTGGTTTAGGCTTTGTCAACATCATTGACTTAGCCAAAGCAGGGGCTAGCAAGAGATGGTGGAATTTAAAAGAAAATGAAAGTTTATGGTCAAAATTTATGAGGGCAAAGTACTGCATAAAGGATGACATTAATAAAATAAAAAATAAAAGTAGGAGTTCACAGGTTTGGAATCAAATGCTTAAACAAAGAGAGTTAGTGGAAAATTACTCTAAACAGACGAAAAAAGGATGGAGATGGACCTTATCTCCGGAGGGCACATTTTCGCTTAAAACAGTGAAAAATGTCTTAAGAAAAAAGAAAAAGGAACAAAAATTATTTAAATGGGCTTGGAATAATGATAATCCACAAAAAATTAAAACTTTTATGTGGAAAGTTCTATCTAATATTATCCCAATTGATAATAATTTAAAGCAGAAAGGTATTCAGCTAGTTTCTAGCTGTGAATGTTGCTTAAATGAGATTTAAACATTAGATCATCTATTTTCAGAAGGGAAAGTAGCTGCAGAAATATGGAAAAGATTAGCATCAGAATTACAGATAAAATATGAACATCTCCCTCTAAGTTGCAGGTTTAAAAAATGGTGTAATTCAAATGTTCCTAGCATGGCACAAAAATGGATTAAAAACAATGTTCCACCAATAGTCATTTGGTGCATTTGGAAAGCTAGAAATAAAAGTAGATTCGAAGGGTATCATATGATGGTGGAAGATATCTGGAAAGAAATAAAAGAGGAAACAAGAAAAATTTCAGAGATATGCCCTATAAAAACACAAGGTTCAAAGATGGATAAGGATACCATACAGTTTTGGAACCTAAAAGAAAAACCACTAAAGCAGTTTAAAACAATTAGCATAAATTGGGAAAAACCTGCAAGAGGTGTGTTTACCTTAAATACAGATGGTAGTTTCGACAGAGATATGGGGGAAGCTGGAGGAGGGGGAGCAATTAGAAACTCGGAGGGGAAGTTAATTTTAGCTTTCACTAGAAGATTACAAGCATCGTCGGCTTTACATGCCAAGATATTAGCACTAAAAGAAGGAATAAGAATATGTAAAAACTTAGATATCAAGAATGTAGATATTCAAATTGATTCAAAAATAGTTGTAAATCTAATTAAAACACAGTCAATTATGTGGAAATATGAAAATGAGATAGAAGAAATTCTGCATGACATAAACTCATTAGATTTTACTATAAAACACATCTTCAGAGAAGCTAACGCTTTGGCTGATGCATTATCTAAAGATGGTAGGAAGAGAGGAGATCACGAGTATAAAGAAAATAATTTACCAAAAAAGTATTTTGGTATTATAAAATTAGATAGCATGGATTTTCCTTATATTAGAAAAATTAAAAATAATAATAATTTTTAGTTATAAGGATTTTCTTGTGTTTATTCTGGTATTCTATGTATGATGCTGAAACAGATTAAAATTCATATCTTCATAGCCTCATCCTGGTCCTGAGGGATGTTGTTATGATGGTTGGGATACATTGTAGTACAGCTTGGTAAGATTGCAGGTTTAGGGGGCTCAAAAATACAGTAATATGGCAAGCTTTAGTAAGCAATGTTTCTGTTTTAAAAAATAGATATGAACTTTCTGCAGGTTTAGGGATATTTTTTGCTCATTAAAACAGAAATATACTTTCATGTACTGCAGGTTACTTATTAAAAAACAATAACACTGCAGGGGGCTCAAAATTACAGTACAGCTTCTGTTTACAGCTTTAATTAAAAAAAAAAAAAAGTACAGTAACATTGCAGGGCTAATTCGAAGGAGCAAGACGGGGTATTTAATAATAGACTAGATTATATATATGCATGTAGCTCTTTCTTGCAGGTAACCAAGTAGAGTAAAATGACATAAAGCTGGACGTAGTGCCTGCTGTCTTTTAGTTTTCTTTTCTTATTATAGGTGTATGGAGTCTGTTTTTTTTATTAGAATGTTGTATTTTCTGGAAGTCTGTGTTATTTGATTTAAGTAGATGTTGTTTTTATGAGGTCTGTGTTATTTTAGAAAAGCTGGAAGTCTGTAAATTTTTTAGTAGAGATGTGCTAAGTATGTAATTCATGTAAAGAAGCAACAGTAGAGTAAAGGAAGATCAAAGCCTAAAAAGCAAGGAAGGAGGCAGCCAAGCAGGGAATTCTTACAGCTTAAGGAGGGAGTCTGCTGCTGAAATTTTTAGTTTTTTCTGGCTGGAATGTTTGTAGGTTAAGCAGAAAAGTTAAGAGCTGATGATTATCAAGCACATCTGGTGGAATATTTATTGCAAAGCAGAATTTAAAAGATGCAATGCTGATTTTCAAGGCGGGATACTCTAAAAAAGTGATAGCATTCTAGCATCTTTCAAAGAGTAACATCACAAGAAGAATTCCAAATCAAAGGTCTCACCTTACAAGACGTGGAAGAGACATGGATTCTTGAAAAAGACTGCACTTATATTTACTATACGAATAAAGATTCAGCCATGGTTTCATTAGAAAAAATTAACGTCTCAAAACTTAAAGGGAGATATCTCAAAAACATTTCCCTTTAAATTTATACACTTAGTTTGATCTAAATAGATTTTCTTAAATATAGGGTGTAATAGGGATAAGGGTAGATGTTAGTTTGTAAAAACGGTATTCCTCCGCCAAAAGAGAGGGTTATAACTAATAAATAACACTTTAAAAAAAAAAAAAAAAGAAGAAAAAAAAAAGAAGAAGAAATACAAAAAAAATAAGAGAGAGAAATTAGGAAAAAGAGGAAAAAGAGGAAAAATAGAAACAAAAATAGGTATAAAGAAGATGGATAAAAATAAGAAGAAAAAGAAGATGATGATGAAGTATAAGAAGAAGGTGGAGAAGAAGAAGTAATAGAACATGAGGAGGAAGAAGAAGTAAAAGAAGATGAAGAAGAAGAAAAAGAAGAAGAAAAATAAGAAGAAGAAAAAAAGTAGAAGAAGCAGAAAAAGGAGAAGAAGACGAAAAACAAGAAGAGTAAGAAGAAGACTAATAATAAAATGATAAAGAAGAAGACGAAAAACAAAAAGAATAAAAATAAGACTAATAATAAAATGATAAAGAAGAAGAAGAGGAAGAAGAAAATAAAAATGAAGAAGATAATGATGATAATGAGGTTGATACGGAAGAAGAAAAAAAAAGAACAAGTGGAAAAAGAAGAAGATAAAGAAGTAGAAGATTAAGAAGAGAAAAAGAAGAAGTAGAAAAAGAATAATAATAATAATAATAATAATAGTAATAATGATAATAAATTAAAGAAGAAGAGGAGGAGGAGGATGAGGAGGAGGAGGAGGAAGTACAAGAACAAAAAGATTAAGAGGAATAAGAAGATAAAAAAATAAAGAAAAAATAGAAAAATAAATATGAGAGGATGAAGAAGTGAATAGGTGGAGGAAGAAGAAGAAAAAAAAATAAGAGAATTAGTAAAAAAAGAACAAGAAGAATAAAGTAATCTGAAGAAGAAAAAAAAGATGACAAAGAAGAAGAAGAAGAAGAAAAAAAAGAAAAAGAAAAACAAGGGAAAGTGGATAAAACATTAGATGAATAAGAAGTAGAAGAAAAATAATAATGATACAAATAAGAAGATGTAGAAAAAAGGAAGGAGAAGAAAAGGAATGAGAAAAAAAAGGAAGAAGAAAAAGAAGAAGAGGATAATGTAGAAGAAGAAGAAAAAATGAAGAACAAGAAAATGAAAAAGAAGAAAAGGAAGAAGAAGGAGAAGAAGAAGGAGAAAATAATAAGTAAAAGTAGAACAAGTAGAGAAAGAGAAAAAAGAAGAAGAAGAAGATGATGATGATGATAAAGTGAAATAAGAATAAGAAGAATAAAAAAAGGAAGAGGAAAAAAATTAAGAAGTAGAGGAGGAGGAAGAGGAAGAAGAAGAAGAAGAAGAAAAACAAGCGGAAGAGGAAGAAGAAATAATAAAAGATGAATAAGAAAAAGAGGAAGATGAAGAGGAAGATGAAGAATAAGAATAAGAAGTAGTAGAGGAAGAAGAAGCATCAGAAGAAGAAGTAGAAGAAGAAGTAGAAGAAGAAGAAGAAAAGGTAAAAGAAAGAATAAGAATAAGGATTGAAAGAATAAGAAAAAGAAAAAGAAGAAGATGAAGAAGAATAATAATAAGAGGAATAAGAAAAAAAAAGGAAGAACAAGAGAAAGAATAATATGAAAAACAAATTGAAAATTAGGAAGAATAAAGAACAAAAAGTGAAAGAAGAAAAATGAGAAAAGGAAGAGGAACAATAAGAAAAAAAAAGAAAGAAGAAAAATATGATGATGATAATGAAAAGGAAGACAAAAACTAAGAGAAAGAAGTAGTAGTAGTAGTAGTAGTAGTCGTAGTAGTAGTAGAATATAAAGAATAAGAAAATGAAGAAAAATAAGAATAGGAAGAAGTAGAAAAAGAAGAATAAAATGTACAAAAAATTGAAGAAGAAGAAGAAATAGGACAATATCAAGATAAAGAAAAAGATGATAATGATGGTGGTGGTGGTGGTGGTGAAAAATAAGAAGAAGATGAAGAAAAAAAAAGAAGAAGAAGAATTGGAGGAAGAAGAATTGGATAAAGAAAGAGAATAAAAAGTAGAAGAAGAAGAACAACAACAACAACAATAAAAAAAATAAGAGAAGAAAATAAATTAGAATAAAAAGAATTAGAAGAAAAAAAAAGAAAAAGAAGAGGAAGTTGAAAAAAAAGAAAAAGAAAATTACAAGAAGAAATAATATAAAAAAAGAGAAAGAGGGACAAAAAGAAGAAGTAATAGAAGAAGAAGTAATAGAAGAAGAAGAAAAATAAGAAATGAAAGAAAAAGAAGAAGAAGAAGAAGAAGAAGAAGAAGAAGAAGAAGAAGAGAGGAAGAGGAAGAGGAAGAGGATAAAAACAAAAAAAAAAGATGATGAATAAAAAGAATAATATGAAGAAAAAAGAAAAAGAAGAATAATAATTAAAAAAAAGAAAAAAAAAGTGGAAGAAAAAGAAGTAGAAGATAAGAAGGAGGAGGAGGAGGAGAAAGGATGACGGAGGAGAAAGGAAGGAGGAGAAAAGGAGGAAGGAGGAGAAAAGGAGAAAAAGAAGTAGATAAGAAAGAAGAATAAATAGAAGAAGCCGCAGAAAAAAAAAGAAAAAAAAAAGAGGAATAAGAAGAAGAATATGAATAAGAGGAAGAAAAAAAGGAAGAATAAGTCGAAGAAGAAGAATAAGAAAAGAAACAAGAAGAAGAAGAAGAAGAAGAAGAATAATAATAATAATAATAATAATAATAATAATAATAATAATAATAATAGGAACAAGAAGAATAAGAAAAAGAATAAGAAGAAGAGTAGGAGGAGGAGGATAAGGAAGAAGAAAAAAAAAGAAGAATGAGAAGAAGGGGAAGAAGAAGTGAAATAAGAAGAAGTAAAAGAGGAAAAAATGAATTAGAAGAAGATGATGATAATGATGAAAAAGAAGAAGAAGAAAAATAGGAAAAGAAGAAGAATGAGAAGATGATGATGATGAGGAAGAAAAAGAATAAGTGGAAGAGATAGAAGTAGAGGTGTCGGCCTGGCCCGGCACGAGGCACGGCATGGTTTGGCAGTGCCTAGGCCGGCCTGGCAAGGGAAAATTTCATTCCCGGGCCCATGTCGTGCCCGGGTTAGGCACGAGCCATGCCGTGCCTGGCCCGGCACGGTTCGGCCCTGGCACGCCATGCCGGCGCGGGTTCATCCCAGTCGGGTGTCCCCCGAGCCTGACTCCGCGATCGTCCCTCCCACAAAAAAGACCGCGGGTCGGGTCTGATTGGACCCAAACGCGGTCCCACGAGACCCGAACCGTATGGTAAGGCCAGGCCCGAGCAGACCAAGCATGGCACGGCACGGCCTGCCGTGCCTGTGGGCCGTGTCGGGCCTGGCTTTTTTAAACCATGTCTGGCCCGGCACGAAGGCACGCTCGTGCTCAAAAAAATTGGCATGGTCGGACCAACCCGGCCCGTTTGACACCTCTAGATAGAAGAGGAGGAGGAGGAGGAGGATGATGATGAGAAAGAGAAAGAAGATGATGATGAAGAAGTAAAAGAAAAGGAGGGGGAATG